>CM070706.1:25344855-25801975 GCA_036346265.1 Melocanna baccifera
TAACCCGCAAGTCCAAGAAAGCTCCCGACTTCACATGGACTTTGGTGGCTTCCACTCCATTATCGCTTCTACCTTGGAAGGATCTACGTGATTCCTTCTACGTTACGATATGTCCGAGGAAGGCAACCTCTTTTAGCCGTAATTCACACTTATCGAATTTGGCGAAAAGTCGATGCTCTCTAAGCTTTTCCGAGTGATCCCGAGGTGCCGCCGTGCTCTTCTTCATTCTTGGAGTAGATGAGGATGTCGCCGATGAAGATTACTACGAACTTGTCCAAGTATTTCATGAACACACCGCTCATCATGCTCATGAAGTAGGTCGTGCATTGGTCACCCAAATGACATGACCGTGAACTCATAATGCCCATATCCGTGGAGAAGGCAGCCTTAGGAATGTCCTCTTCACGAATCTTCACCGATGGTATCCCGATCGCAGATCAATCTTGGAGAAGATACCGCCTTTCAACCGATCGAACAGTCATCGATCCCGGGAGGGGGTATTTATTCTTGATGGTGACGCCATTGAGTGCTCAGTAGTCCACACATAGCCTCAAACTCTCATCCTTTTTCTTGACGCAACAGACGTGCTCCTGCGCGACGAACCGGGTCGGATGTACCCTTTGTCTTCTAGTTCCGTGAGTTGATTCTTCAATTCGCTAATTCGTTAGCGTGCATCCGATATGGTCTCTTGAAATCGGGCGGTGCCCGGGACTAGGTCAATCACAAATTCGATCTCCTATCCGGTGGCATCCCTCGCGCTTCCTCGAAAACATCCGGTATTCCCATACGATCGGCACTTCCTCCAAGACTTGGAGGTGGAAGAGGGCACATTCTTCCGCCTCGAATGGGAGAGAAGATTACTTCCACGCCTTGGTCATTGGTGAGGGTGATGGATCCGTAGCACAATCGATCCGACTCGATTCTTGGCTAACCGCCCATCCCGAGAATGACATCTAATCCTTTGCGATTCCAAAACCAAAAGATCGGCGAGAATCGGGTCCCATCTATGAGCAATTCCACTTTGGGGCACAAGGTCCCCGCTCTCATTTCTCGCCTCCAGGAGTGAACTATCATAGGGTTGCTAAGGGTTACCCCGCCCAACCCATGCTTATCCATAAAAGTTTTTGACACAAAGGAATGCGATGTCCGAAATCAAAAGAACCGATGCGCCGGGTATCGAATTGACAAGGAACATACCAAGACGACATCCGTGCGTACTGGGCCTCTTCCGCCACGTGGTTCACTCCCTTTGATGAAGGTCTCGCGCTTCCTGGCCCTGGTTCGACTTCCGAGGCTCCCGGTTGCCGCCGCTTGAATCTTCTTAGGCACGCCTTGGCAAAGTGCCCGTTCCTGCGTAGTAGCAGTCAATCCGCCGACGGCGGACTACTCTTCTCGTGTTCGCCACCGTTGTTGGGAGTGCGTTGCTTGGGAACCGCCGCGGTTGGCCCAAAACGGCGTGGCCGGTTGAGGACTTGAACCTGCTGGACTGGTTCTTGAAGTTGCTGCCCTGGGGTCTGAACTTGTTTGAGTGTGGAGGAGTACTGCGATTCTTGAAAGAACTTCCAGAGTTGTTCCTCTGGTCCGCCATCCTTTTCTTCCGGGTCTCCATTTCCATGTGTTTGCTCCCGCGGATGGCCCATCGACTAGCCGGTGGAAGTCAGTATAGTCACCCGATATCAGTTGTACTGATATGTTGTCATTCAGGCCCTCCATGAACCTTTCTTGCTTGGCTTCATCGGAAGCCACATCCTCTGGCGCATAGCGGGCCAGTTGGTTAAACTTCGCACGCACTCATTGACCGACGCCTTCCTTGGTGTAGAGATCGAACTCCTTCTTCTTCAATGCCATGGTGCCGTGGGGATATGAGCTTTGTAAAGCTTTGCTCGAACTCGATCCACGCCACCGTCTGCGGGTTGGCGTGCGGCGGTGAAAGTGTCCCACCATTGAGATGCGGACCCGCTCAGTTGATGGGAGGCGAACAGACTCGCCCCCGATCGCTGCACCGCAGATCGTCCACTTTCTTGCCAATCGACTGAGCGCCGTCGGCGCCCATCGGTTCAAGATCGCCGCGAAGGTGGGTGGCTTGATCCTCGTGAACTCGAGAGACAATTGGGAGGCACTTGGGCAGGTTGATGATGAGCTCGAGGGTTGTTGATCGTCTCGAGCTAGTAGCTGGATCAATCGGTTTTGATTGGCCATCAATCGTGCCCAATCCGTCCCCACGGGCGGGGTGGTGGAATCGAGCCGATCAAGCCTTGTGCTCCGGGTTGGCGTTGTCCATGTTGGAGTTTCTTCTGTGTTCACCATCTATTGAGACTTTCAGATTTAGAGAGAGAACTAAAGGAAAGGTTCTAGTAACAATCCCACCAAAACAACACACAAGAGCCAGGAAAACACGAATAAGAGTCAAACAAAACTTTTTATTTTTATTATAGTAGTCTCGTGGCTGTTTACAAAGGTCTACAGCTCACGGATAGCGTTCCAAGACTCGGGTTGTTCTACACACTAGCGCCGCGCCGAGTCTCCTAAAAGGCCCGAATCGTGGAACTCGCATCTTCCGCACGGAGCTCGGCAAGTTCCTCTCGCGCGCGAGCTTCACTTGTGCGGTGTGCAGCTCTGCCTAGGTGGTCTGTACATGTGATCCATGGACTTGGTGTACTCCACCGGTCGTATGAGGCGGGGTTGCTCTCATACTCAGACGAAAGTCGCCGCAGCCCACGGAGTCTTCATGGGAAGTAGCGAAGTCTGGTGGCAGAAGTCTCGAGCGAGATGTTCCGCATGGTGGCGAATGGCCTCTCGGGCTGCATCTTGAACTCCATCAAGAAGGTGGCTCGAGGTAGGTGCGCGTCGAACACGTAAATGGCTCCGTGTGCTCCAAATCCTTGAAGATCTTCACTTCCACCCTCCAGCGTTCTTCGTCTCCATACATGCCAACATATCCCCGGTAGAGGGGTATGGGCGAAGTTGAGCTCTTGCATGAGGTTGCATGATCGTCGCGAAGAGTCCTAAGGGTCCCATGGGAGACGCGTGGGTTGCTCCATCTAAAATTTGGAAGGAGAGGAGTTAGTAATCGGTTTTGGTAAAGAGATTTGAGAAAAGGAGAGATAATTTAAAGGGGCATTTCTTATTAAAATATATCCTTAAAGCTGGTCTCTTGCTAAGGTCACGCCTTAGAGTCATTGTTGCTCGATACCATTTCTGTCGGGACCCGAACAACAACTCCGAGCCCTCTGTAAATCGCACTATCCTGTGAAAAGCTAGTGCACACTGTGTTTAACAAAGAATGTATATCATGCAAAAATAACCATGAGATATTATTAAACGAAAATACGGCCTTAAGGCCAAGTCTTACAATAAGGCACCAGTGCCAACAAAGTAAACAAAACAATGGAAAGAAAGTAAAGGTGGCAAGACAGCCCATCCAACCTCCCACAGCGAATGATCAGAAGACGATCCTACTCACCAAGTAGTCCTCACCGTCAGAGTCGCCTCAAGTCCGCAACAGATTTAGCAAGGTGAGTACAGTAGTACTCCCAAGGTAAGCAAGTAAATGCTTACGCAAGTTACACCAGAAATATAACAGAGTTGATGCATGCATAAGGAATTTCAAAGGAAGCTTAATAGGTAATGTGCGAAAGCAATACTTGAATTTAAATATAATAACGTAAATACGAAAAGTGAATTTAAATACAAGATATGAAACATTGTTTTTAACAGTAATACCGTAGTGTAGGCTCCAACCCACACTAACCTATCCACGGAATCCACCCGACCATTACCAAATCCAACGCTTGTTTGCCAAAACCAAGTTTTATGAAAATTCAAGTCTAACTGTGAAGACTCTACTCAAGATGTCCATGACCGTGGACACGGCTATCCGTATAGTTTTGTTACTCGCAGAGGTGTACAACTTTACCCACAAGACATTCCTCTCACTTGAGCCACGCGATCAACACACCGCCTTAGGTGTGCGTGAGAGTTCATGACAAGGCTATTCCGATGATTCATAGCCAACATAATCACGCCGCCACTATGTTTCACCACAACTCGAATCCACGAGTTGGAGCCCCTCTCGTGCCATGTGAGACTTCCCACACCCACGCCGCTCACATTCAAATTCTATAGCGAGACTATAGTTGGAACTTCACAAATTACTTAGCCAGTCCGTCCCATACCGGACTTGTGGTAGTACGAAGTGACTTCAGAAAATAATTCACGAAACGGTCCTTAAGTTGATTTAGGCTCAACCACATACCCCCGTGCACGATAATCAACCAAGTGTCACCAAACACGAGGCATACCGGCACCCACCACCTAACCATTAGCCTAAGTCCAAATCATAAGTTTCTATTTTCATTTTTAAACAATTTCAGAAACCATCCTTGACTCATCAAGTCAAGTCTTTATTTTTAAAATCCGTCATTTCATGTGAAAGATTGATCCCATCTAAAATTATACTAAGCCGTGCTAAGCATTGCTATAAAAATTTCTAGCCAATACTATAGTACTAACTAGTTTTCAGCTAGGGTGACAAGGTATATGAATTCAAGATTCAAATTGGCCATAACAAAGGATCATGGGTATATCTAAAATTCAAATTCAATTTGAATTACATTTGAATAAAGATACGCATGCATATACAGTAAAACAATATAAATAATTTAAAATATTAGGTTCAACATGGTCAAAGGTGTAACTTGCCTTGATCGTAGTCCTGCTGTGATTCGTCGAATTCAAACTCTCCGGAATCGTCAATATCTAACGAAATAATCAATTCAAAGCAAATTCAAAACAAAAATTCAAATGAAATCCAAATAACTTCCAAAAATTATAAAATAAATTGGGAGACAGAATTTTGAATTTTGGATGTGGGTCAACAATTTTTAAAAAGGAATTGAGGCTTTTAAAAGAGGTTGGAAGTTTTAATTTAAATTTAAACCTTGGAATTACAAAATATATTCAAATCAAATTTAAATAAATTTCAAAATTTCAAAATTATTCCAGAAATGAATAGATCATGATTTTAGAAAAATTTAGAAATTTGAATGGGTCAATTTGGAGTTAAAATGCAAAAGTTATAGCCTTCCAAAGTTTGAATTCAAAATAAAAGAAAAAGGGTATTTTCTGGATTTAATTTTAAACCGAAAAGGATTTATGACGTCAGCACGAATTATTTTTCTAAAGGAAATTATAGATTATGACGTCAGCCCTAGGATTAATATAATCGCGGCGGGCCGACAGGGGGCCCGGTGTCATGAACCGAGTCCATGGACCCGAGGAAGGGTGAGGTGGCAAGCGCGCGCTACGGAGCGGGTGGCGCTGACGTGGCGCCACGGGCGCCGCGTGGTCGCCACGCGGTCGCCACGCCACGGCTTTATGCCGACGGGCGGCACGCGCGAGGTGGCGAGGGGCGGGGTGGCGCCGGCGTGGCGCCGATCCGCCGCCACCGCTGCCACGCAGCTGCCGTGTCGCCCGACGGCCGACGTGGCCCGACCGGCGGCGGCGCTCGGGGTTCGATGGTCACCGAGCTCCGTGTGGCGGCGCCGCCGAGGGTACCAAAATGACGAGGAGAACGCGGGAGTGCATCGGTACCTTGCGCGAGGCCGAGGATGACCGAGAGGGAAATCGCGAGAGGGGCGGCGGCGGAGAAGGCTTCACGGCGCGCGAGTAGCTCGGTGGTGCACGTGTTCGGGAGGTGGTCGCCGTGTTCGCCGGGCACCGGCAAGGTCGGGAGGCTTCGCGAGGCGAGGGGCTTGAGTCGGCCGGAATCGCCGCCGAGTAGCTGAGCCGCGGAGGGAAATCGGGCGCAGGGGACCTCGGGCTGGATTAAGCGCCGAGGCTCGGGGTGGCGGTGGGTGGAGGAACCTCGGGAGGTCCTTATAGGCGGGAGAGGCGGTAACCGCCGCGCGCAACTCGCGGATTCGGGAATTAACGCGACGGTGAAGGAGGGCGAATCGGGGAATTAATGCTCAGAACGGACGCGTGGAGGATCAATTGCGATCGGCGCTTGGCGCGGGCATCACTCGAAGGAAACCGCTTTAAAAGCTTCGTTTGCGGCAAAGAATGGCGCGGCGGAGATCGCGCGAGGAAGAAAGGAAAGGGGCGGGACGACGGGCTCGACAGTGGGGCCCGCGACGCCGAGAGAAGAAAAAGCGGAAAGGACGGGGGCGATGGTCGGATGAGCGGCGTGTGGCAAAGGGGAGGAGCGGCGGTCGTTGGATCCGAGCGAACCGGTAGTGTGGGGGAAAGGCCACGATTCAATCCGGCAAGGAGACTTGATCCGAGCCGCTGGGGTTTCGGCGGAGGGTTAAGTGAACACGGACGGTCGGGATAGAATCCGGCAACGACGAATGATCCCGATCGAACCACGTATGCGCGTGGAGGAGCGAGAGGAGCGTGAAACGGTAAGTTGGTGCGGTGGCGAGGATTAAATCCGCGCGGAGTGGACGGTCCGATGCGACACGCCGCCGCACGCGAGGGAGGGAAGGCGGGAGAGGTTTGTTAGATCGGACGGTGAGGGGAATCCGCGGCGAGGGGACGCCGATGCTTGACACCGGCGCGGGAGGGTTTTGGGATTTTCTTTCTTTTGATTTTCCGTAAATGCTATTAAGCTTTAGAAAACTCAGAAAATACCAAATAAATTTTGAAAAATCCAAAAATTCAGGAACTATCTCGAGCTATTCTAGACTTAATAAAAATATGTCCCACTCAATTTAACAAGTATAATTTGCAAAGGTACAATTAGATTTTAAAGGGAAGGTTTTAATTCCTTCTAAAATCTAGAAAAATTAATATAATCTCACATTTGACTTAAGGAAGCTGAAATACATTTGTTTTAACATTCAGTAATGCAATAAATTCATTTTTGCCTTTTATAAATTAAAGTTTATAATTTTTCTCAAACCAGACTTTAACATAACTCCAAAAAATCCAATAAACTCCAGATTAAATTTTCAATAAAGGAACAAAATTTTGGGATGTTACAGCAACCTGGGAGTGCGAGGATCAACTTAGAGCTGACTTTCCCTTTCTTTTCCCAGCATAGTCGAATCTCGGGTCGAGATTCATTTTAAGGGGGTAGGATCTGTAACACCCCATTTTCAAAGTCTAGTGAGAATGTGATTTGTCAAGCTTATGTTAATTTTAAAAGGCTTAACTCCCGCTTATTTTGTTCTTGGTGTTTTCCAAAAGAAAGTTTCTAGGATTTGCAAAGTGCATTATAATGAAAACCATGTTTTCTCTTCACGCAAGCATTCCAAAGTAACCATTTTAACATTCTCGACTTAGAAGTTCACTCCAAATCAGAGTTCGAAGAAGTCATGTTTAAACATTTGTAGGAGAATAGGGTAGAAGGAGGTACGTGCCAATTGAATGCCAAGACCGCCCTCCAAAGATGCCTAGCCACTCCATTCCCATCCCGCCCGGCCATATCGCCCCTCCCGCCTGTGCCGGGGCGGCCAATGGCCCTCCGCCTCTAACCGCGCCGGAGCAGCCGCGACGCCGACGCCGCTTCGGGCGTTGCCTCGCCTTCGCCGCGCCCTCGCCTTCAAGACCCGACATGGTCGACCGAAGCACGCTTCCCGCCTTCTCTTTTCAGCACCGCCCGGCCAGCCTCGCCGCTTGCCGCCCCCACCCGAGCCGCGACGCCAGTAGTCCTCGCGGGCCCCGCCGTCCCGCTTGGCCGTAGCTCTACCTTGCCTTCGCGCGCCCCAAGATGTGGTCGCGACGGTGTCGACGCCACCACACGCACGGCGCCATGCCACCTGCCCCTCGGTGCCTCACTCCTCCTCGCCCCTATAAAAGCTTCGTAGCTCCATTGCCGCCACCCCCACCGGCTTGTAGCCACCTCCTTCGCCGCAGCGCGGCGACGACCTCCTCATCAACTCCGGCGCGGGTTCTCCCAGAGAACCATCGCGCCGCAGTCGATTCACCGCACAAGGAGCCTCCCGGGAACCCCGCCAAGACCGTCCCCACCTCACCGGGCTCCGCCTCCCTCCCGAAAGCCGCCGCCGACTCCACTCGCGCCGAGCCCGCCCACGCCGCCGCCCGCCTCTACTCCACCTCGCCCCGATTGGCGCCCAGTGAGCTCAAGGCGGACTAGGAAGCTTGCTGCCGCGGGATTGCTCCTCGATAGCCCGAGCGGCCGGCGCCTCTTGCTCCCTATCCCGATCGCGCCCAGCCGCCGCCTTGTCGCTCGCCGGCTCGCCGCTCCTCCTCGAGGAGCACGCCGCCACAGAGCTCCCTGTGTCGGCGCAGCACGCCGCCGCGCCCTCCCTCGCCGCGGCCGACTCCACCTCCCTTGCGGCCGAGTGAAGAATGGGGAGGAGAGGGGATTTGTGGGTTGCTCGACAAGGATGACCATTGGGGTGGATAAGAACCGGGCCATCCTTTCCTCTCGCCCCACCTGCCGGCAGCCCCTCCTCTCTCCCCTCTTAATTTCTGAATTTTTCATGATTTCAAAACTTTGAAAAGCTATAGTTTCATAACCATAACTCCAAATTTAACGAAACCAGCTTCTAAATTTTTATAAAATCAAGACCTATCTATTGGTTCTGTTCGATTCAGTTTAGAGTTCATTTGAGTTTTGCTTATTTGTTTTGGGTATTTATTTCCGTGCTCGCTTCTTTTGTTGTTTTTCCGGTTCTCCGCCTCGAGTAGAGTTCGAGGACATGAACGAGCCCCGCATCGAGCAGCACTGCACTCCCAAGCTTTTGATACAAAGTAGTCAACACTTTGACCATGTTGAATTCCTATGTTTTAATGAATTATGTTGTTTTAGAGTATTCAAATTGCATGCGTATTTTATATATAATAGTTTACCGATTTTCCTTAGTTAATGAACCACCTTGCTTTATTAGCACTATGAAGCTACTCCACCCTTGAAATCATCTGCACTCTACCATTGTCGCCTTAGGTAATACTAATAAATAAAATTCACAAAATAAACTACATTATTAATTGCCAAAGTAGTCCGTAAGTTCTCGTGACATTAGCATGCCCCGATCATACTTTCAATGACTAAGTTGTTTTGGGGCGATCATGGATGTACATGATTGGTAGTTGTATAAAGATTATTTTATGCTTCTTAAAACCCTACAACTTGCTCTGTCCGGCGGATGGTAAGGGTGGATGGTGGAGGTAATAATCGGGCGGAAGCCCGTCCGACAATTTAAGGACTTAATCCTGTCGTCGCTCTCCATGTAAAACAAGACAAACCACAAGCCGCAAACTGTAGGTATGGCTAAATAATTTGCATTCGCCAAGAAGAGGAGCACTGGGAAACCATGATTTTCATCGCTGGACGCAAACCGTCTTGATGGATCATGTCGCCGGATAGAGGCGGCGCAAGAGGGGTCTAGCTGGGCCCAAAGGGGTTTTCTCAGAGACGAAACCTTAGCGAGTGCTAGTCTTTACTAGATGCATTGTAAAGGTCATGTGATCGCCGGCTGACCTCGCATGTCTAAGGAAACATGGAGTATAACGATTGGGTTATCTCTTGTGGGTAAAGATGTACAACTCACAGAGTTTAAATAAACTATTCGAATAGCCGCTACACGGTCAAGAGCGCATATGGACACTTCCTCGAGTTAGTTCTATTTACAAAAATCTCTTGGGGTGGGAACCAAAACTAAGTGGAGGGAAGTACTACACTTTGTTGGATTTTTCCCGAGGGACGATCAGTTGTTAGTAGTTAGGTGGATGTAGCCCAAAGAGCAAAAAACTAAGCATTGGTGGGTGGAACCATGAAATCGGTGGATGGAACCAACTACAATATGCTTATGGCACATTTACAAACACTTTTGCATTATCACAAATCTGCTAAGTCATAGGGTTTTAATTATGTATTTATCCAATATCGCTTTGTGCAACTAAAATAAACCCCACCATATGTTGTCAAGCCATGCATTTTATACTATTGCATCTCGTGTTGGCTCGCGAGCACGTTGAATTGTGCTCACCGCTCTTCAACCCCATATTCGTAAGCCGCGAATCAAGAGCACTACACCTCGCGTGGACCGTGATGCCAAGGGAATGATGACGGTGGATATTAGAATAGGCATCGTAGCCTTGCCGCTTGTTTCACCGGCTGACCAGTTAGCTTTGGCGGGTGCCTCCGCTATTAATCGTGTCTCGTTAATAGCGATGGTACCCGAGTAGGCCCGGGCCACTTGCTCGTGGCGCAGTTGAGCCCCACGCTTATGTACGCTTCCGCTCGCTCTTTATGTATCGTGAAGACATTTGGCCTCGACGGCCCTCATCAGAATTCCTCGCCCGACGTGGTCTATTTTAAACTCGTATTGTAATGTATGGTTTTGTCTGTATGAAATGATGCAGCGTTGTATCGTGAGCACTATCTACTCGATCCAGGAATAGTGCAAAGATTTCACGTAGGGTTCCAGTTAGTAAACTTGGGGTCCGGCAAAAACGCCAAAAATAGTTTTGAAAAAATCAGTCTTCATGAAATAGATATGAAAACGGCGGAGACAAACTATATATTGAAAGATAGATGAAATGTAGACAAGATATCGATGAAATAGAGTTAAAAACTCGAATTTAAACGTGGATCCCACAGAAAACTCGCGCCATTCATCGCGAGAATTTTTCCCTCGCTTACTTCCTTTTGCCCTTACGATTCTGCAGCCTCCTACTTTTCTCTCAATGGTGCTGGCCTCCTAGACTTGTCAAATGGATTGGGATTTTAGTTTAAAATCCCAACCATAGATCTCGACTGAGAATAGGCCTTTCAAATAAGGCCTAAGGTGTTAATCCTTCAAAAAAAACTACGGTTACGCCACCTTAGCGCAACCTACCAAAGAATGGCATCAATGTGCATATCGTCCATGGTAGTGAGAGGGAACTGCTTAGACGACACAACATGCGCAGCAGCAGTCCAGAGTTGCTAAAGAGTTCCTGCATCAACTAAAAACTATTTTAGGACTGCCCGATCGACGCAAAGAAACTTACTGTAAATCGGTAGCCTCTTCTTTTGCGGCTTTTGACTTCTGCTTTTGATTTTTCTACAAAGAATTAGTTTTAAATATAATATTTTTTCAAAGTGAGGTCTACAAGTTAATTATAGTATACAATATAGCTATTTAATGTATATTAGCTATAACCGTACACAAGTTTCTCTTACTCTAAACTTTTTCTCACGAATAGCTAAAAGTTATAAGTCGAGCTCAAAAAATAGATATAGACTTGGAAGTCAAACAGATGGGGCAACTTCTCCAATCGATTTCTCCAAATAATTTCTCGACTAAAACACAAAGAAAAACTATCGCCTAAGGGCCAATGTTTATTCGTGGACCTTGATGCAATCTATCTCGCTTCTGAATACTACCCTCTCGCTCGACGACGTTAGCAAGCGCCACGCGGCTTTGCCACGGTTTCATGTTTCAAACATGAACTGAATACAGCAGCGCATAGCATGTCGAGTCGGAGGGGAAGAGAAAGGAAGGAGAACAGTGAACGCGCGCTTTGTTTCGAATTAAACGTAAACTTGCTTAACCCGCCTTCATGCCCTACAGAGGAGGATGTAAATGCATGGTAACGGTTTGTGGGCTCGTAGGCCGTGGATGGCCCATCGTATGCCCATTTAATTAGGCGAAGCACAAATCGCATGAGAGAAGCTCTCATCAGCATCGATCATGCAAAACGCATACACATCATGCATCGCATGATCAATCGGCTATATAAAGGGATTGTTAACTGGAGTAAATCAGGCTGCACACTTCCTACTCATCTTCTCACATAATGTAAGAAGAGCTCCTAGCCAAAATGCGCAATTAGGCAGTTTATAAAACATTGAAATGACCTATCTACCTAGAGCTAGAGATGTTAGTGGAAACTGAAGAAGAAGAAGCTGAAATGACAAGTTAAGTTTTCTCTCCTTCCATCCTTTATAAGGTCTCTTCCTGATTGCGAAGCAGAATCCTATTCAGAATATAGTTAGCTGTGAAAACTGCTTCACCCCACCAATAGTCCGGTATACCTGAACTCTAGAGCATAGCGTTAACCAGTCATAAAGAGTTCGGTTCTTTCTTTCGACTATTTCATTTGATTGGGGTGAGTAGGGTGGAGTAATCTAATATATTATTCCACTTTCTTCACAGAACTGAGAGAATTCATTTGAGACGTATTCACCGCCTCGATCCGACCGTAACCGTTTGATTTTCTTCTGTAGTTGATTTTCAACTTCGGCTTTATAGACTTTAAAGTATTTAAGTGCTTTATCCTTCGACTTAAATAGGTAAATGTAACAATACTTAGTCGCATCATCTATAAAAGTCAGAAAATAGCGTTTGCCACCTTTGGTTAATATTTCATTCATCTCACAAAGATCAAAATGGATTAGTTCAAGTGGAGAACTGCTCCGCCTTTCAACACTATGAAAAGATTTTCGGAGTTGTTTTGCTTGCACACACACTTCATATTTTGAACTTTTCTCATAATTATAACTTAGAATTAAATTTACTTTGCTTGACCGCATAATAGCTTCAAAGTTAACATAACACAATCGTGAATGCCAAATATTATGGATTTTATTGCAATAAAAAACATTATAGATGGTTACATCATTGGAAACAAGAATGGATAAGCGAAATATGCCTCCGCTATCATAGCCTTTGCTCACAAAATTTTCAAACTTGGTCAACACGACCTTATTGGACTCAAACACAAGCTTTATTCCTTGCCTATATAGCATTGACCCGCTCAGAAGGTTGCGAGTCATTGCAGGCACATACAGTACGTCTTTGAGGATGAGTATTTTGCCCGAAGTAAACTTTAGGCAAACCTGTCTAATCTCACGCACTGTCGCAGCGGCTCCATTGCCCATTAGGATGAATCCACCACCTTCACCCTGAAATGAAGAAAAACATGATCGATCAGCACATATATGTCTAGTAGCACTTGTATCAATCCACCAATCAATTGATAGACTTGCCATAAAGGTCTGAGATACATACTCTTCCAAACTGGAGCTGACCAGTGTGACATTTACTTCAGCCTTGCGGCTCTTGTGCTGACCAGGAGAAGGACCTTTGCCTTTGCGATTGCAGCAATGGTTGACCTTATGTCTACCTCCCCGCAAATAAAGCAGACAATGTTCTCCTTTTTCTTCTTCATTTTCTTTGGTTGGAGCTTGACTTGGGGTTGATTCTTAAATTTTGGTTTCCCAAAGCTTCCAACACTCTTAACTTGTACTTGATGAGCTTGAACTTGAGCCTTTTCTGCACCGTTACCGGCTCTAGCACGCTCTTCGATATTAATAGCAGCTGACAGCTCATTGAGTGTCAGGCGCTCCTTCATATGTCGACGAGCGGTCACAAAGTCATGCCACGAGGGCAGTAACTTAGCTAGAATGACGTTCACTTGGAACTTCTCTGGTAAAGCACAGTCGTACTAACTTAAGTCACGTACATAGAGTTGAAGCTCATTGAGCTGCTCTATCACCGACCGTCCTTCGACCATCTTGTAGTTCAAGTAGTCGGCAGTCACGAACGACTCATTCCCATTATCCCCTTCCGAATACTTCTCTTCAAGTTTGTCCAGAGCAGCTTGGCGTTTATGAAGTTGATGTAGACGTCAAACAGCCGGTTGGACAAGATGGCTAACAGACAGGCTAAGACTGAATTGTTCGCATCCTCCCACCACATCATTTCAGGGATTTCCAACAGGAACACCGGAGGATTTGAAATGACCCAAAAGAGTTTGAGATCAGTCAGCCACAGTTTCGTCTTAGTCTGCCAATGTTTGAAATTCGCACCGTCGAACACTTCCGGCTTAATAACATCGGATGACGAAGCCATTTTTTTACAGTTAGGTTTTCTAGATTGTTGTATGAATTGCAGTATAAGCATGAATAGCAATATAATTCCAATATAATTATGTGAACACAAGGATGATACCAATACATATACAAATGATATAACATGCATGTGATCATATGATTTGATCATATCACTTGTAATATAATTCATAGTCATTAAAGGAAACAATAAACTTCTAACTTTGAATATGTATGCCAATGTATGAAACATGTATCAATTAAGACTAGCAAAAGCCTAAATGTTTGAGTTGTGTTTATTGCTCTCAGGAGTAGGGTTACACAAGATTAACTCTTGATCATCTCGCTACTAACATCTTATACTCTTCATCACTTGGTTATGCCAAATAAATTTTCAATCTTTGAGCTCTAAATTCAAACCCTACAATCTCAAGTTCAAAATATAACCATTATGTGTGCATTCGGCCAGCAGCACAGCAGCCAAAAGATGGCTTAATTAGAGCAAATCCAATCACATAAAAGTTGACTTTTCCACAAGCAAATCAAACTTAACTTGCCAAGTATGATTTCTAACAGATATGCAACATGTATATGGAGTTGCTACAGTCTAGAGACAGTATGAACCGAATGACTTATGAATAATATATCTATGTCTGGAGACTAACTTGCAAAGCTCACAATTAATAGCAATGACAAAGTTAACAGTAATTAGAGCTCAAAGATTAAAACAACTAATTTCAGTATATGACTTGATTCATCATTGAGCATTTTAGCCCACCATTTCCAATGCATTCACAGATATATCTCAAACTGTAAATTGCAAAGAATTGAAACTGAATACTCACAAAGTCGGTGATACTCAAAATCACTGAGGAGGTTACGAAGCTAGGCACGCCACAGGACGCTATCCCAGAAAACCTAGCGCCCCCCACACACCACTGTGAGAGAGGACAGCAGGCAATTGGAGATACAAAGCCCTCTTTGCCGGAGTATGCGCTCAAGCGACGAAGTCGAGGTGAGGGGATGCCGCACAAGCACACTGGAGGAACCGGCCGAGAACCTCGCAGTTGAGTACAAGGGACAGTGTACACGGCCGAGCCCAACTGGACACCGAAGGGAAGGCGCCACCAATAGCAATCACAGAGGCAATCGGGAAGAAAAGAGAGAGGAGAGATCACTGCTTTGCTGCCTATCATCACAAGAGGATGCAACCTCTTTTATAGCCGAGAGAGGTGAAGGGGGAAGCCCACTGCGCTGAGGCCCACCAACGGTTGGAGCCGAGTCTATCGGACCGCTGCTCCTTCCCTCCCCGCTAAGCCCGCTCGTCCTCAGATCTGAGGAACGAGCCAACCCACGCCCGCACAAAACTGGATCGGGAGTGAGTCACACAGGGAAGGAGGAGCGCGTTACATGGGGGAAGGAGGAGGCCACACGGGAGGACCGGGTTGCCGGGTGGGGCCCGCCTCCCGTCGGGTGCAACGTCGCCGAAGCCACTGCCAGGGCCCCCTGTGCCTTCGCCTGCTCAGTCGCCCCTTGGCCGCCCGTGAGAAATGGGGAGGAGACGTCCTCCCCTTATCTCCTCAATCTGGCCAATCAACAGGTGGGCCCCCTCTCTTCTTCTTTTTTTTCTTTTATCAATTGTGAAATTCCGATATTGCCCCTCGGTATATACAACAGAACCAAACCTAAAGGGAACAAGGGCACCGAAAGTCATTTTGAAAATTCTCTTCGATTCGGCTGAAAATGATATTTTAATTGCCGAAGTGTGTTCAGAAAATAGTCACGATTTAGCAGTGTTTGAGCAAAACAAAAAAAAATGGTGTCCTGTAGCGAACTTTACCTGTATTACAGAGACAGATCTCTATCATTGGTGTAGACGAGGTCTCACACAGTGACACAATTCTACGAATGCGCAACTAGGCAATTCATGAAGCATAGAAAAAATTTTCTATTCTTCTCGATTTCTTCGTATGCATGCACGTACAGCACGATGTTCATAAAAAAATGTAATCGAAGAAAGCAAACGTGTCGTTCTTTCCCAAACCATTCCCCAGATCTAAGAAAACATGACTCAAACCCTGCAAGCTCGCCTGTAGCTAGATGGCAAGGTATGCAAATGTACACCTAATTTATCAGCTTTAAGTTTTAGACTCCGTACCGATGTCAACCGATTTCAGAGTATATACACGAGTCCTTCAGTGAAAAACACGTTCCCGTTCTCCGATAAATTGTCAGCATGTGTAGGGGACATGCGTGTGTGCGCTTAATGCAGCGATCAGAGTAGCAACTCCGATTCCACAACTCGTCCTTACATTAAAATTTCAGCGTTTAAAAGTCATCGCTATTCCGCCCTTAAATGGGGCCGCTTTTTCTCAGTTTTCAGTTTTTTAACTAGTCACTTTTTTATTTTATTTTTCTGTTTTTCTTTTTTTGTGTTTTATTTTTTCTCGTATTCATTTGCATTGTTCGTGATAGGTTAACATATTTTTTATTTTTAATTTTTTTTAAAATTTAATTATACTAAATAAGTTAACTCAGCTATCGTAAAAAAAAAATCAGCTAGCTACAGTAAAAAAATCATAAGCTATCGCTATTCTGAACGCTACTTGAGTGTGTGCGTCTCATTGAAAAACTTAAACCCGCGATGAATGCAAAACCATAGATAGTTTTTTTCGAAGGCAGATAGATAGATAGATAGTTTGATGCTTCTCCTGCGAGCTGAAATGCCAATCTCGTCAAGTTCTAATGTACATAAATAATAATTACACACCGTCGTTACATGTCCATGTTTAGAGCACTAATGGCTGGGTCGCTTCGCTTGATCGCTTCGGTTACTGAATTTTTTTTAAATGCATGGCAATGCCATGTGGGTTGTTTGGATGGGCCGTGGACGGCCTAGCGTCCGGCCCATTCAATCAGGCGAAGCACAAGTCACGCAGGAGAGAGCGCGTAGTCGCGTACACGGCCCAGCAGCCTCCTCCGGTGTCAGGATGTCGGATAAAAAAAATAGTAGAGATCAGCACCTTCATTCTATATATGAATCTTTAGCCTAAACTTAATGCATCTAGTTCTTTCTTTGAGGCACAATGAAGGAGCACTGGCAGTTCAAATTACCAGTAGCTAACAGCAGTTTATGAGGAGTCTCTACTTCCCTCAACCCATAATGCAATTGCGGGTCTGTTCTTTTTAGTTTCTCAAACCGACTTTTAGCTTTTGCTATAGTATCTAATATTTAAATGGAGTATTTTTTTTCGAGATAGAGTCTACAAGTTAATTGTTATACATATTAAAAGCTTAACATTTGTACCATCTAAAATTACAAGTGAGTATCTCTCTCCGTAATCTCTGTCACAAACAGTTAAAACTCAAAAATTTCAGCCAAAAGTCATAAGCCACAACCACATCAAACAGGCCCTACATCAGGATAAGGCCGCCCTCAATGATGCATAAGCCGCTGTTAAGCCTCTGCGATGAGTGTTTTTTCATCTGCTTCATTTTTTCTTTTTTTTATTTTGTGTTTTTTGTGTTTTCTTTTTTTTCTCGTATTCCTTTATATTATCCATGATGAGCTAATATGTTTTTTATATTTTTAAATTTTTAAATTTTAATTATGCCAAAAAAGTCAACTCAGCTACAGTAAAAAAAATCAATCAGCTACAGTAAAAAAGTCATAAACCAACGCCATTCTGAACACTACCTAAATCATCCTTTAGCCAGCCCAAGAGGGAGGACTATAATAGGCCATGACGTCAATTTGATCAATCCCAAAGCCTATCACCTCGCAGCATCATAAGGTAAATTCTTCATATAATGTAAATATTGCATATTGCATAATATTTATCGTCTACTGCTTTATCATGCACTTACCTTTTTAACCACACGGAGCGAATGAATGGGTGGATGGCACCAAATCCGTAGCGACCTCACCTACAGTAAATGTCTCAAACATCAAATAAAACAACATCACACCTATGCACTTTCTGATATAAATAATCCCATTTCACCAAACAGTCCCCTCTGCTGTCCTAGTGGTCAAAATACCATAACTTATGACTTAGAGTCACTAACATAGGAAATCGTATAATTTCTAGAAACTACACAAAATTTGCCACACTTTCCTAGTCAGTCAAAAATCCTGATTACTCCATTTAAACCCTCTTTTTTAAAATCCTGATTCATCCAGTTAAGCCCTTTTTTTTTACTCCGAAGACTGTTCTGTGGTATTACTGCACAACCATATTAACAATTATGTATCATTTCATCTACTAAACCATACATGATAAACCATACCACTCTTGGAAATATATGTGTGAGCTCTTACAATGTGATGTGAAATACGGCAAATGTTTACTACTTATCTCACTCGTTGGCAGTATTTATAGAACATTGTTCTGAATGAAGTGATAAAATGAAACTACAAAAACTCCACAGATGTTCTGATCTCTCGCGTTGACTGACCAAACGCTCCTGAAACAAGAACTTAGAAATTAGCATAGTTCTTCTTTAGTAGATTTACACTCTAAATTTTATCTCTTATTTAATAGATTTGCCCTCTGAATTTTAGTTATCCAGCATCAACTAATTTCATTCAACATACAAATTTTACATATTAAAAATTCAGAAGACTGACATATCCAAGGAGGTTGAAGAAGTCTCCAAATTGATGGAAACCAGAGTTTCTTTTTCCACTGATGATCTCAAGAATTAGCACACCAAAGCTAAAAACAACAGATTTTATTGAGAAGAGGCCCTCAAAAGCATAATTAGGAGCCATATAACCACTAAAAATGAGTGTATATGTAAGTATGTAACACATGGAAAAAGAACAAACTTCTATGTCAAGTTGTTGTATTAGGTTGACTTGTAATAGAATTAGGATAGACTAATATGTAAGAAAAGCTTACTATGTGCCAGCGACCCTTTTTGTGTTTCCTTCAGTATCGTTTGAAGTGAATATTTTCGCAAGCCCAAAATCTGAAATTTTAGGATTCATTTCATGGTCCAAGAGAATGTTGCTTGCTTTAAGATCTCTATGTATGACACGTAAACGAGAGTGCTTATGCAAATAAAGTAGTCCTTGTGCTATGCCTTCAATTATCGTTAGGAGTTTATTCCAATTTAGTAAAGCTCTTCTTGTTTCATCTGCACATCAATTGAACATAGATATCACCTTCAAGCGGTCAGAGTTAACCCAGAATTTGTACTAGGATATTACGAGAAGTAATACCAAAGATAAGAAAGTCCAAGCTTTTGTTTGGCAAATATTCATAGATCAGTATTTTCTCCTCTCCTTGAGAGCAACATCCCAAGAGCCTAACCAGATTTGTGTGCTGGAGCTTGGCTATGAGTTGGACTTCATTTTTGAATTCTGTGAAATCTTGCCCTGAATGTGAAGCAAGTTTCTTAATTGCTATCTCTAACCCATCAGGAAACTGGCCCTAGAGAGAAGTTCAAAAGAAGTTGATCAGTGATACCCTTTTTCTGTCAATTGTTTCTTTTGGCACTTGACTTATGTCTTGACCAAGGGCTATGAGTAAAAGCAGAACTATTTTCAACACGGTCATGGATAATTTTGCAAAGGATGAAAGCTAGGTTTGATTTTGTTTCTCATTATGTAGGCACATGAATGTGTTTTTACCTTGTATACAGTGCCAAAGCCACCTTGCCGAAGTTTATTTTCATCTGAGAAGTTACTTGTAGCATCTGATAATTGCGAAAAATAAAAAAAAAGTGAACTGTGAACTCCTTCCTTCTATTCCCCAAACTAGCATTTCATCTCCGTGCACATTCATGTTAGGCTTGTCCTGTAAGCTGGGCTTGTATACTCCCTTTGTTTCCTATTGTAAGTCATTTTGGGTCTTGCTGTTAGAATTGAAATATGTGGTGAAATGACCAATTTAACCTTATTTAAGAATTAGAATGCCTTGGCATGTGAGAAAATATTAATTATAGGCATGATGTTAAATGGAAAGAATGTGGCAATTCTGTCCTGAAAAGGTAGAATCTTTGATCTCTGACATTTAGATCAGTTAATAGACATGATTTTAGGATCTTTGGTCAAGAAGACTTGTACCATTTTTTCTATAATTTCCCCTCACCTTCAAAATCTACATATAATTCCACGATTGTATATTTTAAATCCCAATGCTATTCGTGCATTCTGTAACTATCTAAGTTTAAAATATTGTTATGTACTGTTCATCTCACAAGCGGTAATACATGGTCAAACAGATAATTTTGGCAAGGGAATATCTCAAGGATGTTTCTATCAGCACAGAGCAGCTCAAATATCTTGTCATGGAAGCTATACGGGGTGGCTGTCAGGTTAGTTGGCTTGTTAGATATTGATGTTTCGCACTGATGATTTGGTTTGAACAAACTGTGCACACAAGCTGATACTGCATTCTATGGTGGTTTATGCCTATGTGAAACATATAAAAGGGTAGATTTTCTTCCAGCCAGATCCCAGAAGATTGCTGAGCTCTTTTGGCATAAGCTAATTTGAGTAAGAAGCTTGAATTGAAAGCCCCCACTGTCCTTTATGTAGAATGTTAGAGCTTAGCACACAAGGTATGTTCTCTAACACATTCTAATTATAACATGTGGCTAAATATTGCTTATGATTGTTGTTTCAACATTGTAAGCTAAGGGATTTGTCTATGAGACCTACATATGTAGGTAGGCAACCTCCTATCTTGATAAATTATGGTCAGTGTCGGTTAGTTTAGCGTTGCTGTGTTGTTACTTTGAGTATAGTGTTTGTAAGCAGTTTCATTTGTATTATCTGCACTTCTGCAATACCAAATTGTACTACCAATTGCTATCGAAAGCAGTCAACATTTGTAGCCTTATGATATCATTTCAAGCATGCATATTTTATTTCTGTTTGGCTTCACTACATCATCATTTAAGGACTTATGATGGATCTTTTCTGATTTCTCCACATATGTGCATCAAGTGTAATTGGAATGGCTAATCACTCCATTTTCATGAGCTCAAATTATTTTGGCAACAAATCCAAAGTAGCCTATGATTTTTTCGCTTACTTATTTGCAGTTTGTGGAGTATAAGTTTGGATATGAGAATTACTTGAGGTTTAGCATTCTATTGGACTTGAATGCATTCTTTTTCATATCATGTTGAATTGCTGTGAGTTAAGTTGGCCCCATGCTAGAGCATCTCTTTTATTATATGAAGGGGCAGAAGTAACTTTGGTATTTGTCTCTAATGAATACTTTGTTGGGTAGAGCATCTCTAAGCTTTCATTAATGGAGTGGCAGAAGTAACTGTGGTGAATTCCTCTTAATGTAATGGAAACTTTAAAGGATACCACCTTTTCCTCAAATGTATGGAAGAAAATAAATGCAAACAAAACTTTATGAAGTTCTTGCAATTTGATGTATGGTACATGAAGCACTGAATGAGGAATCTCTACTTCAATGCGCCCCTCATCTGATACTTAAATAGGATGGTCTCTATTTGTCATCTCCTTCAAGTGTCTATATTGAAGTGAGAATTCTATATTGAAGTAGAGATTAATTTCTGCGATGGCCTCTATCCACATCTACTTGAAGTGTTTATATTGAAGCGTGAATTAATTTCTACAATTGAAGTCATGGTAAGGCGCGCGAAGCGCTCCCGATGTTCTAGTGACGCATAAACCTTGCCAGCGTCGTTGCTTCCTCGTTTAAGCTACAAATCTAGCAAATAATATATCGTCGTTGCTTCCTCGTTTAAGCTACAAATCTAACAAATAATATATCAATTAGCCAGTATCTTTCGATGATATCATTTATTCTGACATATAACTTTCTTTCTTATGGCCTTTCAAATATATCTTTATTTTAGACTTATACAAATTATTAGACCCAGATTTAACTAATTCAGAATCTTCTGGAAAACCACTACATTATTTTCTGAATCAGTAGATAGTACTCACAGATATATCATTGAATCATTTCATATAGGAAGTAAACAGTACCATACATTAATGTTGCAACATCAGAGTTTAAATAGTCCACATCAGGTCAAATTTACAATAAGGCCGATCAGGCCAAATGGATTCATACATAAAATAGCGGTAGTGGTAACGAAAGCAAAAGGGAGATGGCACATCTCGCCACAGGCAAGTGATTAGAAAAGGTTTGTGTACAACTGATATTAACCAAAGATTTGGTTAGAATTGGTGCGCGCAAACACCACCTTAGTTAGCTAGATTGGGGCAAGACATAATCTACTAGATACTAAGCTAAACTCTACCATCTTCATCACCATCAGCTCCTTGATCGTCATAGTATGCGTACTGCCCTTGATCCATAGTTTCTGGGATTTTGTGAGTGAGTGTGAGCACAAGCAATAGTGCTCCGTAAGTTAACATACAGAATAAAATATTTATACATGCAAGGTTTAACAAGGATGGCTCGAGTTCTTTTATACGCTAAAGCCAATATTTCAAAACTATGAATAATTAGAAATTCTTATGACTTAGCATTTTAACTAAAATAAAATTTCTAAAATGTGTGAACAATTGCAATAAGAATAGTAGTACAGTTTTCATCCACCGTTACATAGCTACCTATACCATATGCTAATTTTTCAGCGTGTTATTCGCTCACTATTATCACTGGGATTGACGCCCAGGGAAACTCAAACCAATTTTTATTCTACCCACAAAGTTTTAGAAATAGACACTAACTCGAGTAAGTTTTCATGCCTATCCATAACTGTGGGCACAATTGTTTGAAAAGTTTTCACACTCTGTAGAGGTTGTACGCTTTACCCACAAAAGGTCACCAACTTGTTAGGTTCTATATGTTTCCTTAGACATACAGTTCAAGAAGGTCACCACATGGTCTTTACAATGCATCTTTCCAGTGAGGCTACATCCGCTAAGGTTTTCACCGTTGTGGGGTATGACAACCCCTCCAGAAGCTCCCTCTGGCACCGTCACATCAAAGGCCTTCCCTTCTACACATGTTCACACCCATGGCGCATCCCACACCAGGTCGATGTAAATTAATTAGTCAGGTCGTACCAATTATAGACTTGTGGTTGCACTGTTTTATATTGGGAGGTCATCATAAGATTCAGTTCTTAAAGTTATCTAGATGGTTCTACCATAATCCAACACTCTCATGTATCTACTACACCAGTCCCTCTTACCATCCGCCTAGATATTTAAGTAAGTTGGGACTTTTCAAAGTATAAAATAACAGGGTTCAACATACCAGTCACTTTCCACTAGTAACTATCCAAACCAAATTTTTATGTATGAAATGATGCCGTGGCAAATTAATGCCCGGCTAAGCAAGGTGTCTTAAGTATGGAAAGCCATTGGTCTCGAATACGTTCGTAGCTAGCCTTGGAATGGGTGCCATGAGATTGCATCGTGATACATGGGAAAGACCAATGAGACGAGGACACAACGTCCTATGAGTTTCACCATCAAGTATATGGTGGGGGATTTTCTCCATGAGCCTGGCTTCTTTGTGGTGTGCTTCGACGACTTGTTCGACCTCTTCAACCTAGACGCCCGACGCCTCACTTTTAAGATGCTAGATATCGTAAGTGTGTACAATTGCGGTCCACATTTATGTAATACTGATAAATACTATAACTTCTTACTTATGTATAGACACATGATGCTACAAGCCAAATGAAGAAAAGAATCGATCAGTTTTGTCGATCCGTATTTGATCTCTGAGCAATACACCAACCAAAATGCATCCAACATCGAGGATTACATAACAATGGCACTGCATACTCACAATGACAAGGAGTATATACTTGTACCCTATAACCAGAGGTACGTGCTTCACTCATTGTTATACTCATTGATTTGTACTTCATATGCAACACGAACTTAGTTTTAAGAACTATGGCGGCATACATGTATAGGTGGCACTAGATTCTAATTGTCATTGCACCAAAGTGGAACAAAGTAATATACCTAGATTCTCTACTCAAGAGCAATCACAACTTCACACTTGTGCAACAATTAATCGATAGATAAACTCATTTCATTCGTAAATAACTCTATGTACTATTCCTTTGCAATGGCTAAGACTAACTTTTTGAATCACATGGCTCGCTCGTTATGCGTGCATTGTTAAAGGAGGGAGACACGTGGAAGGAAACACCACACCGCGATGTGGCGCAATTTTGGTACCGCTAGTGCACAATAGTCCTATATTACATTTTGTAATGATGCCTTTAAAGCTGAATAAATCTATATATGTAATTCTATTTTTGCAAGTGCCACCAAGACTACTGTGGTAACGTATGTGGATTCTATATTTGCCACCATATGCAAGAAATCATTTGTAGTGGGCCCAAGGATCTAGAGGTTTGTCAATCTCACAATAATTATTTTCTACTTATCAATTAATATATATAAGTGCTTACGACTTATCTAGCGATTGTGGCATCAACATCAATTTAAGTACAGTCCAAATGATTGAACTCTTCAAAATTCGAGGATGGCTCATTACCCTCTTAATGACGGAAGTCATTAACCCAAAAGTTTTATGCGGTCGAGACTGAATAAAATTTTTAGTGATAAAAAATATTTTCTTACTGTATATTTAAACATATTGTAAAAATATTATGACAATTCATCTATAATCAATCTGTAAATTTATTTATCTGTGATATATGTGTGCATGTATTTGTGATTGATATATATGTATCTGTGATATATCTATGTATTTATGTATTTGCTTGTATCTGTTATCTACAATTATTTTCAGATGGCATGACTAGCATTTCTTAAGACTAACCAAAAAATAGAAAAATTTCTATATATAGGGTGAACTATCACGAGATAATTTTGTGGTACCACAAAACCGTTTGTGAATCCCTACTATCACATATGGTTTTGTGCACAACCGTCTGTGATATGTAGCCCATCACAGATGGTTGGTAAACATGACCATCTGTGATGATCGACATATCACATATGATTCTGCGTACCAATCATTTGTGATATGTAGCAGTCACAAATGGTTGGGTAACACAATCGTCTGTGACTAGCTACATATCATAGACGGTTAGTGATCAAAGCCGTCTATGATTGTTGGTCCTTATAGACAGTTTTTTATACGAACCGTTTGTATTGTGACTTATCATAGATGGCTTAAAAACTGCCTGTGATAATTAGTTGTTATCATAGATTTAATAAATCAGATGGTTCAGAAATCGTATGTGATGAGGGTTTAGAATCACCTATGATGATCCTCTTTGTGGTAGTGGCTGTTGGGAAATCCGTGAGACCCATGCGATGCAAAGAAGCCAACAATCGCTCAAATGCCCCATGCGACGCAAATGTTTGCTCGGGAAGTTTCCATGCCATGGTGTTGGCAGCGGTAGGGCATGACGGAGCCTCGACGGCTTGTCACTGACGAGTTTGGGCAGCCGGCCAGGATCACCAGGAGGTGGCTCTTGCTATCTAAATCCACCGGCTGGCAACAAGGGACACAAGCTAACACAGATGGAAACAAGTGTTTTGTGCTGCTATGAACAACTGCAGCGTTTTTGTATTTATTCTTCCTTTTATAGAGCAGTTGCCTTCAACATTGTATACGACAAATGAAATATATGTGTGAGCTCTTACAATGTGATGTGAAATACTGCAAATATTTAGTACCTCCTTATCTCACTCGTTGGCAATATTTAGAGAACACTGTTTTGAATGAAGTGACAAAATGAAACTATAAAAATCCATAGATGTTCTGGAGTTGACTGACCAAAGGCTCCTGAAGAAAGCACTTAGCAATTAACATAGTTCTTCTTTAGTGGATTTACACTAAATTTCAGCCCTTAGTTAACAGATTTTCCCTCTTAACTTCAGCTATCCAGCATCAACTAATGCAATTCAACATACATTATCTTGTCGCTATTAATTCGGAATTTTTCAGAGTTAACACAAAAAGACCTTCAAACAAAGCAATAGTACAAAAACATGATCTGGAATAATAAAACTATGAACATTATCTTGTTGCTATTAATTCGAATTTTTCAAAGTTTACACGAAAAAGCCTTCAAACAAAGCAATAGTACAAAAACACTTGATCCGAATAATAAAAACTATCTGCTACATAGGACAGATATTGTCACATCATTAACACTAGATGGCTCAGCAACTGTTGACGACTCTTCCTTTGTTACACTTATGTGGAAATATGCCGGATGTTTAGGTTCAGGCAGAGTCATACTCTCGCTGCTTAGCATTGCAACCATGTCTGACATGGTGGGCCGGTCAGCCGCATTCTCTTGCACACACAGCAACGCAATGTTAATACATCTCATCGTCTCTAATACATGAATCTCTGAAACTAATGATGCATCGACGAGTTCAAGCCATCTTTCCTCTTTCCATAACTTCCATGCCTTCAAGGAGTTTAATCACACAATACATAGCGGTTACTACATAAACAGAACAATTTTTACATATTAAACATTCAGAAGACTCACATATCCAAGAAGGCTGAAGAAGTCTCCATATTGATGGAAACTAGAGTTTCTTTTTCCACTGATGACCTCAAGAATTAGCACACCAAAGCTAAAAACATCTGATTTCATTGAGAAGACGCCCTTAGAAGCATACTCAGGAGCCATATAACCACTGAAAATGAGTGTATATAAGTATGTGACACATGGAAAAAAGAACAAATTTCTATGTCAAATAGTTGTATTAGGTTGACTAATTTGTAAGGAAGCTTACTATGTCCCAACGACCCTTTTTGTGTTTCCTTCAGTATCGTTTGAGCTGAATATTTTCGCAAGCCCAAAATCTGAAATTTTAGGATTCATTTCACAGTCCAAGAGAATGTTGCTTGCTTTAAGATCTCTATGTATGACACGTAAACGAGAGTGCTTATGCAAATAAAGAAGTCCTTGCGCTATGCCTTCAATTATCGCTATGCGTTTATTCCAATTTAGTAAAGCTCTTCTTGTTTCATCTGCACATCAATTGAACATAGATATCACCTTCAGGAGTCAGAGTTAACCCAGAATTTGTACTAGGATATTACGAGAAGTAATACCAAAGATAAAGAAGTCCAAGCTTTTGTTTGGCAAATATTCATAGATCAATATTTTCTCCTCTCCTTGAGTGCAACATCCCAAGAGCCTAACCAGATTTGTGTGTTGGAGCTTGGCTATGAGTTGGACTTCATTTTTGAACTCTGTGAAACCTTGCCCTGAATGTGAAGCAAGTCTCTTAATTGCTATCTCCAACCCATCAGGAAACTGGCCCTAGAGAGAAGTTCAAAAGAATTTGATCAGTGATACCCTTTTTCTGTCAATTGTTTTTTTTGACACTTGACTTATCTCTTGACCAAGGGCTGTGAGTAAAAGCAGAGTTATTTGTATGACAAGCAAAACTATTTTCAACACGGACATGGATAATTTTGCAAAGGATGAAAGCTAGGTTTGATTTTGTTTCTCATTATGTACGCGCATGAATGCGTTTTTACCTTGTATACAGTGCCAAAGCCACCTTGCCCAAGTTTATTTTCATCTGAGAAGTTACTTGTAGCATCTGACAATTGTGAAAAGTTGAAAAAAGTGAACTGTGAACTCCTTCCTTCTGTTCCCCAAACTAGTGCTTCATCATCTTCGTGCACATTCATGTTAGGCGTGTCCTGTAAGCTCACTTTACCTAAATCCAGAATTGATGTGATCATTTCAGTTAATGCTCATGCACATATAATTGGAACAAAATTAAGACTCAAACGGCTTGAGAGAGTTGAGTACAATAGCATGTGCATAACCTACCTTTTCTATGCCTTCTGATCAATCCAAAGCAACAGATGAAGCAGAAAAACGATGCAAGTAGAGGAACAACCGTTGCAATGACCAAAACCTTACTCATACGTCCTAACATGAAAGTTTTCACATACATACACATGGTTATTTAAATAACGGTTTGACGCATATGGACCACATAATTACACATGACTTGGATATTTCGATTTTTTATGAAGATTCTGGATAAATGTAAGGTGGCATCGGTCTTATGCTGACATAATCATGGGGTTTAGTTCTACAATCCTAGGATTTATGAGATTTATATAATCCATTTATTTAGTGTACAAATAATATGCACCAGGATGAGTTCTCACCATCTCGAAGGTATAGAGGTGGGGTGGCGTCTTGAAGGCTGCTTGTGCAAAGATGGCTAGGCTTGTGCAAAATAGGTAGGAAACCCACCTATTTTGAAAAAAGAATTGAAGGCTGCTTGTGCAAAGATCAGGCTAGGCTTCCCTAATGATATGTACCACTTCAAAAGATAATATTTTGGAAAATGCTAGTCTAAAAGATGGCTTTACTAAAATGCCACTCCAAAACTTATTCTGTCGTATTATCGCCACTCCAACTTTTTTTTGCGAGATTTTGCTCCTTGATGGCTATCATCTCCGACAGTTGACAATAAGTTTAGCCCCTCAAAATTCCAATTTCTCATTTTATATTATATCTGGTTATACTGTATGGGTACAGTCCAGGCACACTAAAATAAATGGCTCACTAAAATAACTAGGGTAGATATTTTTCTAGCCTCTTGGAGAGAGCTCTGGCAACTGGCAAGTGCTCTTATTTTTCAAGACTTGTTTACTCTTGTGTTTTAGGGAAAGAAAGGAAGTATCTGTTGTCTTGCTTACTCTTGTGTTTCTGGATAGGCACGGCAACCGGCGTCCCGATCTGCAGCATGGGTTGGCCCTGGTAGAACAAATACGTCTCGTACCTGAAACTGCACCGCAGACCATGAACCTGTCCTCCTTGTTTCCCGGAGAGGGATCTCGTTGTGTAGTTGTTGATCTTCTGGAGGCAATCCCAGCAGTCGCCAGGCTGCAAATCCGGGGTGCACTGCGCCAGGGAGTAGAGTGTCGGAAAGGTGATGTTGACATCCATGCGGGCGGTGGCGTACATCCTCGTCGAGTTGTACGCCGCCAGCTTGGCCGTGTCCTGGATCAGCACCTTGATGATGTCGGTGATGATGGTGACGCTCTCGGCGTTGCCGGGATCCCAACCGGGCATGCTCTGCGTGTTCATCATGGACATAAAATTGTCTCCGGAAAAATTGGCCTCGAGGAAGTCCAGGTCGGAGAAGCGCAGGAGGCAAGAGTCGTAGTAGATGATCGCGTCCTTGTTGTACGCGCACAGCAGCTGCAAGTCCTGGAACGCGGTGGAGACGCAGTCGCCGCAGGCGGAGGCGTTGGCGTCGCCGCGGCAGAGCGCGAGGCCGTAGACGGTGTCCGGAGCAGCGCCGACGGAGCCCTTGGCGAAGAGGGTTGGTGCAGAGGAGGTGTTCTTGGGGAGAATCGTGTATAGGAGCTCAAGGTTGGCTTGATAGGTGCTTCTGGCCGTGTAGCTGCCGCTGGTGCCGCATGTGTGCAACGCGGTGGCGAACGGCGTTAAGCCTAGAAGGAGCAGGACGATGATGATCATGGCTGCCTAACCAACGGTAATTCACCATGCCCTGGGCCTCAGGCCTCAGCCCTGCCTTAGCAGCAGCTCGTGTGGAAGGTTTCACTTTCAAGTCAACCCCTATCAGCATCATTTGGAAAATTAATTGTCGTTCTGCATGGTTTGACTAATTAGTACTTCCAGGAATAAAAGAATTCTCGGTAAAAAGAAACCTCGTAATAAAAATAGCCAAAAATGGTTTTGTCAAAAAAATCAAATCTTCATGAAATACATATGAAACAAGTTGGAGATAAACTATATATTGAAAGATAGATGAAATATAGACAAGATACCAATGAAATATAGTCAAGATACCGATGATATATTGAAAGATACATGAAATATAGATAAGTCAAACACGCCCCCAAATGCTCCTGTTCATATTGACTAGTTGGTTAATGGTGATGCTCCGGCCTTTGATTTTGATAATGGAGTTGATATTGACAATTGAAAGAACCACATCTTCATCATTCATCAATTGTGTGTGCGCGCGCGCGTGCTCTAGGAACCCCATCCTAGAGCTCTCTAAGCCATTAACCTTCAGAATATTTTTTATCTTTTAGCATTGGCAGATGGAGCCGCCAGATTATGTTACCGTGATTTTAGCCATTCAGTAAACTACGGATTATCTATTAGCATTGACAGATGGATCCTAGAAGATATTTTTCATACCGAAAGACCTAATTAAATCTCTCTAAGATTCAGTGCTGATGGCACTAATGAAGACAAGAGAAAAAAATCTAAGTCTGTACAGCAGTTTCAATTTTCATCATAGAGCAGAGTCAAGTGGACTTACGGCTAAACATACCACTCAGCTACAGTGTTTTTTTAGCTAACTACAGTGTTTTTTCAGCAAAAGTTAAAAACCATCGCTATTCCGATCACCCTCTTAATCACTACACGCATATGCCGAATGAAAACTTAATGATATTTATGATGTAAAATCAATAATAAGGTAGATGTAGCGTTCCTCCTGCAAAACACTTGACGTCTTGTGCGGTCCAACTGAATCAGCGTATTCAGATTTTAATACTTACGTCTGTGGGCGAAGGAACGGAAATCCAGGTGGGACCCATGGATTTGGCTTGACATCGTTATTGCATCCATTAATTTTAATAAAGGAGTAATCTGTCTTCTCTCCATGTCTTTTCTCCACGACAGCGTTGCTGCTCCTGCGCTCGCGTACGTGAGATTGACTGCAGCTCACGGCTTGATTGGGGAGTCATCAAGTGGGCCCCACGAGCTGATTTGGTCCACATGACGCATAAATCTCGCCGGCATGGTAGCTTCCTCGTCTGAGCTTCAAATATATCAAATAATCGATGTGCCTATTTAAGCTTTGACTCTTTAGCTTCGAGTTTTTTTTATTTTCTTTTTTTCTTTTCATAGTTTTTTTTATATTTTCTCTTATTCTTTTGTATTATTTATAATAACATAATTTTTAAATTTAATTACGCTGAAAAAATTAACATCAATTATAATGCCAAAAAAGCTTCAAACAATACTAAATAAGTCAAAAGCTTAAGCTTTAAGCTCAAATGAGCACCCATATATCCGTTTCTACCGGCTCGACGATATCTTCATAGTGATATTATTTATTCTAATATGCAACGCTTCTTTCTTCATAGCATACTGAACGTATCTTCATTTTAGTATTGTACAGATCAAGTATATGCACACATGTAATTAAATAAAATAGTAACTCTGCATCTCCAAATATAATAAACAAAGATCCAATTAAATTAGAGTTTACATCACAATATTTAATGCGGCTCAATAATTCTTTCTTATAAAACAATATATTTAACTAAAAATAGCTAAACATGTCTTTATCCGCATCATTCTCCCTTTCTTCAAGAAAAATCATCCTCGGCTTTTGATATACTGAAAATGTGCTAAGGAAAGAAAACATCGTATATGCATGGTATATACATTTATCATCTATCTTAACATTTTCTTTGTTTTACACAACACAATTAGCACAAAAACAATAGCCACAGGATGTATATAAAGTAGATATCAAATTTGCACATAATTCAAAATTTTTTCCTTTTATGATCTATGTCTTTTTTTATGTAAATCTTGCCCTCTTACTATTTTTTTTGTGCATTTAGCCTCCCTTCCAAACGCAAATGAATAGATACTCCACAGGTGGCTGATGCTACGTCCCAAAGCATGATGGCTCAGTAAGGTCGAGTGCGGCCGGAGGCGAGGGCCACCACCTGCCGCGCCACTCGACCGCGGGAAGTTCCTCCCCCGGCCGCATGAAGTTCCTCACGTGTATGATCAAATTATGCAACACTGCATGCCTTAAGTACGCATGCGTCTGCCTGGCCGCGGTAAAGCTGGACATTGATTACTGCTAGCTTGATAGTGAGTGGCTGACATGTGTGCCCTTTGTCTCTTGCTGCTGCATGCTACTGTTACGCACAGTACAAAAGTTTAGTTTGGGCGCGTTGTTAGTTAGTTAATAGCTTGTAGCCATGCAAATCTACAGCACTAATCGCACTCTTCTTCTTGCTCAAAGAGCTCATGCAAATCGACGACTCGCTGGTCGCCTTGGGTATCCTTGCCAAAGCTCGATGAAAGCATGAACATATACATGCATCTCTACGTAACATGCATATGCTTTGTTGTGGATGGCCACGTTTTGTATTCAATTTGACGTGCTGCAGCCTGCATACTAATCCTTCTAGTACGCATCTTTTTTTAGTTTTTAAATTAATTATCACTACTATATAAATCATCATCACAGACGGTTCTAAAACGTCATCACGCATTTATTTTTAAACCGTTTGAATTTATGGGTCAGTGATAATCGAAAGTTATCACAAACGGTTTATGAACCATCTGTGATAAATACAATACAAACGGTTTGTAACTAGAACCATCTGTGAAAAATACTATCACAGACAGTTTTATTTTAGAACCGTCTGTGATACTCACACATCACAGACGATTCTAAACTTAGAACCATCTGTGATGTGTGATCACAGACGATTTATACTACAAAACCGTCTATGATAGTTCATTCTATACCTAAATTTTTTTTCTATTTTTCAATTAGCCTCAGAAAATATTTGCTATGCTTTTTGAAAACAAGCGAAAACAAACAAATACGATATCAAACATAGTAGAGAACATTTTATTTCCATTACAATCCACCATTACAACATCACAAGATTATAATCCACCATTACAACATTATAAGATTACAATCTACCATTACAACATCACAAGATTACAATCCACCATTACAATAGCAGAGAATATAGTAGAAAACAATGGAAGTAACAATAAAGGCTACGATGAAGAGAACAATGAAAGCAACATAGCAGAGAACAATCCACCATCACAAGCTCGAGTAGGCCTTCTTAGCAGCTGCCTCACTGTAAGCTCCCAAGCAACCCTAAACCCAATAAAGTAGCAACAATGGAGGCTACGATGGAGACCTAAACCCCCACAGAATAAAATACTTGAAGAAACAATGGAGGGAGGAAGCGGGAAACAATGGAGACCTAAACCCCACAGACGCATTTGAAAGAAGGGGGTGGATGGGTTCGGGTGAGTATTTATAGAAGAATCCTACTCGAATTCAGGCGGGGAATTATGAAATTTTAGAGATACGCGAAGTAGAAAACATATCACAGCGGGGAATTCGGGCCTAATGCCAGTTGTTGGATGATGAGATTTCTCCATCCTCAGCGATGGTAGACACTTCGGCTATTAAAATATCAATTCGAAGGCAGATAGATAGATAGTTTGATGCTTCTCCTGCGAGCTGAAATGCCAATCTCGTCAAGTTCTAACGTCCATTACCATGTTTTACAGCACTAATGGCTGGATCGCTTCGGTTACAGAAATTTTTTTAAATGCATGGCAAGGCCTTGTGGGTTGTTTGGATGGGCCGTGGATGGCCCATTCAATCAGGCGAAGCACAAGTCGCATTTGCTTGAAATAAAGACTCATACCAGCAGATCCAAGAAGCTGCCGATTTCGTCGCCTCTGGGTTGTCGCCTCTGGGCTATCGTCTCTGGGCTGTCGTCTCTGGGCTGTGCCTTGTTCAGAGAAAAGCCACAGCGGCGTCGTCTCTGGGTTGTCGTGCCTTGGGGCCACGGCACGCTAAGCCACAGCGACCTGTCCCGCACTCCCCCTTGCTACGCGCGGCCACGGCACGCTACGCCCCTGCTGTGGCCTTGGCTTGCCCGGCGCTGGGTGGCTACGGCCACGGCGTGCCTGCTCGCCCGCTGGACCACCGCTTGCTTCTCCGCTGAGGCGCATACATCCCGCCGGGCTGTTGCCACCAACTACAGCTAGGAGAGGAAGCACAGTGAGAGCAGACAGCGGAGATTGGGGTTCGGAGAATCGATCGAGTCAAGCCGGCCGCATGCGGCATGGGGCGTGGGGCGTGGGCCATTTCTGGGTTAGGATGTTGGGCATGCGTGATGACCATGCGACGCAGCAAGCCCACAACAGCCCAATTGCTCCAAGCGACACAGCATCAGCCCGGGAAAATTTGCCATGGTGTTGGCGGCAGCAGGGCATGACAGAGCCTCGATGGCTTGTCGCCGCCGAGCCTGGGCAGCCGCCTAGGGTCGCCGGGAGGTGGCTCCGCACCCTGGATGAGCAGTCACAGCCTCACACTCACTGGTCTAGATTACGTTACCATGTGAGCTCCTGCTAAATTTCAGTTATCCAGCATCAATAAATGCCATTCAACATACATTATCTTGTCGCTATTAATTCGGAAGTTTTCAAAGTAAACACAAAAAGGCCTTCAAACAAAGCAGCAGTACAAAAAAACACATGATGTTCTGCATGAAGTGATAAAATGAAACTACAGAAATCCACAGATGCTCTGATCTCTCGCGTTGACTGACCAAACGCTCACGAAGCAAACACTTAGTAATTAGCATACTTCTTCTTTAGTTGATTTGCACTCTAAATTTCAGCTCTTATTTAACAGATTTGCTTTCGAATTTCAGTTATCCAGCATCAATAAATGCCATTCAACATACATTATCTTGTCACTATTAATTCGAAGTTTTGAGTAAACACAAAAGGCCTTCAAACAAAGCGAAAGACAAAAAAACACATGATCCGGAATAATAAAACTATCGCTCACGTAGGATAGACATTGTCACATCATTAACACTAGATGGCTCAGAATCTGTTGACGCCTGTTCCTTTGTTACCCTTATGTGGAAATATGCCGGATGTTTAGGTTCAGGTAGAGTCATACTCTCGCTGCTTAGCATTACAACCACATCTGACATAGTGGGCCGATCAGCCGCATTCTCTTGCACACACAAAGAACGCAATGTTAATACATCTCATCGTCTCTGATGCATGAAACTCTGAAACTAAGGATGCATCGACGAGTTCAAGCCATCTTTCCTCTTTCCATAACTTCCATGCCTTCAAGGATCACACAATGCATTGTGGTTACTGCATAAACAAAACAAATTTTACATAGTATATATTCAGAAGACTCACATATCCAAGAAGGTTGAAGAAGTCTCCATATTGATGGAAACCAGAGTTTCTTTTTCCACTGATGATCTCAAGAATTAGCACACCAAAGCTGAAAACATCAGATTTTATTGAGAAGAGGCCCTCAGAAGCATACTCAGGAGCCATATAACCACTGAAAATGTGACACATGGAAAAAGAACAAATTTCTATGTCAAGTTGTTGTATTAGGTTGACTTGTAATATAATTAGGATAGACTAATTTGTAAGAAAAGCTTACTATGTGCCAACGACCCTTTTTGTGTTTCCTTCAAGATATCATTTGAGTGAATATTTTTGCAAGCCCAAAATCTGAAATTTTGGATTCATTTCACGGTCTAAGAGAATGTTGCTTGCTTTGAGATCTCTATGTATGACACGTAAACGAGTGCTTATGCAAATAAAGAAGTCCTTGCGCTATGCCTTCGATTATCGATAGGCGTTTATTCCAATTTAGTATAGCTTTTCTTGTTTCATCTGCACATCAATTAAACATAGATATCACCTTCAGCAGTCAGAGTTAACCCAGAATTTGTACTAGGATATTACGAGAAGTAATACCAAAAATAAAGAAGTCCAAGCTTTTGTTTGGCAAATATTCATAGATCAGTATTTTCTCCTCTCCTTGAGAGCAACATCCCAAGAGCCTAACCAGATTTGTGTGCTGGAGTTTGGCTATGAGTTGGACTTCATTTTTGAACTCTCTGAAACCTTGCCCTGAATGTGAAGCAAGTCTCTTAATTGCTATCTCTAACCCATCAGGAAACTGGCCCTAGAGAGAAGTTCAAAAGAAGTTGGTCAGTAATACCCTTTTTCTGTCATTTTTTTTTACACTTGACTTATCTCTTGACCAAGGGCTGTGAGTAAAAGCAGAACTATTTTCAACACGGTCATGGACAATTTTGCAAAGGATGAAAGGTAGGTTTGATTTTGTTTCTCATTATGTACGCGCATGAATGCGTTTTTACCTTGTATACTAGGCCAAAACCACCTTGCCCAAGTTTATTTTCATCTGAGAAGTTACTTGTAGCATCTGATAATTGCGAAAAGTCAAAAAAAGTGAACTCTGAACTGTTTCCTTCTATTCCCCAAACCAGCTCTTCATCTTCGTGCACATTCATGTTAGGCTTGTCCTGTAAGCTCACCTTACCTAAATCCAGAATTGATGTGATCCTTTCAATTAATTCTCATGCACATATAAATGGAACAAAATTAAGACTCAACAGCTTGAGAGAGTTGAGCACAAATAAATGTACAATAGCATTTTCATAACTGACCTTTTCTACGCCTTCTGATCAATCCAAAGCAAAAGATGAAGCAGAAAAACGATGCAAGTAGAGGAGCAACCGTTGCAATGACCAAAACCTTACTCATACGCCCTAATATGAAAATATTCACATACATACACATGGTTAATTAAATAACGGTTTGACGCATAAGGACCATATAATTACAGAAGACTTGGATATTTTGATTTTTTTTAGGAAGATTCTGGAAAAAATGTATGGTTGTGAGAATCAAAAGGTTGAATCATATCAGTCTTATCCAGGCAAAATCATGGCGTTTAGTTCTAGAATCGGTCTTATCTTGACAAAATCATGGGGTTTAGTTCTATTTTGAAAAAAAAAAAGAATTGAAGGCTGTCGGCTGCTAAAGAACAGGCTAGGCTTGTGAGCCAGCCTTCCCTAATGATATGTACCACTTGAAAAGATACTATTTTGGAAAATGCCAGTCTAAAAGATGGCTTTACTAAAATGCCACTCCAAGACCTATTCTGTCATATTGTCGCCACTCCATTTTTTTTTTGCGAGATTTCGCTCCATGAGAAAAAAAAAGCTCAGAGGCAAGTGCTTACTCTTGTGTTTTAGGGAAAGAAAGGAAGTATCTGTTGTCTTGCTTACTCTTGTGTTTCTGGATAGGCACGGCAACCGGCGACCCGATCAGCAGCATGGGTTGGCCCTGGTAGAACAAATACGTCTCGTACCTGAAATTGCACCGCAGACCAAGAATCCGTCCTCCTTGTTTCCCGGAGAAGTATCTCGTTGTCAAGTTGTTGAGCTTCTGGAGGCAATCCCAGCAGTCGCTAGGTTGCAAATCTGGGGTGCACTGCGCCATGGAGTAGAGTGGCGGGAAGGTGCTGCTGACATCCATGCGGCCGGTGGCGTACATCCTCGTCGAGTTGTACGCCGCCTGATTGGCCGTCTCCTGGACCAGCCCCTTGATGATGCCGGTGATGATAGTGACGCTCTCGGGGTTGCCGGGATCCCAACCGGGCAACACGGGCTCCGCGATGTTCTGCGTGTTCATCAGGATCAGAAGGTTGCCTCCGGAAGAATTGTCGTTGAGGAAGTCCTGGTTGGAGAAGCGGAGAAGGCAAGGGTCGTAGAAGATGGTCGCGTCCTTGTTGTACTCGCACAGCTTCTGCGCGTCCTGGAACGCGGTGGAGACGCAGTCGCCGCAGGCGGAGGCGTTGTCGTCGCCGCGGCAGAGCGCGAGGCCGTAGACGGTGTCCGGAGCGGCGCCGACGGAGCCCTTGGCGAAGAGGGTTGGTGCGGAGGAGGTGTTCTTGGGGAGAACCGTGTGTAGGAGCTCAAGGTTGGCTTGATAGGTGCTTTTGGCCGTGTAGTTGCCGCTGGTGCCGCAGAAATAGCCCCAGCGCCACAGGGGATCGTCGGCGGTGGCGAACGGCATTAAGCCTAGAAGGAGCAGGACGATGATGATCATGGCTGCCTAACCAACGGTAATTCACCATGCCCTGAGCCTCAGGCCTCAGCTTTGCCTTAGGAGCGGCTCGTTGTCACGTTGCTCCACCATGAACACCGATCAACACCAAAGTCGAGAGCTAAGTTACCAATCCAACACAAGGTATAAGTATTTGAGGATACAAATTGAGAAGAATAGGAAGCAAGGACTGGGAGGAGCAAGTCTAGACTAGGAATTGAAAGAAGGGGGCTGGGAATCAGAGAAAGGGAATTTGTTCTTCGATGGTTCCTTCGTGCTGCTGCAGCAGCTTGCTTCCTATGTAGCCAGCTTGTCCAGCTTAAAAGGTCCAGGTCCGTGACTCCTATCAGCATCGTTTGGGAAATTGCCGTTCTGCATGGTTTGACTAATTATTACTCCTAGGGATAAAAAATCTCGGTAAAAAGAAATCTTGTAATTTAACGGCAAAAATGGTTTTTTGTCAAAAAAAAATGAATCTTCATGAAATAGATATGAAAAAACGGAAGAGATAAACTATATATTGAAAGATAGATGAAATATAGACAAGATACCGATGAAATAGAGTTCAAAACTCGAATTTAAATGTGGATCCCATAGGAAAACCCTGTCGCCGGTTACCGGCCGACAAATTTTTTCCCTTGCCCAAAAGCAGGAGTAAAACAGAGTTATGATTCTAACAATCAACAAATGGGATAAAGAAAAAACAACACGGGTGGCCTAAATGCTCCTGTTCATATTGACTAGTTGGTGCATGGTGACGCTCCGGGCTTTGATTTTGATAATGGTGTTCATATTGACAATTGATGTAAGCGAAGAGTATTACGCGAATTCAATTCATTGATTCAAGTCACAAAGGGTTACACACACACAGATATATATATATATATATATATATATATATATATATATATATATATATATAGCGCCTATCATGGTTAATAGGAACACATGACTAATATGAATATAATACAAAATTAATATGAACTTAAGATGTTAAATATAAAATATAAAAAGATGAGACGTTTGGTAACCAAATTGTCGCTAACAATTGAAGAACCACACCTTCATCAATTGTGTGTGTGTGTGTGTTACGTGTTCTTTCTTGATAGCTAGCTTTGTGAGCCCCATCCTAGAGCTCTCTAAGCCATTCACCTTGAGAATATTTTTTATTTTGATAATGGTAGAAGCCGGGGAGAAGGCCGAGGTGTTGGTGGAAACTGAAATGGTAATGGTCAAGCAATCAGGCAAACACCGGAACAAGTCTTGCAAATACAAAGGAACACTTCCTATCGGTATCGTTTGCAATGGCACGCAGAGAGAATTTTCCGATGCTTTTAACAAGGTGTCGAATTATCGACGATGACAGAGTACATGTGAGAGAAAAATACAAGATGTGAAAAAAGAGAAGTCCAATTTCCAAGGTTTCTGTCTAGGGAGAAGAAGTCTGCTTGAGACCCTTAAGGAGCTGCCAGATTATGTCACCGTGACTTTAGCCATTCAGTAAACTACGGATTATCTATTAGCATTGGCAGATGGATCCTAATGAAGACCTAAACCTCTCTCTAAGATTCAGTGTTGATGGCACTAATGAAGACAAGAGAAAAAAAAATCTAAGTCTGTACAGTAGTTTCAATTTTCATCATGGAGCAGAGTCAAGTGGACTTACGGCCAAATGATCTTTAATCGCTACACGCATATGCTGAATGAAAACTTAATGGTATTTATGACGTAAGATCAACAGTATGGTAGATGCAGCGTTCCTCCTGCAAAAGACTTGACGTCTTGTGCGGTACCATTTTCAGATTTTAATGCTTGCGTCTGTGGGCGAAGGAACGGAAATCCAGGTGCGTACGACACAATCGTTATTGCACGTGAGCCACGGTGGGACCCATGGTTTTGGCTTGAAATCGTCATCGCACGGTAATCTGGCTTCTCTCCATGTCTTCTCTCCACGACAGCGTTGCAGCTCCCGCGCTCGCGTAGGTGAGATACTGAGATTGACTGCAGCTCACGGCTTGATAGGGGTGTCATCAAGGTGGTCTCACGAGCTGAGTTAGTCCACATGACGCATAAGGCTCCGCTCCTTTCAATTTTTTTCAGTTTTAACTTCTAACTTTTAATTTTTTACTATTTAGTATTTTATTTTTTTCTAAATATTTTAGATATTTTAGGCTTTTTTGTATTTTCTTTTTTTTCCCGTGTTCCTTTGTATTGTCTCTAATGGGTTAACATATTTTTTTTCTATTTTTACATTTTTTTAAAATTAATTATGCTAAAAAGCCAAGTCGATTCTGATAAAAAAGCCACTCTGATGAAATTTTAGCCAAAAGCTAAAACCATCGCTAAAACGAGCGCCCTAAAAATCTTGCCGCATGGTAGTTTCTCGTCTGAGCTTCAAATATATCAAATAATCGCTGTGCCTACTTAAGCTTTGACTTTTTAGCTTATAGTTTTTTAATTTTATTTTTTTCTTAGTTTTTATTTTTTAGTTTTTTTCTCTTATTCTTTTTTATTATATATATGATGATATATTTTTAATTTAATTATCTTGAAAAAGTTAACAATAGCTATAATACAAAAAAAAAACTTCAAATAGTGCCAAATAAGTCAAAAGCTTAAGCTTTAAACTCAAATGAGAACTCATATATCCGTTTCTATCGGCTCGACGGTATCTTCACAGTGGTATTATTTATTCTAATATACAACACTTCTTTCTTCATAGCATTCGAACGTATATTCACTTTAGTCTTATATAAATCAAGTATATGCACACATACATTAAATAAAATAGTAGCTCTGTATATCCAAATATAATAAACAAAGATCCAATTAAATTGGAGTTTACATCGCAATATTTAATGTGGCTCAATAATTCTTTTCAATCAAATAATATATTTAACTAAAAATTGCTAAGCATGTTTTTATCCGCATCATTGTCCCTTTCTTCAAGAAAAATCATTCTTGGCTTTTGATATACTGAAAATATGCTAAACAAAAAACATCATATATGTATGGTATATATATTTATCATCTATCTTAACATTTTCTTTATTTTACACAGCACAATTAGCACAAAAACAATAGCCATAGGATGTATATAAAGTGGATATCAAATTTGCACATAATTCAAAAAATTTTCTTTTTGTGATCCATGTCTTTTTTTTTGGTGCAAATCTGGCCCTCTTACCACTTTTTTGTGCATGCAATCGGTTGAGCACATACGAACAAACTTGAGTATTTTAATTGAAAATAATTTGAGCCCATTACTGCTGTGAATATATATTGGGTAGCATAGATGTATCTTGAATTTTGACTGTTACTAATATTGAAAATTAAATTCTTTTCTTTGTAGATTATATTAGATACAATACTTTACTTGGAATTAATATTCCAAGGCAATCGGGTGTCAATAATTAACAGAATATATGGCTAGGTTCAGTTGGACTTTCAACCAGCTTATGCTTGTACGGCCTACAGTAACTAGCTTTTCAATGGTGCGTTTTTTCAAGGCGGTATCAATAGAAAGATTATAGTAAAAAGTGTACTGAGTTCAGCTATACCAGCTAAAATCGCATACGACTATTTTCCTCTGCGTATTGCCTCTTACGAACAGTCATAATTCAAAATTTTAAGTCATAAGTCATAGTCCAAACAAACCAACCATATATTTGAAAACATGCATATCTTCAGATCTTTTTATTTGAAAATCATTTTTCAAATTTACACATAATTGAATATCAAATTTTTGATTTTTGAATTTCTAATATATGTAATTGAATGCCAAGATTTAATTTGGAATTTGTATTCCAAATTTAAATATATTTGTATTCATTCTTGAAATTTTTGGATCATGACTTAAATTTTCATACATATCCTACTTGATCCGAATATGTACATACAATTTCAAAAATAATATGTGTTGTTTAATTAGGTTCGAATTTGTACAAAATTATTATCTAAGGCTAATTACCATATAATTAATAGATGGGTGTCTAATGCGAATTTGCACTTGAACTGATCAAACTGTGGCATCTACGCTCCCACGCACATGGATCAAAATTATTATTGTCTCGTTGCTTGTTTTTTTCGCCATCTAAACAGCGATGCCATCTGGTTAATTTTCAAAGACAAAAGCTATTTGAAAAGCGTTGACTTTTTAACATTACTTTTCTTCTTTTTCTTTTGTATTATCCATAAAGATATAACGATATTTTTATTTTTCTTTATTTTTCTTTAATTGAATCTTTGTAAAAATTAACAACCGCTACTGATTACTATTTCAGCTAAAAGTCGTAGCACTTTGGAACAAGACCTTAGCTTTTCACATGTAATCAGACACACCTGGGCTCTAAGCCTTGCAAGTCAGGCTCTAAGTCTTGTCTTGGACTCGTCCTTACTTCAACATCTCGGCACTCTTCTTCTTGCTCAAAGAGCTCATGCAAATCGACGACTCGCTGGTCGCCTTGGGTATCCTTGCCAAAGCTCGATGAAAGCATGAACATATACATGCATCTCTACGTAACATGCATATGCTTTGTTGTGGATGGCCACATTTTGTATTCAATTTGACGTGCTGCAGCCTGCATACCAATCCTTCTAGTACGCATCTTTTTTACTTTTTAAATTAATTACAAAGCAACATATATCTCTAAATACTAACATGACATTAAAGACTGCTATAGTTTAAGTTAGGGTCTATTAGATTAAGGGCCAGATAATTTGCATTTTATTGAGATTTTTTTTGCATATTTCTCTTTTTTAATAACATTCAATGGTCGCTATAGTTCAGATTTAATTAGGGCCTACCTAATTGGGATTCTGAACCTATGTGTTTACCATGCTAATTCTATAGGGACCCCGGATATTGAATACCTAAAATCCTCATGTTTTCCATGCTAGTCCCATGATCAGTGGCCAGTACACACGTTCAAAACATTAAGATCACATCTGTATACATCATATACATTTAATTTACAACAAGGGTTGAATATATACAAGCGATATATAAATAGTTTACAACAGACGGCCGATTGACCAAATAAATATCAAGAGTAAATTGCAGCAGAAGACAAGTACATAAATAAATTAGTCTAGTGGTGTGCCACTATAGGCTATAGAAAAACACATCATCATAATCCCTGATACTAGAAGCAAAATACGCATTATTATGCATATTTTTTTCTCGTTCTCTAAATAATAATTTAAATAAGACTGACTATATTATGTACTCAGCAAAGATTGCTTTGGAATTAATTGTAAACTTGGTTAACTCGTCTTCCATGCCCAGTTACAGGAAGTTTCTAAATGCATGGTAACGGCTTGTCGACCTGGTGGGTTGTTTGGTGTGCCGTGGATGGCCCATCGTGCGGCCCACGAAGCACAAATCGCACGAGAGATAGATAAGCTCCCGCATACACATCGTCCATCGTATGATCAATCGGCTATAGAAGGATTGTTAACTTGGAGTAAATCAGGCTGCACACTTCCTACTCATCTTCTTCACAAAATGTAAGAAGAGCTCCTAGCCAAAATGCGCAATTAGGCAGTTTATAAAACATTTCCCCATATTTATTTGCTCTGTTTTTGACTTTTCATCGGTTTTTAGTTTCGATTTTTTCAGTGATCATTATTTATTATACTAATAATTAAGTAACAACTAAAACCCATTAACCGTAGCCCCAAAGAACGCTTCCATTTTCATAGGATTTATCTAGTGTACACGTCTCTACGTGCTAACTTGTTAGCTCCTAACGCGACTTGTTGGATGATGAGATTTCTCCATCCTCTGCGATGGTAGACACTTCGGCTATTAAAATATCATTTCGAAGGCAGATAGATAGATAGTTTGATGCTTCTCCTGCGAGCTGAAATGCCAATCTCGTCAAGTTCTAACGTACATGTTTAGAGTGCTAATAGCTGGGTCGCTTCGCCTGATCATTTCGGTTACAGAAAATTTTTAAATGCATGGCAAGGCCTTGTGGGTTGTTTGGATGGGCCGTAGATGGCCTAGCGTCCGGCCCATTTAATCAGGCGAAGCACAAGTCGCATGAGAGAGAGAGAGAGAGGATCTCGCGTAGTCGCATTTGCTTGAAATAAAGACTCATACCAGCAGATCCAAGAAGCTGCCGATTTCGTCGCCTTGTTCGGAGAAAAGCCACAGCGCGGCGTCGTCGCTGGGTTGCCGTGCCTTAGGGCCACGACCTGTCCCCCACTCCCCCTTGCTACGCGCGGCCACGGCACGCTACGCCCCTGCTGTGGCCTTGGCTTGCCCGGCGCTGGGTGGCTACGGCCACGGCGTGCCTGCTCGCCCGCTGGACCACCGCTTGCTTCTCCGCTGAGGCGCATAGATCCCGCCGGGCTGTTGCCACCAACTAGGAGAGGAAGCACACTGAGAGCAGACACCGGAGATTGGGGTTTGGAGAATCGATCGAATCACTCAAGCCGGCCGCATGCGGCATGGGGCGTGGGGCGTGGGCCATTTCTGGGTTAGGCTGTTGGGCATGCGTGAGGACCATGCGACGCACCAAGCCCACAACAGCCCAATTGCTCCATGCGACACAGCGTCTGCCCGGGAAAGTTTGCCATGGTGTTGGTGGCAGCAGGGCATGACAGAGCCTCGATGGCTTGTCGCCGACGAGCCTGGGCAGCCGCCTAGGGTCACCGGGAGGTGCCTCCGCTCCCTGGATGAGCAGTCACAGCCTCACACTCACAGGTTTCAACTACGAACAGGCAGCTGCTGGTCTAGATTACGGTACCATGTGAGCTCCTGCTAGATTGGGATGGCGAAGAACATGCAGTGCAAAAAACTCAAACATGTGCGTCAATATTCTTGCATGTGAGTTTTCCGAGCTTTGTCGTTGCGGTAACAGATAACAAACATAATTAATCTTGCTCTTGAACTATGATTATGAAATGTCTTTGCCTTGTCACCTTCAAAACTGTATACGACGAATGAAATATATGTGTAAGCTCTTACAATGTGATGTGAAATACTGCAAATGTTTAGTACTTCCTCATCTCACTCGTTGGCAGTATTTACAGAACACTGTTTCTGCATGAAGTGATAAAATGAAACTACAGAAATCCACAGATGTTCTGATCTCTCGTGTTGACCGACTAAATGCTCCGGAAGCAAACACTTAGCAATTAGCACAGTTCTTCTTTAGTAGATTTGCACTCTAAATTTCAGCTCTTATTTAACAGATTTGCTCTCCGATTTCAGTTATCTAGCATCAATAAATGGTGCCATTCAACATACATTATCTTGTCGCTATTAATTCGGAAGTTTTGAGTAAACACAAAAGGCCTTCAAACAAAGCGATAGTACAAAAAACACATGATCTGGAATAATGAAAACTATCTGCCACGTAGGATAGACATTGTCACATCATTAACACTAGATAGCTCAGCAACTGTTGACGCCTCTTCCTTTGTTACCCTTATGTGGAAATATGCCGGATGTTTAGGTTCAAGTAGAGTCATACTCTCGCTGCTTAGCATTACAACCACATCTGACATAGTGGGCCGGTCAGCCGCATTCTCTTGCACACACAACAATGCAATGTTAATACATCTCATCGTCTCTGATGCATGAAACTTTGAAACTAAGGATGCATCGACAAGTTCAAGCCATCTTTCCTCTTTCCATAACTTCCATGCCTTCAAGGAGTTTAATCACACAAAACATTGCGGTTACTGCATAAACAAAACAAATCTTACATAGTAAATATTCAGAAGACTCACATATCCAAGAAGGTTGAAGAAGTCTCCATATTGATTGAAACCAGAGTTTCTTTTTCCACTGATGATCTCAAGAATTAGCACACCAAAGCTGAAAACATCAGATTTTATTGAGAAGAGGCCCTCAGAAGCATACTCAGGAGCCATATAACCACTGAAAATGTGACACATGGAAAAAGAACAAATTCCTATGTTAAGTTGTTGTAGTAGGTTGACCTGTAATATAATTAGGATAGACTAATTTGTAAGAAAAGCTTACTATGTCCCAACAACCCTTGTTGTGTTTCCTTGATGTCGTTTGAGTGAATATTTTCGCAAGGCCAAAATCTGAAATTTTAGGATTCATTTCACGGTCCAAGAGAATGTTGCGGCTTTAAGATCTCTATGTATGACACGTAAACGAGTGCTTATGCAAATAAAGAAGTCCTTGCGATATGCCTTCAATTATCGATAGGCGTTTATTCAAATTTAGTAAAGCATTTCTTGTTTCATCTGCACATCAATTAAACATAGATATCACCTTCAGCAATCAGAGTTAACCCAGAATTTGTACTAGGATATTATGAGAAGTAATACCAAAGATAAAGAAGTCCAAGCTTTTGTTTGGCAAATATTCATAGATCAATATTTTCTCCTCTCCTTGAGAGCAACATCCCAAGAGTCTAACCAGATTTGTGTCTTTGGAGCTTGGCTATGAGTTGGACTTCATTTTTGAACTCTCTGAAACCTTGCCCCGAATGTGAAGCAAGTCTCTTAATTGCTATCTCTAACCCATCGAAAAGCGGCCCTAGAGAGAAGTTCAAAAGAAGTTGGTCAGTGATACCCTTTTTCTGTCAATTGTTTTTTTACACTTGACTTATCTCTTGACCAAGGGCTGTGAGTAAAAGAAGAACTATTTTCAACACGGTCATGGACAATTTTGCAAAGGATGAAAGGTAGGTTTGATTTTGTTTCTCATTATGTACGCGCATGAATGCGTTTTTACCTTGTATACTGGGCCAAAGCCACCTTGCCCAAGTTTATTTTCATCTGAGAAGTTACTTGTAGCATCTGATAATTGCGAAAAGTCAAAAAAAGTGAACTCTGAACTGCTTCCTTCTATTCCCCAAACCAGCTCTTCATCTTCGTGCACATTCATGTTAGGCTTGTCCTGTAAGCTCACTTTACCTAAATCCAGAATTGATGTGATCCTTTCAGTTAATTCTCATGCACATATAAATGGAACAAAATTAAGACTCAACAGCTTGAGAGAGTTGAGCACAAATAAATGTACAATAGCATTTCCATAACCGACCTTTTCTGCGCCTTCTGATCAATCCAAAGCAAAAGATGAAGCAGAAAAACGATGCAAGTAGAGGAACAACCGTTGCAATGACCAAGACCTTACTCATACGCCCTAACATGAAAATTTTCACATACATACATATGTTTAATTAAATAACGGTTTGACGCATAAGGACCATATAATTGCACAAGACTTAGATATTTCGATTTTTTAGGAATATTCTGGACAAATGTAAGGTGGCATCACATGCAAGGTTGTGAGAATCAAAAGGTTGAATCATATCATCATATCGGTCTTATCCTGGCAAAATCATGGGGTTTACTTCTAGAATCGGTCTTATCTTGACAAAATCATGGGGTTTAGTTCTATTTTGAAAAAAAAATGAATGCTGCCGATGCCTCTCACATTAGCGGAAAAACCTCCCGGCTGCTAAAAATCAGGCTAGTCTTGTGGGCCTGCCTTCCCTAATGATATGTACCACTTCAAAAGTTAATTTTTTGGAAAATGCCAGACTAAAAGATGGCTTTAATAAAATGCCACTCCAAAACCTATTCTGTCATATTATCGCCACTCCAAAAATTTTTTGCGAGATTTTGCTCCATGAGAAAAAAAGATCATGTTGTCTTGCTTACTCTTGTGTTTCTTGCTCCAAACTGGCAAGTGCTCTGATTTTCGAGACTTGCTTACTCTTGTGTTTTAGGAAAGAGAGGAAGTATCTGTTGTCTTGCTTACTCTTGTGTTTCTGGATAGGCACGGCAACCGGCGGTTGCGGCGGCGCGGTCGTGTTTGTTGTTGAGTTTGTCGTTGGACCTGACGACCCGATCTTCAGCATGGGTTGGCCCTGGTAGAACAAATACGTCTCGTACCTGAAACTGCACCGCGCCTCCCGGAGAAGTATGTCGTTGTGTAGTTGTTGATATTCTGGAGGCAATCCCAGCAGTCGCCAGGTTGCAAATCCGGGGTGCACTGCGCCATGGAGTAGAGTGTCGGAAAGGTGCTACTGACATCCATGCGGCCGGTGGCGTACATCCTCGTCGAGTTGTACGCCGCCTGCTTGGCCGTCTCCTGGACCAGCACCTTGATGATGCCGGTGATGATGGTGACGCTCTCGGCGTTGCCGGGATCCCAACCGGGCAACATGGGCTCCGTGATGTTCTGCGTGTTCCACATGAACAGAACATTGCCTCCGGAAGAATTATCGTTGAGGAAGTCCTGGTTGGAGAAGCGGAGGAGGCAAGGGTCGTAGAAGATGGTCGCGTCCTTGTTGTACTCGCACAGCTTCTGCGCGTCCTGGAACGCGGTGGAGACGCAGTCGCCGCAGGCGGAGGCGTTGTCGTCGCCGCGGCAGAGCGCGAGGCCGTAGACGGTGTCCGGGGCCGCGCCGACGGAGCCCTTGGCGAAGAGGGTTGGTGCGGAGGAGGTGTTCTTGGGGAGAATCGTGTATAGGAGCTCAAGGTTGGCTTGATAGGTGCTATTGGCCGTGTAGTTGCCGCTGGTGCCGCAGAATTGCCACAGGGGATCGGCGGCGGTGGCGAATGGCATTAAGCCTAGAACGAGCAGGACGATGATGATCATGGCTGCCTAACCAACGTTAATTCACCATGCCCTGAGCCTCAGGCTTCAGCCCTGCCTTAGCAGCAGCTCGTGTGGAAGGTTCCGCTTTCAAGTCACTCCTATCAGCATCATTTGGAAAAAAAACTCATAATAAAAACGGCCAAAAATGGTTATGAAAAAAATCGAGTCTTCATGAAATAGATATGAAAAACGGCGGAGACAAACTATATATTGATAGATAGATGAAATGTAGACAAGATATCGATGAAATAGAGTTAAAAACTCGAATTTAAACGTGGATCCCACAGTAAAACCTGCGCCAGTTACTGGCGTAGAATTTTTTTCCCTGATTACTTCCCTTGCCCTTACGATTCTGCAGCTCCTACCTTTCTCTCAATGGTACTGGGCTTGTCCCGTTCTCTTCAGCTAGTACTTCCCTTGACCTAACGATTATGCAGCTCCTACTTTTCTCTCAATGATGCTGGCCTCCTAGACTTGTCCTTGTTCTATGTGGATGGGCTGGGATTTTAGTTTATATAGGATTGTTGATGGTAATCAGAGAGGAGTGAATGATTGTAAATCTTAGCAGAAACTTTTTTAAAAAATCTTCTATCTTTTATAACTTGCTAATCACAGAAGGCAAAAAAAAATACAGCAAAGAAAAAATATATATACATATTTCAGGTCACTATGGCAGAAAAAAATTCTCCGGATAAAGCCCTCAATGGCACATGTATGTTGATAACAGATTTAAAAATAATAATAATAATAATAATAATAATGCAGGCATTCAAAAGACTTTTGGCCATTAAAAAGAGAGCTACTCCTAACCACATGTTATTGGCCATGCTATCACGTGGAGCTAATGGAAACAGCCTTCAAAAGCCTATTGATTAATGGAAGCAAGCAAGACAAACTTTACTTGACGCATGCAGCCATACCATCCAAAAAGCCGCCTTGCCTTTTTTTCTATTCAGCCTCCCAATACAATCAAAAGTCAGAGAGAGAGAGCTATCCTCCTAGGCTCCTAGGCACCCCTAGCTATACCAACTCTGCTCTCTCAATTAGCTCTCTACGGTGGTGATCGTTTAGCGATGACATCTGACTTTTGGTTGAAATTTCACTGTAGCTGACTGAAATTTTACTGTAGCTGAGTTAGTGGATAGTGTAGTGAATAGTGAAAAAAAAGCTAAAATTAGAAGCTGAAACCAAAAAAAAACCGAAACGATCAGGGTCTACATCCTGCTTCCTAGCTATGCATCCCCTCGGTCAAAGCACATGAACATGAAACTTTCGGCCACAGCAATATATATCAATCCCCAATTACTTCATCTATTAGCAGTCAAGCCCAAATACATGCACAAAAATGTGACAGGTAGCTATCAACGAAACCAATAAAACTGACCTCTGTTGATCAATTGAATTCTCTGCCAAAAGCGTCTTCCAGATCGCAAAAGTCACGCCCCTATTCTCCTTTTAAATCTGCCGTTTTATCTCTCTCAAAACATCACAGCCGACCCTGCTAAATAGCGGATACGAGCGACTCCCTCTCCCAATCCATGTCTAGACGCCACCTCTATTTATAGCAAAATCCCTAATCAAAATCTTAATACAACTTATCTTAGGCATTTTACCTTAATCAGATACTTTTAAAAGACTTAAAACCCTTCATAATATGGGTTTTTATTATTTTACGCTTTCGATTTTTCAACTTATCACGTGTCGAAGCCTCCAGGACCGCACCTTCTGTATCTTCTCCACGTATAATCCACCTTTGATCTTTATGTGCTCAAGCATAAGCTTGACCATTTCATGACTCTCTCGATCACCTGACCTCGGATCTCCCCATCGACAAAAAACTATTCCAGGACTGCCCGATCGACGCAAAGAAACTTACTGTAAATCGGTAGCCTCTTCTTTTGCAGCGGCGGCTTATGGCTTCTACTTTTAATTTTTCTACAGCAATTAGTTTTTAAATATAATATTTTTCAAAATAAAGTCTATAAGTTGATTATAGTATATAGTATAGCGATTTTATGTATATTAACCAAAACCATACATAAGTTTCTCTTACTCTAAACTTTCTCTTACGAATAGCAAAAAGCTATAGGTTGTAGTCCAAAACAAATAGGTATAGACTTCTTTTGCTTCGGCTACTTCAAAAGCTGAAACAGATGGGGCAACTTCTCCAATCGATTTCTCCTAATGATTTCTCAGACTAAAACACAGCAAAAAAAAAAAATTGTCAGTCACAGGGCCAATGTTTATCGTGGACCTTGATGCAATCTATCTGCTCCTGAATACTACCCTCTGCTCTGACGACGTTAAAGGCGGCCGCTGCGGCTTTGCCACCGGTTTCATGTTTCAAACATGAACTGAATACAGCAGCGCATAGCATGTCAGGAGTCGGGAGGGGAAGAGAAAGGAAGGAGAACAGCAGAACGTGAGCTTTTGCTTCGGAATTAAACGTAAACTTGCTTAACCCGTCTTCATGCCCGGTTACAGGAATGTAAATGCATGGTAACGGCTTGTGGGCCTGGTAGGCCGTGGATGGCCCATCGTGCGGCCCATTTAATTAGGCGAAGCACAAATCGCATGAGAAGCTCTCGCATCTGCATCTGATCATGCGAAACGCATACACATCATGCATCGCATGATCAATCGGCTATATAAACGGATTGTTAACTTGGAGTAAATCAGGCTGCACACTTCCTACTCATCTTCTCACATAAGGTAAGAAGAGCTCCTAGCCAAAATGCGCAATTAGGCAGTTTATAAAACATTGAAATGACCTATCTACCTAGAGCTAGAGATGTTAGTGGAAGCTGAAGAAGAAGAAGCTAAAATGACAAGTTAAGTTTTCTCCCCTTCCATCTTTTATAAGGTGTCTCCTCCTAATTGTGAAGCAGAATCCTATTCAGAATATAGTTAGCTGTGAGAATTACTTCACCCCACCAATAGTCCGGTATACCTGAATTCTAGAGCATGGCGTTAACCAAGTCACAAAGAGTTCGGTTCTTTCTTTCGACTATTCCATTTGATTGGGGTGAGTAGGGTGGAGTAATCTAATGTATTATTCTACTTTCTTCACAGAACTGAAAGAATTCATTTGAGACGTATTCACCGCCTCGATCCGACCGTAACCGTTTGATTTTCTTCTGTAGTTGATTTTCAACTTCAGCATTATAGACTTTAAAGTATTTAAGTGCTTCATCTTTCGACTTAAGTAGGTAAATGTAACAATACTTAGTCGCATCATCTATGAAAGTCAGAAAATAGCGTTTGCCACCTTTGGTTAATATTTCATTCATCTCATAAAGATCAAAATGGATTAGTTCAAGTGGGCTCCGCCCTTCAACACTATGAAAAGATTTTCAGAGTCGTTTTGCTTGCACACACACTTCACATTTTGAACTTTTCTCATAATTATAACTTGGAATTAAATTTATTTTGCTTGACCGCATAATAGCTTCAAAGTTAACATAACACAATCCTGAATGCCAAATATCATAGATTTTATTGCAATAAAAAATATTATAGATGTTTACATCATTGGAACCAAGAATGGATAAGCGGAACATGCCTCTGCTATCATAGCCTTTGCTCACAAAATTTCCAAACTTGGTCAACACGACCTTATTGGACTCAAACACAAGCTTTATTCCTTGCCTACATAGCATTGACCCGCTCAGAAGGTTGCGAGTCATTACAGACACATACAGTACGTCTTTCAGGATGAGTATTTTGCCCGAGGTAAGCTTTAGGCAAACCTATCTAATCTCACGCACTGTCACATCGGCTCCATTGCTCATTAGGATGGATCCACCACCTTCACCCTGAAATGAAGAAAAACACGATCGATCAGCACATATATATCTAGTAGCACCTGTATTAATCCACCAATCAATTGATAGACTTACCATAAAGGCCTGAGATACATACTCTTCCAAACTGGAGCTAGCTAGTGCGATATTTACTTCAGCCTTGTGGCTCTTATGCTGACCAGGAGAAGGACCTTTGCCTTTGCGATTGCAGCAATGGTTGACCTTATGTCTAGCCTCCCCGCAAACAAAGCAGACAATGTTCTCCTTTTTCTTCTTCATTTTCTTTGGTTGGAGGTTGACTTGGGGTTGATTCTTAAATTTTGGTTTCCCAAAGCTTCCAACACTCTTGACTTGTACTTGATGAGCTTGAACTTGAGCCTTTCCTGCACCGTAACCGGCTCTAGCACGCTCTTCGACATTAATAGCAGCTGACAGCTCATTGAGTGTCAGGCGCTCCTTCATATGTCAACGAGCGGTCACGAAGTCATGCCACGAGGGCGGTAACTTAGCCAGGATGACGTTCACTTAGAACTTCTCTGGTAAAGCACAGTCGTACTGACTTAAGTCACATATATAGAGTTGAAGCTTATTGAGCTGCTCCATCACCGACCGTCCTTCGACCATCTTGTAGTTCAAGTAGTCAGCAGTCACGAACGACTCATTCTCATTATCCCCTTCGGAATACTTCTCTTCAAGTTCGTCCCAGAGTAGCTTGGCGTTTATGAAGTTGACGTAGACGTCGAACAGCCGGTTGGACAAGATGGCTAACAGACAGGCTAAGACTGAATTGTTCGCATCCTCCCACCACATCATTTCAGGGATTTCCAACGGGAACACCGGAAGATTTGAAATGACCCAAAAGAGTTTGAGATCAGTCAGCCACAGTTTCGTCTTAGTTTGCCAATGTTTGAAATTTGCACCGTCGAACACTTCCGGCTTAATGACATCGAATGACGAAGCCATTTTTTTACAGTTAGGTTTTCTGCATTGTTGTATGAATTGCAGTATAAGCATGAATAGCAATATAATTCCAATATAATTATGTGAACACAAGGATGATACCAATACATATACAAATGATATAACATGCATGTAATCATATGATTTGATCATATCACTTGTAATATAATTCATATTCATTAAATGAAACAATAAACTTCTAACTTTGAATATTTATGCCAATGTATGAAACATGTATCAATTAAGACTAGCAAAAGCCTAAATGTTTAAGTTGTGTTTATTGCTCTCAGGAGTAGGGTTACACAAGATTAACTCTTGATCGTCCCGCTACTAACATCTTATACTCTTCATCACTTGGTTATGCCAAATAAGTTTTCAATCTTTGAGCTCTAAATTCAAACCCTACAATCTCAAGTTCAAAATATAACCATTATGTGTGCATTCGGCCAGCAGCACAGCAGCCAAAAGATGGCTTAATTAGAGCAAATCCAATCACATACAAGTTGACTTTTCCACAAGCAAATCAAACTTAACTTGCCAAGTATGATTTCTAACAGATATGCAACATGTATATGGAGTTGCTACTGATCTAGAGACAGCATGAACCGAATGACTTATGAACAATATATCTATGTCTGGAGACTAACTTGCAAAGCTCACAATTAATAGCAATGACAGAGTTAACAGTAATTAGAGCTCAAAGATTAAAACAACTAATTTCAGTATATAACTTGATTCATCATTGAGCATTTTAGCCCACCATTTCCAATGCATTCACAGATATATCTCAAATCGTAAATTGCAAAGAATTGAAACGAATACTCACAAAGCCGGTGATACTCAAAATCACCGAGGAGGTTATGGAGCTAGGCACGCCACAGGACGCTGTCCCAGAAAACCAAGCGCCCCCCACACACCACTGTAAGAGAGGACAGTAGGCAATCGGAGATACAAAGCCCTCTTCGCCGGAGTATGCGCTCAAGCCGACGAAGTCGAGGTGAGAGGATGCCGCACAAGTACACTGGAGGAACCGGCCGAGAACCTCGCAGTTGAGCACAGGGGACAGTGTACACGGCCGAGCCCAACTGGACACCGAAGGGAAGGCGCCACCAATAGCAATCACAGAGGCAATCGGGAAGAAAAGAGAGAGGAGAGATCACTACTTTGCTGCCTATCATCACAAGAGGATGCAACCTCTTTTATAGCCGAGAGAGGTGAAGGGGAAGCCCATCGCGCGAGGCCCACCAACGGCTGGAGCCGAGTCTCCCGAGCCGCTGCTCCTTCCCTCCCCGCCAAGCCCGCTCGTCCTCAGATCTGAGGAACGAGCCAACCCATGCCCGCACAAAACTGGATCGGGAGTGAGTCACATGGGGAAGGAGGAGTGGGTCACACGGGGGAAAGAGGAGGCCGCACGGGAGGACTGGGTCGCCGGGTGGGGCCCGCCTCCCGCCAGGTGCGACGTCGTCGAAGCCACTGCCGGGGCCCCCTGTGCCTTCGCCTGCTCGGTCGCCCCTTGGCCGCCCGTGAGAAATGGGGAGGAGATGTCCTCCCCTTATCTCCTCAATCTGGCCAACCGACGGGTGGACCCTCTTCTCTTCTTCTTTTTTTCTTTTATCAATTGCAAAATTCCGGTATTGCCCCTTGGTATATACAACAGAACCAAACCTAAAGGGAACAAGGGCACCGAAAGTCATTTTGAAAATTCTCTTCGATTCGGCTGAAAAGGATATTTTAGTTGCCGAAGTTTGTTTTAGAAAATAGCCATGATTTAGCAGTGTTTCAGCAAAACAAAAAAAAATGGTGTCCTGTAGCCAACTTTACCTGTATTACAGAGACAGATCTCTATCATTGGTGTAGACGAGGTCTCACACAGTGACACAATTCTACGAATGCGCAACTAGGCAATTCATGAAGCATAGAAAAAAATTTCTATTCTTCTCGATTTCTTCGTATGCATGCACGTACAGCATGATGTTCATAAAAAAATGTAATCGAAGAAAGCAAACGTGTCGTTCTTTCCCAAACCATTCCCCAGATCTAAGAAAACATGACTCAAACCCTGCAAGCTCGCCTGTAGCTAGATGGCAAGGTATGCAAATGTACACCTAATTTGTCAGCTTTAAGTTTTAGACTCCGTACCGGTGTCGACCGATTTCAGAGTATATACGCGAGTGCTTCAGTGGAAAAACACGTTCCCGTTCTCCGATAAATTGTCAGCATGTGTAGGGGACACGCGTGTGTGCGCTTAAATGGAGCCGCTCAGCTCGCTTTTTCTCAGCGTTTGACGTCCGGCTTCAGTTTTTTACTAGTCACTTTTTTATTTTTTTCTGTTTTTCTTTTTTGTGTTTTATTTTTTCTCGTATTCCTTTGCATTGTTCATGATGGGTCAATATATTTTTCTATTTTTAATTTTTAAATTTAATTATACTAAATAAGTCGACTCACCTCTGATAAAAAAATTAGCCAACTACAGATAAAAAAATCATAACCTATCACTATTCTGAACGCTACCTGAGTGTATGCGTCTCATTGAAAAACTTAAACCCGCGATGAATGCAAAACCATAGATAGTTTTTTTCGAAGGCAGATAGATAGATAGATAGTTTGATGCTTCTCCTGCGAGCTGAAATGCCAATCTCGTCAAGTTCTAACGTCCATGTTTTACAGCACTAATGGCTGGATCGCTCCGCTTGATCGCTTCGGTTACAGAATTTTTTTAAAATGCATAGCAAGGCCTTGTGGGTTGTTTGGATGGGCCGTGGATGGCCTAGCGTCCGCCCATTCAATCTGGCGAAGCACAAGTCGCATCAGAGAGAGAAGATCTCGCGTAGACGCACAAGGCAGATAGATTGATAGTTTGATGCTTCTCCTGCAAGCTGAAATGCCAATCTCGTCAAGTTCTAACGTACATAAATAATAATTACACACCGTCGTTACATGTCCATGTTTAGAGCGCTATTTCGAAGGCTGGGTCGCTTCGCTTGATCGCTTCGGTTACTGAATTTTTTTTAAATGCATGGCAATGCCATGTGGGTTGTTTGGATGGGCCGTGGATGGCCTAGCGTCCGGCCCATTCAATCAGGCGAAGCACAAGTCACACAGGAGAGAGCGCGTAGTCGCGTACACGGCCCAGCAGCCTCCTCCGGTGTCAGGATCTCGGATAAAAAAAATAGTAGAGATCAGCACCTCCAATCTATATATAAATCTTTAGCCTAAATTTAATTTATCTGGTTCTTTCTTTGAGGCACAATGAAGGAGCACTGGCAGTCCAAATTGCCAGTAGCTAACAGCAGTTTATGAGGAGTCTCTGCTTCCCTCAACCCATGATGCAACTACAGGTCTGTTCTTTTCAACTTCTCAAACCGACTTTTAGCTTTTCCTATAGTATCTAATATTTAAATAGAGTATTTTTTTCGAGATAGGGTCTACAAGTTAATTGTAGTACACATTAAAAGCTTAACATCTGTACCATCTAAAATCACAAGTGAGTATCTCTCTCCGTAATCTCTGTCACAAACAACTAAAATTCAAAATTTTCAGCCAAAAGTTATAAGCTACAACCATATTAAACAGGCCCTACATTAGGATAAGGCCGCCCTCAGTGACGCATAAGCTAGCATTCGGCGTCTGCGATGAGTGTTTTTTCACTGTTCATTTTTTCTTTTTTTTCTTTTGTATTTTCTTTTTTTCTCGTATTCCTTTACATTGTCTGTGATGGGCTAACATATTTTTTCTATTTTTTAAATTTTTTAAAATTTAATTATGTCAAAAAAGTCAACTCGATTCTGATAAAAAAATCAGATCACTCTGATAAAAAAGTCATAAGCCAACGCAATTCTGAACACTACCTAAATCATCCTTTAGCCAGCCCAAGAGGGAGGACTATAATAGGCCATGACGTCAATTTGATCAATCCCAAAGCCTATCACCTCGCAGCATCATAAGGTAAATTATTCATATAATGTAAATATCGCATAATGCATAATATTTATCGTCTATTGCTCTATCATGCACTTACCTTTTTAACCACACGGAGCGAATCAATGTGTGGATGGCACCAAATCCGTAGCGACCTCACCTACAGTAAATGTCTCAAACATAAAAAAAAACATCACACCTATGCACTTTCCGATCTAAATAATCCCTTCCACCAAAAGTCCCTCTGCTGTCCTAGTGGTCAAAATACCATAACTTATGGCTTAGAGTCACTAACATAGGAAACCGTATAATTTCTGGAAACTACACAAAATTTGCCACACTTTCCTAGTCAGTCAAAAATCTTGATTACTCCATTTAAACCCTCTTTTTTTAAATCCTGATTCATCCATTTAAGCCCTCTTTTTTTACTTCGAAGACTGTTCTGTGGTATTACTGCACAACCATATTAACAATTATGTATCATTTCATCTGCTAAACCATACATGATAAACCATACCACTCTTGGAAATATATGTGTGAGCTCTTACAATGTGATGTGAAATACGGCAAATGTTTACTATTTATCTTACTCGTTGGTAATATTTACAAAACACTGTTTTGAATGAAGTGATAAAATGAAACTACAAAAATCCACAGATGTTCTGATCTCTCACGTTGACTGACCAAACGCTCCTGAAACAAGAACTTAGAAATTAGCATAGTTCTTCTTTAGTAGATTTACACTCTAAATTTTCTCTCTTATTTAATAGATTTGCCCTCTGAATTTCAACTATCCAGCATCAACTAATTTCATTCAACATACATTATCTTGTCGCTATTAATTTAGAATTTTTCATAGTTAACACAAAAGGGCCTTCAAACAAAGCAATAGCACAAAAAACACATAATCTGGAATAATAAAAACTATCTGCCACTTAGGACAGATATTGTCACATCATTAACACTAGATGGCTCAGCAATTGTTGACGCCTCTTCCTTTGTTACCCTTATGTGGAAATATGCCGGATGTTTAGGTTCAGGCAGAGTCATACTCTCGCTGCTTAGCATTGCAACCACATCTGACATGGTGGGCCGATCAGCCGCATTCTCTTGCACACATAGCAACGCAATGTTAATGCATCTCATCATCTCTGATGCATGAAACTCTGAAACTAAGGATGCATCGACGAGTTCAAGCCATCTTTCCTCTTTCCATAACTTCCATGCCTTCAAGGAGTTTAATCACATAATACATAGCGGTTACTACATAAACAAAACAAATTTTACATATTAAAAATTCAGAAGACTCACATATCCAAGGAGGTTAAAGAAGTCTCCATATTGATGGAAACCAGAGTTTCTTTTTCCACTGACGATCTCAAGAATTAGCACACCAAAGCTGAAAACATCAGATTTTATTGAGAAGAGGCCCTCAGAAGCATACTCAGGAGCCATATAACCACTGAAAATGAGAGTATATGTAAGTATGTAACATATGGAAAAAGAACAAACTTCTATGTCAAGTTCTTGTATTAGGTTGACTTGTAATAGAACTAGGATAGACTAATATGTAAGAAAAGCTTACTATGTGCCAGCGACCCTTTTTGTGTTTCCTTCAGTATCGTTTGAAGTGAATATTTTTGCAAGCCCAAAATCTGAAATTTTAGGATTCATTTCACTGTCCAAGAGAATGTTGCTTGCTTTAAGATCTCTATGTATGACACGTAAACGAGAGTGCTTATGCAAATAAAGAAGTCCTTGCGCTATGCCTTCAGTTATCGCTAGGCGTTTATTCCAATTTAGTAAAGCTCTTCTTGTTTCATCTGCACATCAATTGAACATAGATATCACCTTCAGCAGTCAGAGTCAACCCAGAATTTGTACTAGGATATTACGGGAAATAATACCAAAGATAAAGAAGTCCAAGCTTTTATTTGGCAAATATTCATAGATCAATATTTTCTCCTCCCCTTGAGAGCAACATCCCAAGAGCCTAACCAGATTTGTGTGCTGGAGCTTGGCTATGAGTTGGACTTCATTTTTGAACTCTGTGAAACCTTGCCCTGAATGTGAAGCAAGTCTCTTAATTGCTATCTCTAACCCATCAGGAAACTGGCCCTAGATAGAAGTTCAAAAGAAGTTGATCAGTGATACGCTTTTTCTGTCAATTGTTTTTTTACACTTGACTTATCTCTTGAGCAAGGGCTGTGAGTAAAATCAGAACTATTTTCAACACGGTCATGGATAATTTTGCAAAGGATGAAAGCTAGGTTTGATTTTGTTTCTCATTATGTACGCGCATGAATGCGTTTTTACCTTGTATACAGGGCCAAAGCCACCTTGCCCAAGTTTATTTTCATCTGAGAAGTTACTTGTAGCATCTGATAATTTTGAAAAGTCAAAAAAAGTGAACTCTGAAGTGCTTCCTTCTATTCCCCAAACTAGCGCTTCATCTTCGTGCACATTCATGTTAGGCCTGTCCTGTAAGCTCACTTTACCTAAATCCAGAATTGATGTGATCCTTTCAGTTAATACTCATGCACATATAAATGGAACAAAATTAAGACTCAACAGCTTGAGAGAGTTGAGTACAAAATGTAGAATAGCATTTCCATAACCGACCTTTTCTGCGCCTTCTGATCAATCCAAAGCAAAAGATGAAGCAGAAAAACGATGCAAGTAGAGGAACAACCGTTGCAATGACCAAGACCTTACTCATATGCCCTAACATGAAAATTTTCACATACATACACATGGTTAATTCAATAACAGAGGCATATGGACCATATAATTACACAAGACTTGGACATTTCGATTATTTTAGGAAGATTCTGGATAAATGTAAGGTGGCATCACATGCAAGGTTGTGAGAATCAAAATGTCGAATCATATCGGTCTTATCCTGATAAAATCATGGGGTTTAGTTCTAGAATCGATCTTATGCTAACAAAATAGGAAACTCATTTCAAAAGATAATATTTTGGAAAATGCAAGACTGAAAGATGGCTTTACTAAAATACCACTGCAAAACTTATTCCGTCATATTATCGCTGCTCCAACTTTATTTTTGCGAGATTTTGCTCCTTGAGGGCTATCACCTTCGACAGTTGAAAAACTATCATCTCCGGCAATTGAAAATAAGTTTAGCCCCTCGAAATTCCGACATCCCATTTTTATCTTATTTCTGGTTATTCTGTATGGAGTATGGACACAGTCCACGAACACTAAAATAAATGGCTCAATAAAATAAGTAGGGTAGATATTTTTCTTTTTCCTCAATTGTGTTTTAGGGAAAGAAAGGAAGTATCTGTTGTCTTGCTTACTCTTGTGTTTCTGGATAGGCACGGCAACCGGCGACCCGATATGCAGCTTGGATTGGCTCTGGTAGAACAAATACGTCTCGTACCTGAAATTGCACCGCAGAGCAACAACCCGTCCTCCTTGGCTCCCAGAGAAGTATGTCGTTGTATAGTTGTTGATACTCTGGAGGCAATCCCAGCAGTCGCCAGGTTGCAAATCCGGGGTGCACTGCGCCATGGAGTAGAGTGGCGGAAAGGTGCTGCTAACATCCATGCGGCCGGTGGCGTACATCATCGTCGAGTTGTACGCCGCCTGCTTGGCCGTCCTCTGGACCAGCACCTTGATGATGTCGGTGATGATGGTGACGCTCTCGGCGTTGCCGGGATCCCAACCGGGCAACATGGGCTCCGTGATGTTCCACGAGAACAGAAAACTGTCTCCGGAAGAATTGGCCTTGAGGAAGTCCTGGTTGGAGAAGCGGAGGAGGCAAGAGTCGTTGTAGATGGTCGCGCCCTTGTAGAACGCGCACTGCTGCTGCGCGTCCTGGAACGCTGTGGAGACGCAGTCGCCGCAGGCGGAGGCGTTGGCGTCGCCGCGGCAGAGCGCGAGGCCGTAGACGGTGTCCGGAGCGGCGCCGACGGAGCCCTTGGCGAAGAGGGTTGGTGCGGAGGAGGTGTTCTTGAGGAGAATCGTGTGTAGGTGCTTAAGGTTGGCTTGATAGGTGCTTTTGGCCGTGTAGTTGTCGCTGGTGCGGAAGCATTGCCGCAGGGCTTCGGCGGTGGCGGACGGCATTAAGCCTAGAAGGAGCAGGACGACGATGATCATGACTGCCTAACAAATGGTAATTGACCGTGCCCTGAGCCTCAGGCGTCAGCTCTGCCTTAGCAGCAGCTCGTTGTCACGTTGCTCCACACCAAAGTCGAGAGCTAAGTTGCCAATCCAACACAAGATATAAGTATTTGGGGATACAAATTAAGGAGAATAGGAAGGGGAGCAGCAGGGAGGAAAACAATGCCCTCTGTTTTGTTCTTTGATGATCCCTTCGTGCTGCTGCTGCTTGCTTCTTATGTAGCATGCCTTCTCAGATTGGGCCATGGAACCAGCCCACTCGCTTGTCCAGGTCCGTGACACTCGTGTGGAAGTTTCCTCTTTCAAGTCAGTCCTATCAGCATCGTTTGGGAAATTGCCGTTCTGCATGGTTTGACTAATTCTTACTTCTAGGGATAAAAAATCTCGGTAAAAAGAAATATTGTAATTTAACGGCAAAAATGGTTTTTTGTAAAAAAAAATGAATCTTCATTAAATAGATATGAAAAACGGAGGAGATAAACTATATATTGAAAGATGGATGAAATATAGACAAGTTACCGATGAAATAGAGTTCAAAACTCGAATTTAAATGTGGATCCACAAGAAAACCCTGTCGCCGGTTACTGGCCGACAAATTTTTTCCCTTGCCCAAAAGCAGGAGTAAAACAGAGTTATGATCCTAACAGTCAACAAAAGGGATAAAGAAAAAACAACACGGTGGCCCAAATGCGCCTGTTCATATTGACTAGTTGGTGCATGGTGATGCTCCGGGCTTTGATTTTGATAATGGTGTTCATATTGACAATCGATGTAAGCGGAGAGTATTACGGGAACTCAATTCATTGATTCAAGTCATAAAGAGTTACATGTATAGCCTAACATGACTAATGGGAATATATAACTAATGTAAACACAACACAAAGTTAATGTGGACACAAGAGGTTGAGCACAAAGCACAAGAAGGCAAGGCGTTTGGTAACCAAAGGGTCAGGCTAACACGCCCCCACAATTTGAGCGTCGGCAATGCGGACATTCAGACTGGATCTGAACTCCATGAAGACAGAGGTAGGCAACTTGGTGAAAATCTATGCGAACTCTGATAACGTCGGTACATGAAGAACGTGGACATTACCGAGGGCAACGTGCTTTTGGATGAAACGACATGTTTAGTGCGCTGATGCTGCACTAGGTTCGTCGATAAGTAGACCACACTGATATTATCACAATTGACAAGTGTAGCTCGACGAATAGGACTATGAAGCTCCTGAAGCAACTGGCACAACCAACATGCCTCGGCGACTGTGTTTCCCATAGCCCAGTACTCGATCTCGGCACTGGAATGAGAGAGTGTTCTGGCTCTTTGACGACCAAGAAACGAGGTTGTCACCAAGGAACACAACATAGCCAGAGGTGGACTTGCTTGTGTCCGGGCAAACCGTCCAATCAGCGTTGGAGTAGACAACAAGCTCCATGGGTGCAGATCGATGAAGGAACAGGCCATGATCAAGAGTGCCACGTAGATACCGAAGAATACGCTTGACGGCAATGAGGTGTGGTTCCCGAGGAGCATGCATGTGAAGACAGACTTACTAAACAGCATAGGCAATATCCGGACGAGTAAAAGTGAGATACTATATATAGTGCCCCAGCTAGACTGCGATACTAAGTGGGATCTCTCATAGGAGAGCCAGCAGATGCAGACACTTTGGGACTAGTATCAACAGGAGTACTGCAAGGCTTGCAGTCGGTCATGCTAGCACGGTCTAGGATATCCAGCGTGTATTGTCGCTGTGAAAGAAAGAGGCCACCTGTACGGCATTGCATAGTCACACCCAAAAAATAATGAAGCTCACCAAGATTCTTTATAGAAAATTCCCGTTGAAATGCAGAAATAGTCCAGCGAAGTATGTCAACGGAAGATGTTATCAGGATGATGTCATCCACATAAAGGAGCAAGTAGACAATGTCGGCACCATGGTAATAGATGAACAGCGGGGTGTCGGACTTGGCCTCCACAAATCCAAGAGACAACAACTACGAGGCGAAGTGGTTGTACCATGCGCGGGGCGCTTGCTCGACTCCATAGAGCGATTTGCTTAGGCGGCAAATAAAATCCAAACGTGAGACGTCCACAAAGCATGTAGGCTGAAGTAGTAGACTATCTCATACAGAGTGCCATGGAGGAATACATTCTTGATGTCGAGCTGGTGAATAGGCCAATCCTGGGACAGAGCCAGTGACAGTACACTACGGACCATGGCAAGCTTCACAACAAGACTGAAGGTATCATCAAAATCAACACTGGGACATTGTGTGAAACCACAAAGGACCCAACGTGCCTTGTACCGGGCAAGAGTGCCATTGGAGTTGAACTTGTGCTGGAAAATCCACTTCCTAGTAACAATGTTGGTATTGGAGGGCCAGGGAACAAAATCTCATGTGTGGTTGGATTGCAGAGCGGCAAACTCTTCCTCCATAAAGGCCCGCCAATTCGGATTAGCAAGGGTAGACCGATAAGTCCTTGGAATAGGAGATAGGGTGGCAACGTGCAAGTTCAGACGTTGCATAAGCTGACGATAATCCTGATTACCACATGTCACCATCATGTGGGAATTGTCAACCGGAGTAATCGGTATGACTCTAGTGGGAAACATCGGAGAAGATGCGAGTGGCCCTGCAGGGGCCGCGGGTGCCATAGGCAAGACCAGGACCGTAGGAGGTGCCGGAGCCACGTGTGACACAGGCTGGACCAAGACCACATGTGGCTCGGTGAGGGCGATGAGGCCACGCGTGACATGGTGAGAAGTGATCCCGCAGGTGGCGTAACGGGGCTAGCCTGTGGGGATGGTGAGGAGGGCGAGACTAAGGGGGTTGGCACACCTAGTGTGCGAGGTGCAGCCACGACACCAGTGTAGCGCGCACGGCCATGGTGGGTGTGGCACCAGGTGAGGCGCATGGTGCAATCAGTGGGGGCGTAGCACCATGCACAACACCAAGCAGTCCAACAGCCGAGTGAGGAGCACCTATACAAGATACAAGGCGTGTTATCCCGAGAGGAACCGACATGCTTTCAAAAGTTGACAAAAAAATCGAAGTCATTAGCAGATGGGGTATTCGACTCGGCAAAAGGGAACGAGCTGTCATTGAATGTGATATGACAAGATATGATAACCCGATTGGATGATGGATCAATACACCAGTCCTTGATGATTTTAGGAATAACTAAGGAAGACACACAAGGTGGAACAAGGTAGAGTTTATGAGGCGTGGTGGCGGACAGGTTGGGGTAACACTTGTAGCCAAACATGCGAAGATGGTCATAATTAGGATGCACTCCATAGAGCACAAAGAAAGTCATAGAAGAATTAAGCGTCTTTGTGGGAAGACGATTAAGGAGGTAGGTGGCGGTGTGTAGGGCCTCAACCCAAAAAGAGGAAGGGAGACATGCCTGAAAGAGAAGGGAGCATATAATATTATTAGTAGAACGGAGAATGTGCTCAGCCTTACCATTATGTTGAGAGGTGTATGGACATGACATGCGAAGAGCAATGCCATGAGTAAGAAAAAAGTGCGAGCGGAGGAGTTCTCGAACTCCCTACCGTTGTCGCATTGAAAACTCTTGATCGTGCTGCCAAATTGAGTAGCTACATAAGAGAAAAAATGGGATATAGTGGAAAACGTTTCTGATTTGAGACGTAAAATAAAAGTCCAAAGAAAATACGAGCAACCACAAGAATAACTAAATAGTATTTATAACCGAACACACTAGCAACGAAGGAGGTCCAAAGGTCAAAATGCACTAAATCGAAACTCTTGAGAACTCTAGAAGTGGAAGTGGCAAATGGCAAGTGTATATGACGACCAAGTTGGCAAGCATGGCAAATAGCATCAATGGCACTTTTATGACACAATATGGCGGATGCACGGGCTAATGTAGAAAAACATCGTGTCTAGGATGGCCGAGTTGTCGGTGCCACAAGGTGGGAGGGGCGCCGGCGATGAGAGCACACGACGGAGAGATGGACACTGGCAAGCGCAAAGGATAAAGAGGCCCAGAGCTATTGCACCTGACGATCACATTCCGGGACTGAAGATCCTTCACAGAAAAGCCAGCAGGGTCAAACTCAATAGAACAATTGTTGTCAGTAGTAAACTAGCAAACAGAAATGAGATTCTTAATGATGTGTGGAATAACAAGAACATTATTAAGATGAAGATTATCCGAAAGAGTTGTAGAGCCAGTGGAGGTGATAGGTAGCAATGACCCATTATCGACAACGATCGATGAAGGAGTAGAAGACCGGGGAGGGTGAGACAACGATAGGTTACCGGTGTTCAATGTCATGTGCGAAGAAGCACCAGAGTCCATGTACCAGTCCATGGTGGCAGAGGGAGCAAGAGTAATGGTATTAAATGCATTCGCCAATGATTGTTTGGTCTCAGAAGCCAAGACCGGACATGGGAGTCCAGCTAGGTGTGTTGGGGGCCGCCTGAGGGACCGAGGAAGGTAGTGACAGGTAGACGTGTTGGAGCAGTGGCGGGTAGGGTTTCGGGAATGAGGCGGCGAGCAGCGCCTGTGGTGAGGGCGTGCCAGGGCACAGCTGCTACTGTTGCTATGCACAGGGCGTCCATGCTGCTGGTCGCCAAGGAAGGTGGGGCCCGGGTGCGGTCCTGGTCACATCTGGATGGTCCCTGTCCATGGATTGTAGAAAGAGGGCTAGCTGGTGGAACCATTAGTGTTGTTGTTGCCGCTAGTCTTGTCGTTGTCGCCCTCGTTGCTGTGGCGATGACGGCGGTTGTAGCTGCTGGACCCACTGGAGTGGGCGCCCCTCAGGGCGCTTGTTGGGGGCGTGGTGCGGCTGCCTGAGGCACCGTTCGGTCTGCCACTAGGTTGGCCATCCGAGCCCAACACACCAGAGGGAGTGGTAGCAACGAGTACAGTGGAGGGCGGCGTAGGATGCGAGGCCATGGTGAGCTCTTCAAGGAGAAGGTCGGCACGAACCTCAAGGAAGTGGGAAATGGCCGTTGCCGCTTAAGGAGGGCCGCCATGTAAGTAAACTTTTCGTTCATGTCGCGTAAAACAGCAAGAACAAGCGTGCGATCGAGGACAGGCTTGCCAAGATCACCGAGGGCGTTAGTCATGCCCTTCAATTCTGACAATAGTTAGAGATGTTGAGATCGCCCTGGACAAAGGCGCGAAACTTGACATCGAGGTACAAGGCACGTGTCTCCCGGTTGCCGATGAACTGCTGTTTGAGGCTGAGCCATACGAGGCGCGCAGTGGTGTCATGCGCCATCACGATCTTGACAAGCTCAGGGGAGATAGTTCCGTAGAGCCACTCAAGGACGATGCAATCCATCCGGGACCAATCAGCAGAGTCACGACGAATGGCGTCGCTGAGGATGTGATCGGTGAGCGAGTACTTGCCGAGGGTGATGAGGAACCGGCCACGCTACTTGTTGTAGTTGGGGGAGATGTGGTCGAGAACAACGGGAATGAGATCTCGGATGTTCTGGACGGTGATAGCCTACACGTGAAGGTTGGTGATGGTGACGGCCTCATATTATTTCATCTCGTGGGCGAGCTGCGCGGTGTGGGTGGTGGCTTCCTCACGCTCGCGGACGGCGGCCTCCTTGCGCTCGCGGGCAACGGCAATAGTGCGCTCATGGGTAGCGGCCGCGTCGTTCGCAGCGCGAGCAGCGTCGTCGTTGACAATGGTGGCGGGCGGGTGGTGGGTTAGTGTTTTGTAGAAGCGAGTGGTCGTAGGATACGAACACAACTCATGATACTATGTAAGCGGAGAGTATTACACGAACTCAATTCATTGATTCAAGTCATAAAGAGTTACGCACACACACACACACACACACATATATATATATATAGCCTAGCATGGTTAATGGGAACACATGACTAATATGAACACAGCACAAGATTAATGTGAACTTAAGAAGTTGAGCATAAAGTATAAGAAGATAAGACATTTGGTAACCAAATTGTCCGGCTAACAATTGAAGAACCACACCTTCATCAATTGTGTGTGAGTGCGCGCGTGTTCTTTCTTGACAGCTAGCTTTCGGTGAGCCCCATCCTAGAGCTCTCTAAGTCATTCACCTTCAAAATACTTTTTATTTTGATAATGGTAGAAGCTAGGGAGAAGCCCGAGGTGTTGGTGGAAACTGAAACGGTAATGGTCAAGCAATCAGGCAAACACCGGAACAAGTCTTGCAAATACAAAGGAACACTTCCTATCGGTATCGTTTGCAATGGCACGGAGAGAGAATTTTCCGATGCTTTTAACAAGGTGTCGAGTTATCGACGATGACGGAGTATATGTGAGACAAGGAAAAATACAAGATGTGAAAAAAGAGAAGTTCAATTTCCAAGATTTCTGTCAAGGGAGAAGAAGTCTGCTTGAGACCCTGAAGGAGCTGCCAAATTATGTTACCGTGACTTTAGCCATTCAGTAAACTACGGATTATCTATTAGCATTGGCAGATGGATCCTAATGAAGAACTAAACCTCTCTAAGATTCAGTGCTGATGGCACTAATGAAGACAAGAGAAAAAAAATCTAAGGGCCTATTTGTTTTAACTTCTAGCAGCTGCAGCTACTCCTAGAATCTGCAGCTCCCCCAAACAGTCCAGATTTTCATCTAGATTCTAAGTAGCTAGAAGCTACAGAATCCAGAAAATGAACTAGTAGCCAGAAGTTGGGGTTATCCAGCTTCTCCAGATTTTGACTAACTAGATACTCACCAGCTGCTTCTCAGAATCTACAGCTGAAATAAACAGACCCTAAGTCTGTACAGCAGTTTCAATTTTCATCATGGAGCAGAGTCAAGTGGACTTACGGCCAAATGATCTTTAATCGCTACACGCATATGCCGAATGAAAACTTAATGATATGATTTGGCTTGACATCGTTGTTGCATCCATTAATTTTAATAAAGGAGTAATCTGTCTTCTCTCCATGTCTTTTCTCCACGACAGCGTTGCCTGCGCTCGCGTACGTGAGATTGACTGCAGCTCACGGCTTGATTGGGGAGTCATCAAGTGGGCCCCACGAGCTGATTTGGTCCACATGACGCATAAATCTCGCCGGCATGGTAGCTTCGTCTGAGCTTCAAATATATCAAATAATCGCTGTGCCTATTTAAGCTTTGACTCTTTAGCTTCGAGGTTTTTTAATTTTATTTTTTTTTACTTAGTTTTTTTTATTTTTTTCTTATTTTTTTGTATTATCTGTAACAATATAATTTTTGTATGCATGCGTCTGCCTGCCCGCGGCACGCTGGATCTGACATTGATTACTATTATTAATTAGCTAGCTTGATAGCGAGTGGCTGACATGTGTGCCCTTTTGTCTCATGCTGCTGCATGCTACTGTTGCGCACAGTACAGATATCACACAAGTTTAGTTTGGGCGCGTTGTTAGTTAGTTAATAATCTCTGGTCATTAGTCCCATGACGTCTCGGTCGATAATTGGTGATTAATTCTGCATGAATTATACATCCTAATTAAGGCAATTAATTCTGCATGAATTATACATCCTAATTAAGGCAATTAATTCTGCATGAATTATACATCCTAATTAAGGCATCAAAAGATTCCCGCAATGATCTATGGTACCTTTTCCTTCGATCTGAATGCCCCAGTGTTTTTTTTGTTGGACTAATTAAGGGGCAAGTTGCTGATCGATTCGGAATAGGATAATTTATTGGAATCTAATGGTGCATGGTAGTAGGTAAACATGGGTTAACTTCATCTCAGCATTATATTAGCCATCAGCTGGTTAGAAAATTGTTGTCGATCGGGGAAAGAATCAAATGAATCGATAAGTTTATAGACTCGTACCATAGCTGCATGATTAGTGGTGGGTTTAATTACATGCAACTACCTACTACTGAACGTGTGCTACGATCCTCTACTGCAGAGACAATTTTATCTTCTTTGAGAAACATTACATTTTTCACCCTACACTACACCATGACACCGCTAGCCTTAAATTAGGCAGAAAACAGATAAAATTAACTTGTCTTAGGGTTAGTTTGGCATTGCGATATTAAGGTGACCTATGCTTTCTTAAATAGAATTACATGTTTGGATATCGGATCAATCTAGCTAGCGATTGCCGCCAGCGACGACTTTTTACTGTTCATATTTTTATTTTTTCTATTTTTTGTGTTTTCTTTTTTTCTGTATTTTTTGTATTGTCTGTGATGGTTAACATGTTTTTTCTATTTTTAAATTTAATTATACCTAATAAATTAACTCAACTACAGTAAAAAATCAACCAGTTACAATAAAAAAGACATAAACCATCGTCATTCCGAACGCTACCTAAGTCTTACAAGTCAGGCTCTAGATCTTGTCTTGGACTCCTCCTTCAACATCTACATGCAAAATAGCTTGTAGCCATGCAAATCTACAGCACTAATCGCACTCTTCTTCTTGCTCAAAGAGCCATGCAAATCGACGACTCGCTGGTCGCCTTGGGTATCCTTGCCAAAGCTCGATGAAAGCATGAACATATACATGCATCTCTACGTAACATGCATATGCTTTGTTGTGGATGGCCACGTTTTGTATTCAATTTGACGTGCTGCAGCCTGCATACTAATCCTTCTAGTACGCATCTTTTTTTAGTTTTTAAATTAATTACAAATCAGCATATATCACTAAATACTAACATGGCATTAATGGCTGCTATAGTTTAACTTTCATTAAGGCCTGTTAGATTAAGGGCCAGATAATTTGCATTTTTATTGAGATTTTCTTGCATATTTATCTTTTTTTAATAACATTCAATTGTTGCTATAGTTCAGCTTTAATTAGGGCCTACCTAATTGGAGCTCCGTTGGACCCAGAAAATTAATCCTGAACCTATGTGTTTACCATGCTAGTTCTATGGGGGGCCCGGATATTGAATACCTGAAATCCTCATATGTTTTCCATGCTAGTCCCATGATCAGTGGCTAGTACACATATTCAAAACATTGATATCACATCTGTATACATTTATATAATTTACAACAAGGGTTGCATATATACAAGCGATGTATAAATAGTTTACAACATACAGCCGGCTGACCAAATAAATATCAAGAGTAAATTGCAGCAGAAGACAAATACATAAAAGTGCTTGTGCGTTGCAACGGAAAACCAAATAAAAGTGATGCATACTATCAAATATAATCTCAAACTGAATAATAAATATCAACTTTTTCTTACGTCATCATGTATCAAACATAATATACATGTTCATACTCGTAAATAAATCAAGCATCATATTAGTGAAGCATGATAGAACAAGCACCACATACAACAATATGTACAGAAATGATAGTAAACAATATTTTCTATAGTATTCTTAATACATAAATAACTGTCAGACTGTCTTAGAGAATAACAAACCAATTGATAAATAGGACATCATGCCATAAACATTAACGAGAATTTTAAAATGAAACTGATGCACCATTCTTCTGGAAGATTTATCTTCATCTCTAGCTTATCAAGCTGACGCAAGCCAACTGAACAAACTGAACATTACACAAGCCAACTGAACAAACTGAACATTACACAAGCTGACGCAAAGAAATAAATGCAGAAATTGGATTATCGTCCATTCATACAGTAATAAATGCATTTCGGTTATCTAGTTAACTAAAAGCATGCATAGGTGTAGAACTGCAGATAAGAACCATAATACTATATACTATTCCTCATATACAGACAGAACAATAAATAATTGGTCTACTAGAATTCATAATCAGATGGCATAATTACGAATTAGACAGGGGAAAACGGTTCTGTGCTATACAACTTCTCTAGATTATTCTCGACCTGAACAGTTAACAGAACAATGAACATGATAAGTTTGCAATCTTACCAACTTCGACACTTGCTTAGATGCCCCAAAATCAGCGAACTTAATGCACCCTTTGTTATCAAAAAGAATGTTTGCACCCTGAAATTTCATAAAATGCCAGAAATCATCACGACAAAGAAAATAACCAAACAATCAAGGATTAAAAAATATGCCATTAACTCTACAGGCTTCAGAGTTTGTACCTTGATGTCTCTATGTGTTATTGCATTGCTATGCAGATACTCCAACCCTTGCAAAAGTTGCTTAGTATACTTCCTAATGACCTGATCAACATATGCAACGGATCAGTGTCCCTTCCGCAATGAAATCCACCCAAATTGCAAACCACATAGATTGAAGATTACTTACGACCTCAGAATGAATCGAGCTTCTGCGGCGGCCAATGGACCCTCCGGAAAAAACTCCAGCAAAATATTCAGTGTGTCTTCCTCCCGGACCATCCCAAGGTACCTCTCCTCAAACCACAGAAAGTAGATATGAGCAAGAGATGGGAGACTAAGAAGAAGCTAAGAAGCAGAATGAGAGGAATAAATAGGGAAGCATGTTACCTCAATGCAACTGCCAGCCAAACACGTCCATGCTTGCAACTGCCGAATCTTATGCCACGTTCGCCCACAGAACTCCTCACTTTGTAACCGTCGAGGCTGCAGCTGCTCTGTCTCCACCTTGCTCTTAGCTGATGCACACCACAACCCATGCCGCATTTTTGTTGCCATGGTCGAGTGGGAGGGGAGAGACGAGGAGGGAGAGTGGCGGCATGGAGAACAGGGGAGAGGACTCGCGCGGCGTGGAGGAGCGGGGAGGAGGCGTGGGCGGAGGAGTGGGGAGGAGGAGGCGGCGCGGCGCGGGGTGGGGAGTAGGAGGCGACGGCATCGCGGGTGGGACGGAGGAGGAGGCCGCGGCGTGGGTGGGAGGGAGGGGAGGCGGCGCGCGGGTGAGGAGGAGAAGGAGGCGGCGGCGACGCGGGGTGGGGAGGAGGCGGCGGCGGAGGGAGGGTGGGAGGAGGAGGCGCGCGGTGGGAGGAGGATCGGAGGCGGCGGCGCGGGGTAGGAGGGAGGAGGAGGCGGCGGCGCGGGTGGGGGGGGGAGAAGGGGAGGAGACGGCGCGCGGGGGGGAGGAGGAGGAGGTGGGCGCGCGGGTAGGGTGGGAGGAGGAGGAGGCAGCGGCGCGGGGTGGGGAAGGAGGCGGCGGCGGAGTGGAGGGTGGGGAAGGAGGAGGCAGCGACGCAGGTGGAGAGGAGGTGGAGGCTGCGGTGCCGCAGGTGGGGAGGAGGAGGCAGCGGCGGAGGCGGAGGAGGAGGCGACGGCGGAGGAGCGGGGCGGCGGCGGAGGAGGCGGCGGCGGAGGAGCGGGCAGGCGGCGGAGGAGGAGGAGGAGGAGGAGACAGCAGAGAAATTAAGAGGAGGACCGCACGGGTTCGGTGGGGCGAAGGAATTAAGAGGAGAGGAGCGCACGGGTTCAGTGAGGCGGAGAAATCCGTCAGTCAACATAGTTCTTTTATGAGAAAGGGGTGGAAAAGGCCGTACCAACCACCAACTCTTTTTTAAGAAGTAAAGATTAGTCTAGTGGTGTGCCACTATAGGCTATAGGCAACCGACTAGGATTAGGTCTTAGAAAAAACCCATCGTCATAATCCCTGATACTGGGAGCAAAATACGTATTATTAGACATATTTTTTCCTCATTTTTAAATAGTAATTTAAGTAAGACTGACTACATTATGTACTCAGCAAAGATTGCTTCGGAATTAATTGTAAACTTGGTTAACTCGTCTTCCATGCCCATCGTAATCGTCTTCCATGCCCCTCATTAGGATTAGGTTACAGGGAAGTTTCTAAATGCATGGTAACGGCTTGTCGGCCTGGTGGGTTGTTTGGTGTGCCGTGGATGGCCCATCGTGCGGCTCACGAAGCACAAATCGCACGAAAGATAGATAAGCTCCCGCATACACATCCTGCATCGTATGATCAATCGGCTATATAAGCGGATTGTTAACTTGGAGTAAATCAGGCTGCACACTTCCTACTCATCTTGTTCACAAAATGTAAGAAGAGCTCCTAGCCAAAATGCGCAATTAGGCAGTTTATAAAACATTTCCCAATATTTATTTGCTCCGTTTTTTTTGACTTTTCAATCGATTTTTGATTTTAACTTCTTTTAGCAATCACTATTTATTATATATTAATAGGTAACAATCAAAACCCATTAACCGTAGCCCGAAAGAACGCTCCATTTTCAAAGGGATTTATCTATTGTACACATCTCTTCGTGCTAACTTGTTAGCTCCTCATGCCAGTTGTTGGATGATTAGATTTCTCCATCCTCAGAGATGGTAGACACTTCACCTATAAAAATATCATTTCAAGGCAGATAGATAGTTTGATGCTTCTCCTGCGAGCTGAAATGCCAATCTCGTCAAGTTCCAACGTCCATGTTTAGAGTGCTAATAGCCGGGTCGCTTCGCCTGATCGTTTCGGTTACAAAAAAATTTTAAATGCATGGCAAGGCCTTGTGGGTTGTTTGGATGGGCAGTGGATGGCCTATCGTCCGGCCCATTCAATCAGGCGAAGCACAAGCAGGGAAAAAATTAAGACGAAATTTCGTCTCTTTCGTTGGGCACCGAAAATGTGATGTCTCGGCCAAAAAATTCGTATGTTTTTTTTTAATTTCCAGCGCACACCGGCCCGCACCACAGTCCGCATAACTGCGCAGCCCAGCAGGCCCACCGCCGCGGTGCCGCCTAACCATAATGCGCCCAAGACTCCAGTCCCAATTCCCAAATGCGCCTGAGACTCCCGAACTCCCTCTCGATACGTTGGCGCGTGATAGCAAATATTCTTCGGTTCTCCCCTTCTTCCGCTGGCGGCCAAGAAGAGCGCGGGCGGCGGCCATCCCGGCCAGGTCGGCGACGTCCGCGAAGGCTGGCTCGGGGAGGCAGGCGACCGCCGCGGCAGCCACCAGGAGTGCGAGCAAGGCGACGCCGAGGTGGGCCATGTCTTCTTCTCTCGCCGGCGGTGTCTAGTTGATGTCAATGCCGAGGTTGAATGGTTGATCCTCCCCGCCTTCTTCACCGAGCGGGCAACCAATCCCCTTCGCCATCCTCCACCGAGCGGCGGCCAAGGTGGGGAATTAAAATCCTGCTGTAGGTCCCGACCGCCGCCACCACCTTTGGTGTCAGTTCCCCATTTCCCCTTCAACCGTTTGGAGCAAAGGGAGGAGCAGCAGCAGGTGCATCTCTTCACCCCTTGTATGCTTCCCATTGCAAATCCGATATGTGAATATGTGATCGTAGTCCTCAGTCTAGCTCACGGCAGGGGAAGCGGCATGGATGGCGCAAGCGGCAGTACGGGGAGTGGAAGGAATGGCTGCGACAGGGATGAAGTTGTCGAGAGTGGAAGTGGAGTGGGAGCTGCTGCACATGTGGATGAACATGCTAACACTCCACCGCACCGATCGTAATCAAAGTTTTATTGTGGATTGATCGGAGGTTGGAGATGTAAATAAATTGTGATTGAGAATTTGAGATATGGAGATAACTTTCAGTATTCACTTGAGTTAATTTGTTAGGGGGACATTGTTGTTGTGTTTATGTTAGTTTGTTAATTTTTGATAGTAGAGATTACAAGTCAGATTCACATGAAGATGTATCTTGTGTGTAGCAACTTCTTTCGGAGTCAGCAGTTGCACTAGTGGCCTCGCTCACAAATAGAGGTGGAGGGGCTAACTCAATGGATTGTGTATTAATCCTTTGTATAGAGAGCTAATTTATTGTTTGATAAATATCTATTCTATGAAATATCAATATATTATTAAGGGTTTTGAATTGGCCATAGCCCTCCTTACAGTGGTGGAGCTTGCAAAAAATATAGCGAGAGTTAATTTAACATCATATACTTAGATAATTAAGTTATCTCTACCGTAGAGAGGACTAGTTTGATTTTATTGTAGTATGTTAGTAATAAAAGGTTATTCCAGTATCTCTTTTATGGTTGTGCATAGAGCCAGGTACTGTCAAATGTACCGTCTTATGCTAATTCAATTTTATTGTCTTGAAAATGCAGAACATGTGAACATCAGAGATATTAATAATGTGTGGAATCATGGCAGTAGAGTTGGCACTCAAGGATTCACATGTAAGTACTGCACATGGACAAAGCGTGGTGGAGGTGTAACCCGGCTAAGGGAGCATCTAGCTGGGGTAATAGGTGAAGTGCGAGCTTGTGAACGTGTGCCACAAGAAGTGCGTGATGCAATGAGGAAGACCCGGATTAATGGGAAGCAAAAGAGAAGAGAAGGAAAAGAGCGTAGCCTTAGATTGGAGCGTGAGGTTGTGGAGAACATAGAGCAAAATGATGTAATTGACGTGCCTAGCGAGGAAGAGGGTGAAATACAATTGGCATTGTTGAGATCATTAAGAGATCTTCGCCTGGTATGCGATGGAGAGGAGGGTGGTACATTTGAACATGGCGGTGGTAGTGGTAGTGGCGGTGGTATTGGTAGTAGTATTGATAGTAGACCTAGTGGAAGGATTGCCGCCATGTTTAGCAAGGCTAGGGCTAGACGTAATGGTAGTGGTGTTGGGTCATTTGATTCAGACTTGGCATGTGGCGAAGAACCCATCCAACCTAGAATTGACACTACGATGAACAAGGGATCCAAAGAAAAACTTGGTCAAGCTTGGGCCAAATGGTTTCATGCGAATGACATTCTGGCGGAAGGCCAAGCGCCCTTATTTTCGAAAGCATTAAAGGTGACTCAAGATCTAGGTCCATGGCGCACCTTCCTAAAGGAGTGAAATTGATGGGACATACTTACAAGCCAACTATAAGGAAATGGAGTTGTATGTCAAGAAATACAAGAAAGACTGGGATCAGTATGGTGTGACTGTCATGTGCGACTCATGAACAGGACCTACCACAATGTGCATCATCAATTTCATAGTGTATTGCAATGAGAATATGTTCTTCCATAAGTCCATCAATGCAACCGGTCAAATCCAAAATGCAGTTGCTCAGAAAGCTTCTAGTAATTCTTTTCCCATGCAGATTTATGTTGTCATGCGTTTTGATTTATGTTGTCTTCTTTTCCCATGCAGATTTTTTGTTCGCAAAGATCAAGCGGGGTGGTTGTCGATGAGATTGGGCACAAGTCAGTTGTGCAAATTGTCACAGATAATGGATCAAACTACAAGAAAGCATGTGGCCAACTCATCGGCAAGTACCCCCATATTTTTTGGCAGCCATGTGCAGCTCACTCTGTTAACCTTATGTTGAAGGACATTGGTAAATTCCTGGAGGTTGAATGAGTAGTGACAAGTACCAAACGAATTTGCAGATTCTTCTACAACCACAACAAGTTGCATGATGAGATGAAGAAGAAGATCGGTGGGGAATTGATCCGACCCAATGCCACTCGCTTTGGAACTGTTTTCATTTTCCTTCAGAGTTTTTGCAATAGGAAAGACAGTTTCGACGGTGGATGGTGTCCAAAGAATGGAAGGACAATGATTGGAAAACGATCTTGATTACGCTTATGTAGAGAAAAAGCGACAAGTACTACAGGTAGGGAAAACTCAAGTGGGTCCTAGATGCAGTTGGGCCACTATATTCAGATACGTTATGCTGACCAACAAAAGTTTGGAACAGTTTCTAGTTTCATGCCAAGGATGATGAATGTGATGCATGCAATGGAATCCTATCTTGGTGAGGGGACGCTGCAACTGGAGCAATACATTAGTAAGGTGGTCCCTAGAGTTAGCTATCTATGTGACGACACAATGATGCTTGCAGGTAATGACAAAATAGTATTATGAAATTGTGAATTAGCTAATTGTTATACATCTAAATAATTGACTTCTTTCATTTATCATGTAGCTACTGCTCTTGATCCTGAAGGGTATTACAAGTTGAAACTTAGCAATAATGCCCAATATGTCGAAGCATTAACAGATGTATTAGGGAGGATAACGGAGTCACCTGAGGTTGCAGTGGAGGCAATGACTCAATTCGAGTTCTTTCGTGCTACCAGAGGCAAGTTTGATGGAGCGATGGCACATCTTGGAGCATCCAAAGTTAGGACAAGTAAGTGAGCTCATTTTGATTATTGAACATTGAAAAATACTTCTCTTTACTGATTTGTGGTGCTTTCATTTAGCGGCTTGTTGGTTTCAGTATGGAGGAGAAGTGAAACTCCTGCAGAAGTGTGCCATGCGAATTGTGTCGCAATGTGTGTCATCCAGCGGGTGTGAGCGTAATTGGAGCACGTTTGCATTGGTTCATACCAAGGTGAGAAACTGTCTTAGTTATGAGAAGCTGCACAAGCTAGTCTATGTTCATTACAATTTAAAGCCGATCATCCAACAAAACGAGAGTGAACATGAAGAGAAGGACATTAATCCATGTGCAATAATGATGGATGCCGCAGTTTTTGATCAAGGAAACCCAATTATGAATTGGCTGAATAAGTCAATGAGTGAATCAAACCCTATTTTGGACGAGGGTGGTCATCCATCTCAGGTCGTTCTTGAGGAAATACGTCGTCAAAACTCAAAGAAGAGGCGCTCTCATAGTCGAAGAAAGGAGAACGTGAAAAGAGGAAAGAGGGTAGTGGTGGATGACGAGGAGGAATTTATGAAAAGCGATGATGATGACGATGAGGAATTTGACGAAACCTCATCCAAGAGTGACGACGACAACGGTCGTGGCGATGGAAATGGAGGAGATCCCACCAAAGAGATAGAGGACACCCAAGAGACAGAGACTGAGGAGCAATGTGCTCGCCGGTCAAAGAAAAAGAAGAAAGACATCGCAAGCCTCTATTAATTAGCTTATGCCGATGGTTAGTTATTCTTCCACCACAACAATATTAACTCTATTAATTAGATTTTTTTTCTTACAATCTTCATAATGGCAGGATGCTACGGAGGGGATGATGTCAGAGGAGCTGCCATGAATATGTGATGCAATGGATGATTTGGTCTTTTGGGTTATACAATGCCATGAATATTTGGTCTTTTGTAATCATTGAACTTCATGTACTGTGTGTCGTGAACATTTGGTCCAAGTCTATTTTTAGCAACTTCATGTACTTGATCAGTTGGGCTGGGGAAAATTAAGTTTCCTTTGTACTATCTGATTTGAGTAAAAGCTGAAATGTTAGCCTCCATGTAAACTTGGTAGTATTGATTTCCATTTTTTTTCTGGCAGCCTTATGTTCTGGTGTTATTGACTTAGTGTTTTTGGTTAATCGTGAGATTGCACCAAATTTGAAGAATCAAGACCAATTTGTATATGGAACACAATTTCTATGTATGGAACACAATTTCTTTTACTAGTCCATTATGACTTATAAAGCTCATTTGCTTCTAACTTTTGCAGATAAGCTTCCAAGAATTCAGGAATAGGTTATTGGAAGTTTGGAACCTGGGTTAGTTGACCACATTGTTGTTTCAAACAAATCAGTTGCAAAGGTTTTTGTCAGGAATTCACATCTGCACATTCTTGATCTATTTACATCTGCACTTTCTTGATCTATTTACCCAAGCTGATATGTGTGCTTTTTTGCAGTATCTTAGCATTTCCATTTGGTTGATATTCATTTCCTTCAGCCTTGAGCCTTCCCAACTTACATTTTGTTAATCAATATAGAATTCCTAATGTTCAAGCTATGAGTTCTGAAATTTTCCCCTCCATTTTTGTTACTAAAATGCTATAACATACTACATATATCCCATGTGGCTCTGCACTTTTCATTTAGTTGTCACTTTTCATTTAGTTGCAGATCAGCTCTTTAAGACACAGAAGGCTACATCTTGGGCAGATCATCAAATACATGCAGCTCCTTTAAATTGAAGTTTTGGTTCTTTCAGAATATATATATATATATATATATATATATATATATATATATATATATATATATATATATATATATATATATATATATATATACCTATCTGGAATAAACTTTGTGCACACACATCATGATAACAAGTAGGAACAAATTTCCTTTAATTATATAAGTACAGAACAGGTATATACACAGGTAGGTAAAGAAGAAAAAGCTTCTACTTCCACAGCTATATATACACATGCAAATATGAAATTACTATCAGGAAGAAAGCTTTTTAACGAAAATTTATGAAGATGGTTCTGTTCAAAAGATGACAGAAATCCCAGATGATCTTTTATGGCTGACATGTGAAGTGTCTTTAAGGCTTAATTTCTATTGCTAACTATCTGACACCTCAATTTCATATATGAAACGAAGATAGTTTATGAAGATTGTTCTGTTCAAAAGATGACAGAAATCCCAGATGATCTTTATGGCTGACATGTGAAGTGTCTTTATGGCTTAATTTCTATTGCTAACTATCTGACACCTCAATTTCATATATGAAATGAAGGACGTGATAGCACAAGTTTGTTCAGAGAATGATCCAGTTTCCTTCCTCCCAATAGTTGTTGCTCTACTTTTTCTGCAGGTTTGTTTGATATTGTGTTTCCTGCGATTTTTTCCTGTCTTCATACTATATTTTTATATTGACCTTAGAAACATCCTGTTTTAATTTCTTGTAGGCATACAACAAGGCTCTTCAGGCACCAGGAAGAGTTGTTGGTCTGTCGTCACACTACTGAAGGTAATTAGTTGAGTCTCATTTGCTTTTAGATACACTTAATGCAGTTTTGCACTTTCGGCAAATCTATCTTTTTGGCAAAATTCGGACGAAATTTTGGTCATTTTTCGCCCAGATTTCGGTCAAATTTCGTCCTCCTTTCGTTCAGTTTCAACTGCTGAATACAAATGACATTTGAAAATTTCGGGCAAAATTTCGGACGAAATTCCGAAATTTTTTTCCTTTCGTCCCCTCCGAAATTTTTTTCCGCCCGAAATTTTTTTCCCTGAGCACAAGTCGCATGAGAGAGAGAAGATCTCGCGTAGTCGCATTTGCTTGAAATAAAGACTCACACCAGCAGATCCAAGAAGCTGCCGATTTCGTCGCCTTGTTCAGAGAAAAGCCACAACGCGGCGTCGTCTCTGGGTTGTCGCGTACTCGCCCGCTGGACCACCGCCTGCTTCTCCGCTGAGGCGCATACATCCCGCCGGGCTGTTGCCACCAACTACAGCTAGGAGAGGAAGCACACTGAGAGCAGCAGCGGAGATTGGGGTTCGGAGAATCGATCGAGTCAAGCCGGCCGCATGCGGCATGGGGCGTGGGCCATTTCTGGGTTAGGATGTTGGGCATGCGTGATGACCATGCGACGCAGCAAGCCCACAACAGCCCAATTGCTCCAAGCGACACAGCATCAGCCCGGGAAAATTTGCCATGGTGTTGGCGGCAGCAGGGCATGACAGAGCCTCGATGGCTTGTCGCCGACGAGCCTGGGCAGCCGCCTAGGGTCGCCGGGAGGTGGCTCCGCACCCTGGATGAGCAGTCACAGCCTCACACTCACTGGTCTAGATTACGTTACCATGTGAGCTCCTGCTAAATTTCAGTTATCCAGCATCAATAAATGCCATTCAACATACATTATCTTGTCGCTATTAATTCGGAAGTTTTCAAAGTAAACACAAAAAGGCCTTCAAACAAAGCAGCAGTACAAAAAAAACACATGATGTTCTGCATGAAGTGATAAAATGAAACTACAGAAATCCACAGAAGTTCTAATCTCTCGCGTTGACTGACCAAACGGTCCTGAAGCAAACACTTAGCAATTAGCATAGTTCTTCTTTAGTAGATTTGCACTCTAAATTTCAGCTCTTATTTAACAGATTTGCTTTCCGAATTTCAGTTATCCAGCATCAATAAATGCCATTCAACATACATTATCTTGTCGCTATTAATTCGGAAGTTTTCAGAGTAAACACAAAAGGCCTTCAAACAAAGCAGCGAAGACAAAAAAACACATGATGTTCTCGCATGAAGTGATAAAATGAAACTACGTAAATCCACAGATGTTCGATCTCGCGTTGATGACCAAACGCTCCCGAAGCAAACACTTAGTAATTAGCATAGTTCTTCTTTAGTTGATTTGCACTCTAAATTTCAGCTCTTATTTAACAGATTTGCTTTCTGAATTTCAGTTATCCAGCATCAATAAATGCCATTCAACATACATTATCTTGTCACTATTAATTCAGAAGTTTTCAGAGTAAACACAAAAAGGCCTTCAAACAAAGCAGCAGTACAAAAAAACGCATGATCTGGAATAATAAAAACTATGTGCTACGTAGGATAGACATTGTCACATCATTAACACTAGATGGCTCAGCAACTGTTGACGCCTGTTCCTTTGTTACCCTTATGTGGAAATATGCCGGATGTTTAGGTTCAGGTAGAGTCATACTCTCGCTGCTTAGCATTACAACCACATCTGACATAGTGGGCCGATCAGCCGCATTCTCTTGCACACACAGCAACGCAATGTTAATACATCTCATCGTCTCTGATGCATGAAACTCTGAAACTAAGGATGCATCGACGAGTTCAAGCCATCTTTCCTCTTTCCATAACTTCCATGCCTTCAGGGATCACACAATACATTGCGGTTACTGCATAAACAAAACAAATTTTACATAGTAAATATTCAGAAGACTCACATATCCAAGAAGGTTGAAGAAGTCTCCATATTGATGGAAACCAGAGTTTCTTTTTCCACTGATGATCTCAAGAATTAGCACACCAAAGCTGAAAACATCAGATTTTATTGAGAAGAGGCCCTCAGAAGCATACTCAGGAGCCATATAACCACTGAAAATGTGACACATGGAAAACGAACAAATTTCTATGTTAAGTTGTTGTATTAGGTTGACTTGTAATATAATTAGGATAGACTAATTTGTAAGAAAAGCTTACTATGTGCCAACGACCCTTTTTGTGTTTCCTTCAAGATCATTTGAGTGAATATTTTTGCAAGCCCAAAATCTGAAATTTTGGATTCATTTCACGGTCTAGGAGAATGTTGCTTGCTTTGAGATCTCTATGTATGACACGTAAACGAGAGTGCTTATGCAAATAAAGAAGTCCTTGCGCTATGCCTTCGATTATCGATAGGCGTTTATTCCAATTTAGTATAGCTTTTCTTGTTTCATCTGCACATCAATTAAACATAGATATCACCTTCAGCAGTCAGAGTTAACCCAGAATTTGTACTAGGATATTACGAGAAGTAATACCAAAAATAAAGAAGTCCAAGCTTTTGTTTGGCAAATATTCATAGATCAGTATTTTCTCCTCTCCTTGAGAGCAACATCCCAAGAGCCTAACCAGATTTGTGTGCTGGAGTTTGGCTATGAGTTGGACTTCATTTTTGAACTCTCTGAAACCTTACCCTGAATGTGAAGCAAGTCTCTTAATTGCTATCTCTAACCTACCAGGAAACTGGCCCTAGAGAGAAGTTCAAAAGAAGTTGGTCAGTAGCATTTCCATAACCGACCTTTTCTGCGCCTTCTGATCAATCCAAAGCAAAAGATGAAGCAGAAAAACGATGCAAGTAGAGGAACAACTGTTGCAATGACCAAAACCTTACTCATACGCCCTAACATCAAAATTTTCACATATATACACATGGTTAATTAAATAACGGTTTAACGCATAAGGACCATATAGTTACACCAGACTTGGATATTTCGATTTTTTTAGGAAGATTCTGGACAAATGTAAGGTGGCATCACATGCAAGGTTGTGAGAATCGAAAAGGTTGAATCATATCGGTCTTATCCTGGCAAAATCATGGGGTTTAGTTGTAGAATCGGTCTTATCTTGACAAAATCATGGGGTTTAGTTCTATTTTGAAAAAAAAAAAGAATTGAAGGCTGCCGGCTGCTAAAGAACAGGCTAGGCTTGTGAGCCTGCCTTCCCTAATGATATGTACCACTTGAAAAGATACTATTTTGGAAAATGCCAGTCTAAAAGATGGCTTTACTAAAATGCCACTCCAAGACCTATTCTGTCATATTGTCGCCACTCCATGAGAAAAAAAAGCTCAGAGGCAAGTGCTTACTCTTGTGTTTTAGGGAAAGAAAGGAAGTATCTGTTGTCTTGCTTACTCTTGTGTTTCTGGATAGGCGCGGTCGTGTTTGTTGTTGAGTTTGTCGTTGGAACTACAGCAACCGGCGCCCCGATCAGCAGCATGGGTTGGCCCTGGTAGAACAAATTCGTCTCGTACCTGAAATTGCACCGCAGAGCAATAACCCGTCCTCCTTGACTCCCGTTGAAGTCTGTCGTATATTTGTTCTTGAGCTTCCGGAGGCAATCCCTGCAGTCGCCAGGTTGCAAATCCGGGGTGCACTGCGCCATGGAGAAGAGTGGCGGGAAGGTGCTGCTGACATCCATGCGGCCGGTGGCGTACATCCTCGTCGAGTTGTATATCCTCGTCGAGTTGTTCGCCGCCTGATTGGCCGTCTCCTGGACCAGCCCCTTGATGATGCCGGTGATGATAGTGACGCTCTCGGGGTTGCCGGGATCCCAACCGGGCAACACGGGCTCCGCGATGTTCTGCGTGTTCGTCAGGATCAGAAAGTTGCCTCCGGAAGAATTGTCGTTGAGGAAGTCCTGGTTGGAGAAGCGGAGGAGGCAAGGGTCGTAGAAGATGGTCGCGTCCTTGTTGTACTCGCACAGCTTCTGCGCGTCCTGGAACGCGGTGGAGACGCAGTCGCCGCAGGCGGAGGCGTTGTCGTCGCCGCGGCAGAGCGCGAGGCCGTAGACGGTGTCCGGAGCGGCGCCGACGGATCCCTTAGCGAAGAGGGTTGGTGCGGAGGAGGTGTTCTTGGGGAGAACCGTGTGTAGGAGCTCAAGGTTGGCTTGATAGGTGCTTTTGGCCGTGTAGTTGTCGCTGGTGCCGCAGAATTGCCCCAGGGGATCGGCGGCGGCGAACGGCATTAAGCCTAGAAGGAGCAGGACGATGATGATCATGGCTGCCTAACCAACGGTAATTCACCATGCCCTGAGCCTCAGGCCTCAGCTTTGCCTTAGGAGCGGCTCGTTGTCACGTTGCTCCTCCATGAACACCGATCAACACCAAAGTCGAGAGCTAAGTTGCCAAGCCAACACAAGATAGAAGTATTTGGGGATACAAATTAAGGAGAATAGGAAGTAAGGACTGGGAGGGCTGGGAATCAGAGAGGGAATTTAGGAAGGGGAGCAGCAGGGAGGAAAACAATGCCTTCTGTTTTGTTCGTTGATGATCCCTTCGTGCTGCTGCTGCTGCTTGCTTGTTATGTAGCATGCCTTCTTGTGGAAGTTTCCTCTTTCAAGTCGGTCCTATCAGCATCGTTTGGGAAATTGCCGTTCTGCATGGTTTGACTAATCATTACTTCCAGAATTAAAAAAATCTCGGCAAAAAGAAATCTTGTATTTTAACGGCAAAAATGGTTTTTTTGTTGTAAAAAAAAAGAATCTTCATGAAATAGATATGAAAAACGGAGGAGGTAAACTATATATTGAAAGATAGATGAAATATAGACAAGATACCGATGAAATAGAGTTCAAAACTCGAATTTAAATGTGGATCCCACAGGAAAACCCTGTCGCCGGTTACCGGCCGACAAATTTTTTCCCTTGCCCAAAAGCAGGAGTAAAACAGAGTTATGATCCTAACAATCAACAAAAGGGATAAAGAAAAAACAACACGGGTGGCCTAAATGCTCCTGTTCATATTGACTAGTTGGTGCATGGTGACGCTCCGGGCTTTGATTTTGATAATGGTGTTCATATTGATAATTGACGTAAGCAAAGAGTATTACGCGATCTCAATTCATTGATTTAAGTCACAAAAGGTTACACACACATATATATATAGTCTAGTATGGTTAATGGGAACACATAACTAATATGAATATAACATAGATTCAAGAGTGTTCTTTCTTGATAGCTAGCTTTCGGTGAGCCTCATCCTAGAGCTCTCTAAGCCATTCACCTTCAGAATACTTTTTATTTTGATAATGGTAGAAGCTGGGGAGAAGGCCGAGGTGTTGGTGGAAACTGAAATGGTAATGGCCAAGCAATCAGGCAAACACCGGAACAAGTCTTGCAAATACAAAGGAACACTTCCTATCGGTATCGTTTGCAATGGCACGCAGAGAGAATTTTCCGATGCTTTTAACAAGGTGTCGAGTTATCGACGATGACAGAGTACATGTGAGAGAAAAATACAAGATGTGAAAAAAGAGAAGTCCAATTTCCAAGGTTTCTGTCTAGGGAGAAGAAGTCTGCTTGAGACCCTGAAGGAGCTGCCAGATTATGTCACCGTGACTTTAGCCATTCAGTAAACTACGGATTGTCTATTAGCATTGGCAGATGGATCCTAATGAAGACCTAAACCTCTCTAAGATTCAGTGCTGATGGCACTAATGAAGAGAGGAGGAAAAAAGTCTAAGTTTGTACAGCAGTTTCGATTTTCATCATGGAGCAGAGTCAAGTGGACTTACGGCCAAATGATCTTTAATCGCTACACGCATATGCTGAATGAAAACTTAATGATATTTATGATGTAAGATCAACAGTAAGGTAGATGCAGCGTTCCTCCTGCAAAAGACTTGACGTCTTGTGCGGTCCCATTTTCAGATTTTAATGCTTGCGTCTGTGGGCGAAGGAACGGAAATCCAGGTGCGTACGACACAATCGTTATTGCACGTGAGCCACGGTGGGACCCATGGTTTTGACTTGAAATCGTCATCGCACGGTAATCTGGCTTCTCTCCATGTCTTTTCTCCACGACAGCGTTGCAGCTCCCGCGCTCGCGTAGGTGAGATACTGAGATTGACTGCAGCTCACGGCTTGATAGGGGTGTCATCAAGGTGGTCTCACGAGCTGAGTTAGTCCACATGACGCATAAGGCTCCGCTCCTTTCAATTTTTTTCAGTTTTAACTTCTAACTTTTAATTTTTTACTATTTAGTATTTTATTTTTTTCTAAATATTTTAGATATTTTAGGCTTTTTTGTATTTTCTTTTTTTTCCCGTGTTCCTTTGTATTGTCTCTAATGGGTTAACATATTTTTTTTCTATTTTTACATTTTTTTTTAAAATTAATTATGCTAAAAAAGCCAAGTCAGTTACAGTAAAAAAAGCCAGCTACAGTAAAATTTTAGCCAAAAGCTAAAAACCATCGCTAAAACGAGCGCCCCCTAAAAATCTTGCCGGCATGGTAGTTTCCTCGTCTGAGCTTCAAATATATCAAATAATCGCTGTGCCTACTTAAGCTTTGACTTTTTAGCTTATAGTTTTTTAATTTTATTTTTTTCTTAGTTTTTATTTTTTAGTTTTTTTCTCTTATTCTTTTTTATTATATATATGATGATATATTTTTTAATTTAATTATACTGAAAAAGTTAACAATAGCTATAATACAAAAAAAAACTTCAAATAGTGCCAAATAAGTCAAAAGCTTAAGCTTTAAACTCAAATGAGAACTCATATATCCGTTTCTATCGGCTCGACGGTATCTTCACAGTGGTATTATTTATTCTAATATACAACACTTCTTTCTTCATAGCATTCTGAACGTATATTCACTTTAGTCTTATATAAATCAAGTATATGCACACATACATTAAATAAAATAGTAGCTCTGTATATCCAAATATAATAAACAAAGATCCAATTAAATTGGAGTTTACATCGCAATATTTAATGTGGCTCAATAATTCTTTTCAATCAAATAATATATTTAACTAAAAATTGCTAAGCATGTTTTTATCCGCATCATTGTCCCTTTCTTCAAGAAAAATCATTCTTGGCTTTTGATATACTGAAAATATGCTAAACAAAAAACATCATATATGTATGGTATATATATTTATCATCTATCTTAACATTTTCTTTATTTTACACAGCACAATTAGCACAAAAACAATAGCCATAGGATGTATATAAAGTGGATATCAAATTTGCACATAATTCAAAAAATTTTCTTTTTGTGATCCATGTCTTTTTTTTTGGTGCAAATCTGGCCCTCTTACCACTTTTTTGTGCATGCAATCGGTTGAGCACATACGAACAAACTTGAGTATTTTAATTGAAAATAATTTGAGCCCATTACTGCTGTGAATATATATTGGGTAGCATAGATGTATCTTGAATTTTGACTGTTACTAATATTGAAAATTAAATTCTTTTCTTTGTAGATTATATTAGATACAATACTTTACTTGGAATTAATATTCCAAGGCAATCGGGTGTCAATAATTAACAGAATATATGGCTAGGTTCAGTTGGACTTTCAACCAGCTTATGCTTGTACGGCCTACAGTAACTAGCTTTTCAATGGTGCGTTTTTTCAAGGCGGTATCAATAGAAAGATTATAGTAAAAAGTGTACTGAGTTCAGCTATACCAGCTAAAATCGCATACGACTATTTTCCTCTCAGTATTGCCTCTTACGAACAAATCATAATTCAAAATTTTAAGTCATAAGTCATAGTCCAAACAAACCAACCATATATTTGAAAACATGCATATCTTCAGATCTTTTTATTTGAAAATCATTTTTCAAATTTACACATAATTGAATATCAAATTTTTGATTTTTGAATTTCTAATATATGTAATTGAATGCCAAGATTTAATTTGGAATTTGTATTCCAAATTTAAATATATTTGTATTCATTCTTGAAATTTTTGGATCATGACTTAAATTTTCATACATATCCTACTTCGATCCGAATATGTACATACAATTTCAAAAATAATATGTGTTGTTTAATTAGGTTCGAATTTGTACAAAATTATTATCTAAGGCTAATTACCATATAATTAATAGATGGGTGTCTAATGCGAATTTGCACTTGAACTGATCAAACTGTGGCATCTACGCTCCCACGCACATGGATCAAAATTATTATTGTCTCGTTGCTTGTTTTTTTCGCCATCTAAACAGCGATGCCATCTGGTTAATTTTCAAAGACAAAAGCTATTTGAAAAGCGTTGACTTTTTAACATTACTTTTCTTCTTTTTCTTTTGTATTATCCATAAAGATATAACGATATTTTTATTTTTTCTTTATTTTTCTTTAATTGAATCTTTGTAAAAAAATTAACAACCGCTACAGTACTATTTCAGCTAAAAGTCGTAGCACTTTGGAACAAGACCTTAGCTTTTCACATGTAATCAGACACACCTGGGCTCTAAGCCTTGCAAGTCAGGCTCTAAGTCTTGTCTTGGACTCGTCCTTACTTCAACATCTCGGCACTCTTCTTCTTGCTCAAAGAGCTCATGCAAATCGACGACTCGCTGGTCGCCTTGGGTATCCTTGCCAAAGCTCGATGAAAGCATGAACATATACATGCATCTCTACGTAACATGCATATGCTTTGTTGTGGATGGCCACATTTTGTATTCAATTTGACGTGCTGCAGCCTGCATACCAATCCTTCTAGTACGCATCTTTTTTACTTTTTAAATTAATTACAAAGCAACATATATCTCTAAATACTAACATGACATTAAAGACTGCTATAGTTTAAGTTAGGGTCTATTAGATTAAGGGCCAGATAATTTGCATTTTATTGAGATTTTTTTTGCATATTTCTCTTTTTTAATAACATTCAATGGTCGCTATAGTTCAGATTTAATTAGGGCCTACCTAATTGGGATTCTGAACCTATGTGTTTACCATGCTAATTCTATAGGGACCCCGGATATTGAATACCTAAAATCCTCATGTTTTCCATGCTAGTCCCATGATCATGGCAATACACACGCTCAAAACATTAAGATCACATCTGTATACATCATATACATTTAATTTACAACAAGGGTTGAATATATACAAGCGATATATAAATAGTTTACAACAGACGGCGATTGACCAAATAAATATCAAGAGTAAATTGCAGCGAAGACAAGTACATAAATAAATTAGTCTAGTGGTGTGCCACTATAGGCTATAGAAAACACATCATCATAATCCCTGATACTAGAAGCAAAATACGCATTATTATGCATATTTTTTCTCGTTCTCTAAATAATAATTTAAATAAGACTGACTATATTATGTACTCAGCAAAGATTGCTTTGGAATTAATTGTAAACTTGGTTAACTCGTCTTCCATGCCCAGTTACAGGAAGTTTCTAAATGCATGGTAACGGCTTGTCGACCTGGTGGGTTGTTTGGTGTGCCGTGGATGGCCCATCGTGCGGCCCACGAAGCACAAATCGCACGAGAGATAGATAAGCTCCCGCATACACATCGTCCATCGTATGATCAATCGGCTATAGAAGGGATTGTTAACTTGGAGTAAATCAGGCTGCACACTTCCTACTCATCTTCTTCACAAAATGTAAGAAGAGCTCCTAGCCAAAATGCGCAATTAGGCAGTTTATAAAACATTTCCCCATATTTATTTGCTCTGTTTTTGACTTTTCAATCGGTTTTTAGTTTCGATTTTTTCAGTGATCATTATTTATTATACTAATAATTAAGTAACAACTAAAACCCATTAACCGTAGCCCCAAAGAACGCTTCCATTTTCATAGGATTTATCTAGTGTACACGTCTCTACGTGCTAACTTGTTAGCTCCTAACGCGACTTGTTGGATGATGAGATTTCTCCATCCTCTGCGATGGTAGACACTTCGGCTATTAAAATATCATTTCGAAGGCAGATAGATAGATAGTTTGATGCTTCTCCTGCGAGCTGAAATGCCAATCTCGTCAAGTTCTAACGTACATGTTTAGAGTGCTAATAGCTGGGTCGCTTCGCCTGATCATTTCGGTTACAGAAAATTTTTAAATGCATGGCAAGGCCTTGTGGGTTGTTTGGATGGGCCGTAGATGGCCTAGCGTCCGGCCCATTTAATCAGGCGAAGCACAAGTCGCATGAGAGAGAGAGAGAGAGGATCTCGCGTAGTCGCATTTGCTTGAAATAAAGACTCATACCAGCAGATCCAAGAAGCTGCCGATTTCGTCGCCTTGTTCGGAGAAAAGCCACAGCGCGGCGTCGTCGCTGGGTTGCCGTGCCTTAGGGCCACGACCTGTCCCCACTCCCCTTGCTACGCGCGGCCACGGCACGCTACGCCCCTGCTGTGGCCTTGGCTTGCCCGGCGCTGGGTGGCTACGGCCACGGCGTGCCTGCTCGCCCGCTGGACCACCGCTTGCTTCTCCGCTGAGGCGCATAGATCCCGCCGGGCTGTTGCCACCAACTAGGAGAGGAAGCACACTGAGAGCAGACACCGGAGATTGGGGTTTGGAGAATCGATCGAATCACTCAAGCCGGCCGCATGCGGCATGGGGCGTGGGGCGTGGGCCATTTCTGGGTTAGGCTGTTGGGCATGCGTGAGGACCATGCGACGCACCAAGCCCACAACAGCCCAATTGCTCCATGCGACACAGCGTCTGCCCGGGAAAGTTTGCCATGGTGTTGGTGGCAGCAGGGCATGACAGAGCCTCGATGGCTTGTCGCCGACGAGCCTGGGCAGCCGCCTAGGGTCACCGGGAGGTGCCTCCGCTCCCTGGATGAGCAGTCACAGCCTCACACTCACAGGTTTCAACTACGAACAGGCAGCTGCTGGTCTAGATTACGGTACCATGTGAGCTCCTGCTAGATTGGGATGGCGAAGAACATGCAGTGCAAAAAACTCAAACATGTGCGTCAATATTCTTGCATGTGAGTTTTCCGAGCTTTGTCGTTGCGGTAACAGATAACAAACATAATTAATCTTGCTCTTGAACTATGATTATGAAATGTCTTTGCCTTGTCACCTTCAAAACTGTATACGACGAATGAAATATATGTGTAAGCTCTTACAATGTGATGTGAAATACTGCAAATGTTTAGTACTTCCTCATCTCACTCGTTGGCGATATTTACGAACAATCGCTTTCGCATGAAGTGATAAATGAAACTACAGAAATCCACAGATGTTCTGATCTCTCGTGTTGACCGACTAAATGCTCCTGAAGCAAACACTTAGCAATTAGCACAGTTCTTCTTTAGTAGATTTGCACTCTAAATTTCAGCTCTTATTTAACAGATTTGCTCTCCGAATTTCAGTTATCTAGCATCAATAAATGGTGCCATTCAACATACATTATCTTGTCGCTATTAATTCGGAAGTTTTCAGAGTAAACACAAAAAGGCCTTCAAACAAAGCAGTAGTACAAAAAAACACATGATCTGGAATAATGAAAACTATCTGCCACGTAGGATAGACATTGTCACATCATTAACACTAGATAGCTCAAAGAATCGTTGACGCCTCTTCCTTTGTTACCCTTATGTGGAAATATGCCGGATGTTTAGGTTCAAGTAGAGTCATACTCGCCGCTTAGCATTACAACCACATCTCGACATAGTGGGCGGTCACCGCATTCTCTTGCACACACAACAATGCAATGTTAATACATCTCATCGTCTCGATGCATGAAACTTTGAAACTAAGGATGCATCGACAAGTTCAAGCCATCTTTCCTCTTTCCATAACTTCCATGCCTTCAAGGAGTTTAATCACACAAAACATTGCGGTTACTGCATAAACAAAACAAATCTTACATAGTAAATATTCAGAAGACTCACATATCCAAGAAGGTTGAAGAAGTCTCCATATTGATTGAAACCAGAGTTTCTTTTTCCACTGATGATCTCAAGAATTAGCACACCAAAGCTGAAAACATCAGATTTTATTGAGAAGAGGCCCTCAGAAGCATACTCAGGAGCCATATAACCACTGAAAATGTGACACATGGAAAAAGAACAAATTCCTATGTTAAGTTGTTGTAGTAGGTTGACCTGTAATATAATTAGGATAGACTAATTTGTAAGAAAAGCTTACTATGTCCCAACAACCCTTGTTGTGTTTCCTTCAGTATCGTTTGAGCTGAATATTTTCGCAAGGCCAAAATCTGAAATTTTAGGATTCATTTCACGGTCCAAGAGAATGTTGCTGGCTTTAAGATCTCTATGTATGACACGTAAACGAGAGTGCTTATGCAAATAAAGAAGTCCTTGCGATATGCCTTCAATTATCGATAGGCGTTTATTCAAATTTAGTAAAGCATTTCTTGTTTCATCTGCACATCAATTAAACATAGATATCACCTTCAGCAATCAGAGTTAACCCAGAATTTGTACTAGGATATTATGAGAAGTAATACCAAAGATAAAGAAGTCCAAGCTTTTGTTTGGCAAATATTCATAGATCAATATTTTCTCCTCTCCTTGAGAGCAACATCCCAAGAGTCTAACCAGATTTGTGTGCTGGAGCTTGGCTATGAGTTGGACTTCATTTTTGAACTCTCTCAAACCTTGCCCCGAATGTGAAGCAAGTCTCTTAATTGCTATCTCTAACCCATCGTGAAACGGCCCTAGAGAGAAGTTCAAAAGAAGTTGGTCGATGATACCCTTTTTCACAATTGTTTTTACACTTGACTTATCTCTTGACCAAGGGCTGTGAGTAAAAGAAGAACTATTTTCAACACGGTCATGGACAATTTTGCAAAGGATGAAAGGTAGGTTTGATTTTGTTTCTCATTATGTACGCGCATGAATGCGTTTTTACCTTGTATACTGGGCCAAAGCCACCTTGCCCAAGTTTATTTTCATCTGAGAAGTTACTTGTAGCATCTGATAATTGCGAAAAGTCAAAAAGTGAACTCGAACTGCTTCCTTCTATTCCCCAAACCAGCTCTTCATCTTCGTGCACATTCATGTTAGGCTTGTCCTGTAAGCTCACTTTACCTAAATCCGAATTGATGTGATCCTTTCAGTTAATTCTCATGCACATATAAATGGAACAAAATTAAGACTCAACAGCTTGAGAGAGTTGAGCACAAATAAATGTACAATAGCATTTCCATAACCGACCTTTTCTGCGCCTTCTGATCAATCCAAAGCAAAAGATGAAGCAGAAAACGATGCAAGTAGAGGAACAACCGTTGCAATGACCAAGACCTTACTCATACGCCCTAACATGAAAATTTTCACATACATACATATGTTTAATTAAATAACGGTTTGACGATAAGGACCATATAATTGCACAAGACTTAGATATTTCGATTTTTAGGAATATTCTGGACAAATGTAAGGTGGCATCACATGCAAGGTTGTGAGAATCAAAAGGTTGAATCATATCATCATATCGGTCTTATCCTGGCAAAATCATGGGGTTTACTTCTAGAATCGGTCTTATCTTGACAAAATCATGGGGTTTAGTTCTATTTTGAAAAAAAAATGAATGCTGCCGATGCCTCTCACATTAGCGGAAAAACCTCCCGGCTGCTAAAAATCAGGCTAGTCTTGTGGGCCTGCCTTCCCTAATGATATGTACCACTTCAAAAGTTAATTTTTTGGAAAATGCCAGACTAAAAGATGGCTTTAATAAAATGCCACTCCAAAACCTATTCTGTCATATTATCGCCACTCCAAAAATTTTTTGCGAGATTTTGCTCCATGAGAAAAAAAGATCATGTTGTCTTGCTTACTCTTGTGTTTCTTGCTCCAAACTGGCAAGTGCTCTGATTTTTCGAGACTTGCTTACTCTTGTGTTTTAGGGAAAGAGAGGAAGTATCTGTTGTCTTGCTTACTCTTGTGTTTCTGGATAGGCACGGCAACCGGCGGTTGCGGCGGCGCGGTCGTGTTTGTTGTTGAGTTTGTCGTTGGACCTGACGACCCGATCTTCAGCATGGGTTGGCCCTGGTAGAACAAATACGTCTCGTACCTGAAACTGCACCGCGCCTCCCGGAGAAGTATGTCGTTGTGTAGTTGTTGATATTCTGGAGGCAATCCCAGCAGTCGCCAGGTTGCAAATCCGGGGTGCACTGCGCCATGGAGTAGAGTGTCGGAAAGGTGCTACTGACATCCATGCGGCCGGTGGCGTACATCCTCGTCGAGTTGTACGCCGCCTGCTTGGCCGTCTCCTGGACCAGCACCTTGATGATGCCGGTGATGATGGTGACGCTCTCGGCGTTGCCGGGATCCCAACCGGGCAACATGGGCTCCGTGATGTTCTGCGTGTTCCACATGAACAGAACATTGCCTCCGGAAGAATTATCGTTGAGGAAGTCCTGGTTGGAGAAGCGGAGGAGGCAAGGGTCGTAGAAGATGGTCGCGTCCTTGTTGTACTCGCACAGCTTCTGCGCGTCCTGGAACGCGGTGGAGACGCAGTCGCCGCAGGCGGAGGCGTTGTCGTCGCCGCGGCAGAGCGCGAGGCCGTAGACGGTGTCCGGGGCCGCGCCGACGGAGCCCTTGGCGAAGAGGGTTGGTGCGGAGGAGGTGTTCTTGGGGAGAATCGTGTATAGGAGCTCAAGGTTGGCTTGATAGGTGCTATTGGCCGTGTAGTTGCCGCTGGTGCCGCAGAATTGCCACAGGGGATCGGCGGCGGTGGCGAATGGCATTAAGCCTAGAACGAGCAGGACGATGATGATCATGGCTGCCTAACCAACGTTAATTCACCATGCCCTGAGCCTCAGGCTTCAGCCCTGCCTTAGCAGCAGCTCGTGTGGAAGGTTCCGCTTTCAAGTCACTCCTATCAGCATCATTTGGAAAAAAAACTCATAATAAAAACGGCCAAAAATGGTTATGAAAAAAATCGAGTCTTCATGAAATAGATATGAAAAACGGCGGAGACAAACTATATATTGATAGATAGATGAAATGTAGACAAGATATCGATGAAATAGAGTTAAAAACTCGAATTTAAACGTGGATCCCACAGTAAAACCTGCGCCAGTTACTGGCGTAGAATTTTTTTCCCTGATTACTTCCCTTGCCCTTACGATTCTGCAGCTCCTACCTTTCTCTCAATGGTACTGGGCTTGTCCCGTTCTCTTCAGCTAGTACTTCCCTTGACCTAACGATTATGCAGCTCCTACTTTTCTCTCAATGATGCTGGCCTCCTAGACTTGTCCTTGTTCTATGTGGATGGGCTGGGATTTTAGTTTATATAGGATTGTTGATGGTAATCGAGAGGAGTGAATGATTGTAAATCTTAGCAGAAACTTTTTTAAAAAATCTTCTATCTTTTATAACTTGCTAATCACAGAAGGCAAAAAAAAATACAGCAAAGAAAAAATATATATACATATTTCAGGTCACTATGGCAGAAAAAAATTCTCCGGATAAAGCCCTCAATGGCACATGTATGTTGATAACAGATTTAAAAATAATAATAATAATAATAATAATAATGCAGGCATTCAAAAGACTTTTGGCCATTAAAAAGAGAGCTACTCCTAACCACATGTTATTGGCCATGCTATCACGTGGAGCTAATGGAAACAGCCTTCAAAAGCCTATTGATTAATGGAAGCAAGCAAGACAAACTTTACTTGACGCATGCAGCCATACCATCCAAAAGCCGCCTTGCCTTTTTTTCTATTCAGCCTCCCAATACAATCAAAAGTCAGAGAGAGAGAGCTATCCTCCTAGGCTCCTAGGCACCCCTAGCTATACCAACTCTGCTCTCTCAATTAGCTCTCTACGGTGGTGATCGTTTTAGCGATGACATCTGACTTTTGGTTGAAATTTCACTGAGTGACTGAAATTTTATCAGAGCTGAGTTAGTGGATAGTGTAGTGAATAGTGAAAAAAAAGCTAAAATTAGAAGCTGAAACCAAAAAAAAACCGAAACGATCAGGGTCTACATCCTGCTTCCTAGCTATGCATCCCCTCGGTCAAAGCACATGAACATGAAACTTTCGGCCACAGCAATATATATCAATCCCCAATTACTTCATCTATTAGCAGTCAAGCCCAAATACATGCACAAAAATGTGACAGGTAGCTATCAACGAAACCAATAAAACTGACCTCTGTTGATCAATTGAATTCTCTGCCAAAAGCGTCTTCCAGATCGCAAAAGTCACGCCCCTATTCTCCTTTTAAATCTGCCGTTTTATCTCTCTCAAAACATCACAGCCGACCCTGCTAAATAGCGGATACGAGCGACTCCCTCTCCCAATCCATGTCTAGACGCCACCTCTATTTATAGCAAAATCCCTAATCAAAATCTTAATACAACTTATCTTAGGCATTTTACCTTAATCAGATACTTTTAAAAGACTTAAAACCCTTCATAATATGGGTTTTTTTATTATTTTTACGCTTTCGATTTTTTCAACTTATCACGTGTCGAAGCCTCCAGGACCGCACCTTCTGTATCTTCTCCACGTATAATCCACCTTTGATCTTTATGTGCTCAAGCATAAGCTTGACCATTTCATGACTCTCTCGATCACCTGACCTCGGATCTCCCCATCGACAAAAACTATTCCAGACTGCCCGATCGACGCAAAGAAACTTATCAAAATCGGTAGCCTCTTCTTTTGCAGCGGCGGCTTATGGCTTCTACTTTTAATTTTTCTACAGCAATTAGTTTTTAAATATAATATTTTTCAAAATAAAGTCTATAAGTTGATTATAGTATATAGTATAGCGATTTTATGTATATTAACCAAAACCATACATAAGTTTCTCTTACTCTAAACTTTCTCTTACGAATAGCAAAAAGCTATAGGTTGTAGTCCAAAACAAATAGGTATAGACTTCTTTTGCTTCGGCTACTTCAAAAGCTGAAACAGATGGGGCAACTTCTCCAATCGATTTCTCCTAATGATTTCTCAGACTAAAACACAGCAAAAAAAAAAAATTGTCAGTCACAGGGCCAATGTTTATCGTGGACCTTGATGCAATCTATCTGCTCCTGAATACTACCCTCTGCTCTGACGACGTTAAAGGCGGCCGCTGCGGCTTTGCCACCGGTTTCATGTTTCAAACATGAACTGAATACAGCAGCGCATAGCATGTCAGGAGTCGGGAGGGGAAGAGAAAGGAAGGAGAACAGCAGAACGTGAGCTTTTGCTTCGGAATTAAACGTAAACTTGCTTAACCCGTCTTCATGCCCGGTTACAGGGAATGTAAATGCATGGTAACGGCTTGTGGGCCTGGTAGGCCGTGGATGGCCCATCGTGCGGCCCATTTAATTAGGCGAAGCACAAATCGCATGAGAAGCTCTCGCATCTGCATCTGATCATGCGAAACGCATACACATCATGCATCGCATGATCAATCGGCTATATAAACGGATTGTTAACTTGGAGTAAATCAGGCTGCACACTTCCTACTCATCTTCTCACATAAGGTAAGAAGAGCTCCTAGCCAAAATGCGCAATTAGGCAGTTTATAAAACATTGAAATGACCTATCTACCTAGAGCTAGAGATGTTAGTGGAAGCTGAAGAAGAAGAAGCTAAAATGACAAGTTAAGTTTTCTCCCCTTCCATCTTTTATAAGGTGTCTCCTCCTAATTGTGAAGCAGAATCCTATTCAGAATATAGTTAGCTGTGAGAATTACTTCACCCCACCAATAGTCCAGATACCGAATTCTAGAGCATGGCGTTAACCAAGTCACAAAGAGTTCGGTTCTTTCTTTCGACTATTCCATTTGATTGGGGTGAGTAGGGTGGAGTAATCTAATGTATTATTCTACTTTCTTCACAGAATGAAAGAATTCATTTGAGACGTATTCACCGCTCGATCCGACCAGAAACAGTTTGATTTTCTTCGTAGTTGATTTTCAACTTCAGATTATAGACTTTAAAGTATTTAAGTGCTTCATCTTTCGACTTAAGTAGGTAAATGTAACAATACTTAGTCGCATCATCTATGAAAGTCAGAAAATAGCGTTTGCCACCTTTGGTTAATATTTCATTCATCTCATAAAGATCAAAATGGATTAGTTCAAGTGGGCTCCGCCTTCAACACTATGAAAAGATTTTCAGAGTCGTTTTGCTTGCACACACACTTCACATTTTGAACTTTTCTCATAATTATAACTTGGAATTAAATTTATTTTGCTTGACCGCATAATAGCTTCAAAGTTAACATAACACAATCCTGAATGCCAAATATCATAGATTTTATTGCAATAAAAAATATTATAGATGTTTACATCATTGGAACCAAGAATGGATAAGCGGAACATGCCTCTGCTATCATAGCCTTTGCTCACAAAATTTCCAAACTTGGTCAACACGACCTTATTGGACTCAAACACAAGCTTTATTCCTTGCCTACATAGCATTGACCCGCTCAGAAGGTTGCGAGTCATTACAGACACATACAGTACGTCTTTCAGGATGAGTATTTTGCCCGAGGTAAGCTTTAGGCAAACCTATCTAATCTCACGCACTGTCACATCGGCTCCATTGCTCATTAGGATGGATCCACCACCTTCACCTCGAAATGAAGAAAAACACGATCGATCAAGACATATATATCTAGTAGCACTGTATTAATCCACCAATCAATTGATAGACTTACCATAAAGGCCTGAGATACATACTCTTCCAAACTGGAGCTAGCTAGTGCGATATTTACTTCAGCCTTGTGGCTCTTATGCTGACCAGGAGAAGGACCTTTGCCTTTGCGATTGCAGCAATGGTTGACCTTATGTCTAGCCTCCCGCAAACAAAGCGGACATAATGTTCTCCTTTTTCTTCTTCATTTTCTTTGGTTGGAGGTTGACTTGGGGTTGATTCTTAAATTTTGGTTTCCCAAAGCTTCCAACACTCTTGACTTGTACTTGATGAGCTTGAACTTGAGCCTTTCCCGCACCAGAATCGGCTCTAGCACGCTCTTCGACATTAATAGCGGTGACACTCATTGAGTGTCGCGCTCCTTCATATGTCAACGAGCGGTCACGAAGTCATGCCACGAGGGCGGTAACTTAGCCAGGATGACGTTCACTTAGAACTTCTCTGGTAAAGCACAGTCGTACTGACTTAAGTCACATATATAGAGTTGAAGCTTATTGAGCTGCTCCATCACCGACCGTCCTTCGACCATCTTGTAGTTCAAGTAGTCAGCAGTCACGAACGACTCATTCTCATTATCCCCTTCTAATACTTCTCTTCAAGTTCGTCCCGAGTAGCTTGGCGTTTATGAAGTTGACGAGACGCCGAACACCGGTTGGACAAGATGGCTAACAGACAGCTAAGACCGAATTGTTCGCATCCTCCCACCACATCATTTCAGGGATTTCCAACGGGAACACCGGAAGATTTGAAATGACCCAAAAGAGTTTGAGATCAGTCAGCCACAGTTTCGTCTTAGTTTGCCAATGTTTGAAATTTGCACCGTCGAACACTTCCGCTTAATGACATCGAATGACGGCCATTTTTTACGATTAGGTTTTCTGCATTGTTGTATGAATTGCAGTATAAGCATGAATAGCAATATAATTCCAATATAATTATGTGAACACAAGGATGATACCAATACATATACAAATGATATAACATGCATGTAATCATATGATTTGATCATATCACTTGTAATATAATTCATATTCATTAAATGAAACAATAAACTTCTAACTTTGAATATTTATGCCAATGTATGAAACATGTATCAATTAAGACTAGCAAAAGCCTAAATGTTTAAGTTGTGTTTATTGCTCTCAGGAGTAGGGTTACACAAGATTAACTCTTGATCGTCCCGCTACTAACATCTTATACTCTTCATCACTTGGTTATGCCAAATAAGTTTTCAATCTTTGAGCTCTAAATTCAAACCCTACAATCTCAAGTTCAAAATATAACCATTATGTGTGCATTCGGCCAGCAGCACAGCAGCCAAAAGATGGCTTAATTAGAGCAAATCCAATCACATACAAGTTGACTTTTCCACAAGCAAATCAAACTTAACTTGCCAAGTATGATTTCTAACAGATATGCAACATGTATATGGAGTTGCTACAGTCTAGAGACAGCATGAACCGAATGACTTATGAACAATATATCTATGTCTGGAGACTAACTTGCAAAGCTCACAATTAATAGCAATGACAGAGTTAACAGTAATTAGAGCTCAAAGATTAAAACAACTAATTTCAGTATATAACTTGATTCATCATTGAGCATTTTAGCCCACCATTTCCAATGCATTCACAGATATATCTCAAACTGTAAATTGCAAAGAATTGAAACTGAATACTCACAAAGCCGGTGATACTCAAAATCACCGAGGAGGTTATGGAGCTAGGCACGCCACAGGACGCTGTCCCAGAAAACCAAGCGCCCCCCACACACCACTGTAAGAGAGGACAGTAGGCAATCGGAGATACAAAGCCCTCTTCGCCGGAGTATGCGCTCAAGCCGACGAAGTCGAGGTGAGAGGATGCCGCACAAGTACACTGGAGGAACCGGCCGAGAACCTCGCAGTTGAGCACAGGGGACAGTGTACACGGCCGAGCCCAACTGGACACCGAAGGGAAGGCGCCACCAATAGCAATCACAGAGGCAATCGGGAAGAAAAGAGAGAGGAGAGATCACTACTTTGCTGCCTATCATCACAAGAGGATGCAACCTCTTTTATAGCCGAGAGAGGTGAAGGGGGAAGCCCACTGCGCCGAGGCCCACCAACGGCTGGAGCCGAGTCTCCCGAGCCGCTGCTCCTTCCCTCCCCGCCAAGCCCGCTCGTCCTCAGATCTGAGGAACGAGCCAACCCATGCCCGCACAAAACTGGATCGGGAGTGAGTCACATGGGGAAGGAGGAGTGGGTCACACGGGGGAAAGAGGAGGCCGCACGGGAGGACTGGGTCGCCGGGTGGGGCCCGCCTCCGCCAGTGCGACGCCGCCGGCCACCGCCGGGCCCCGTGCCTTCGCCTGCTCGGTCGCCCCTTGGCCGCCCGTGAGAAATGGGGAGGAGATGTCCTCCCCTTATCTCCTCAATCTGGCCAACCGACGGGTGGACCCTCTTCTCTTCTTCTTTTTTTCTTTTATCAATTGCAAAATTCCGGTATTGCCCCTTGGTATATACAACAGAACCAAACCTAAAGGGAACAAGGGCACCGAAAGTCATTTTGAAAATTCTCTTCGATTCGGCTGAAAAGGATATTTTAGTTGCCGAAGTTTGTTTTAGAAAATAGCCATGATTTAGCAGTGTTTCAGCAAAACAAAAAAAAATGGTGTCCTGTAGCCAACTTTACCTGTATTACAGAGACAGATCTCTATCATTGGTGTAGACGAGGTCTCACACAGTGACACAATTCTACGAATGCGCAACTAGGCAATTCATGAAGCATAGAAAAAAATTTCTATTCTTCTCGATTTCTTCGTATGCATGCACGTACAGCATGATGTTCATAAAAAAATGTAATCGAAGAAAGCAAACGTGTCGTTCTTTCCCAAACCATTCCCCAGATCTAAGAAAACATGACTCAAACCCTGCAAGCTCGCCTGTAGCTAGATGGCAAGGTATGCAAATGTACACCTAATTTGTCAGCTTTAAGTTTTAGACTCCGTACCGGTGTCGACCGATTTCAGAGTATATACGCGAGTGCTTCAGTGGAAAAACACGTTCCCGTTCTCCGATAAATTGTCAGCATGTGTAGGGGGACACGCGTGTGTGCGCTTAAATGGAGCCGCTCAGCTCGCTTTTTCTCAGCGTTTGACGTCCGGCTTCAGTTTTTTTTTACTAGTCACTTTTTTTATTTTTTTTTCTGTTTTTCTTTTTTTGTGTTTTATTTTTTTTCTCGTATTCCTTTGCATTGTTCATGATGGGTCAATATATTTTTTCTATTTTTAATTTTTTTAAATTTAATTATACTAAATAAGTCGACTCACCTACAGTAAAAAAAATTAGCCAACTACAGTAAAAAAAATCATAACCTATCACTATTCTGAACGCTACCTGAGTGTATGCGTCTCATTGAAAAACTTAAACCCGCGATGAATGCAAAACCATAGATAGTTTTTTTCGAAGGCAGATAGATAGATAGATAGTTTGATGCTTCTCCTGCGAGCTGAAATGCCAATCTCGTCAAGTTCTAACGTCCATGTTTTACAGCACTAATGGCTGGATCGCTCCGCTTGATCGCTTCGGTTACAGAATTTTTTTAAAATGCATAGCAAGGCCTTGTGGGTTGTTTGGATGGGCCGTGGATGGCCTAGCGTCCGCCCATTCAATCTGGCGAAGCACAAGTCGCATCAGAGAGAGAAGATCTCGCGTAGACGCACAAGGCAGATAGATTGATAGTTTGATGCTTCTCCTGCAAGCTGAAATGCCAATCTCGTCAAGTTCTAACGTACATAAATAATAATTACACACCGTCGTTACATGTCCATGTTTAGAGCGCTATTTCGAAGGCTGGGTCGCTTCGCTTGATCGCTTCGGTTACTGAATTTTTTTTAAATGCATGGCAATGCCATGTGGGTTGTTTGGATGGGCCGTGGATGGCCTAGCGTCCGGCCCATTCAATCAGGCGAAGCACAAGTCACACAGGAGAGAGCGCGTAGTCGCGTACACGGCCCAGCAGCCTCCTCCGGTGTCAGGATCTCGGATAAAAAAAATAGTAGAGATCAGCACCTCCAATCTATATATAAATCTTTAGCCTAAATTTAATTTATCTGGTTCTTTCTTTGAGGCACAATGAAGGAGCACTGGCAGTCCAAATTGCCAGTAGCTAACAGCAGTTTATGAGGAGTCTCTGCTTCCCTCAACCCATGATGCAACTACAGTCTCTGTTCTTTTCAACTTCTCAAACCGACTTTTAGCTTTTCCTATAGTATCTAATATTTAAATAGAGTATTTTTTTCGAGATAGGGTCTACAAGTTAATTGTAGTACACATTAAAAGCTTAACATCTGTACCATCTAAAATCACAAGTGAGTATCTCTCTCCGTAATCTCTGTCACAAACAACTAAAATTCAAAATTTTCAGCCAAAAGTTATAAGCTACAACCATATTAAACAGGCCCTACATTAGGATAAGGCCGCCCTCAGTGACGCATAAGCTAGCATTCGGCCTCTGCGATGAGTGTTTTTTCACTGTTCATTTTTTCTTTTTTTTCTTTTGTATTTTCTTTTTTTCTCGTATTCCTTTACATTGTCTGTGATGGGCTAACATATTTTTTCTATTTTTTAAATTTTTTAAAATTTAATTATGTCAAAAAAGTCAACTCGATTCTGATAAAAAAATCATCATACCACAAAAAAAAGTCATAAGCCAACGCAATTCTGAACACTACCTAAATCATCCTTTAGCCAGCCCAAGAGGGAGGACTATAATAGGCCATGACGTCAATTTGATCAATCCCAAAGCCTATCACCTCGCAGCATCATAAGGTAAATTATTCATATAATGTAAATATCGCATAATGCATAATATTTATCGTCTATTGCTCTATCATGCACTTACCTTTTTAACCACACGGAGCGAATCAATGTGTGGATGGCACCAAATCCGTAGCGACCTCACCTACAGTAAATGTCTCAAACATAAAAAAAAACATCACACCTATGCACTTTCCGATCTAAATAATCCCCTTCCACCAAAAAGTCCCCTCTGCTGTCCTAGTGGTCAAAATACCATAACTTATGGCTTAGAGTCACTAACATAGGAAACCGTATAATTTCTGGAAACTACACAAAATTTGCCACACTTTCCTAGTCAGTCAAAAATCTTGATTACTCCATTTAAACCCTCTTTTTTTAAATCCTGATTCATCCATTTAAGCCCTCTTTTTTTTACTTCGAAGACTGTTCTGTGGTATTACTGCACAACCATATTAACAATTATGTATCATTTCATCTGCTAAACCATACATGATAAACCATACCACTCTTGGAAATATATGTGTGAGCTCTTACAATGTGATGTGAAATACGGCAAATGTTTACTATTTATCTTACTCGTTGGTAATATTTACAAAACACTGTTTTGAATGAAGTGATAAAATGAAACTACAAAAATCCACAGATGTTCTGATCTCTCACGTTGACTGACCAAACGCTCCTGAAACAAGAACTTAGAAATTAGCATAGTTCTTCTTTAGTAGATTTACACTCTAAATTTTCTCTCTTATTTAATAGATTTGCCCTCTGAATTTCAACTATCCAGCATCAACTAATTTCATTCAACATACATTATCTTGTCGCTATTAATTTAGAATTTTTCATAGTTAACACAAAAGGGCCTTCAAACAAAGCAATAGCACAAAAACACATAACTGAATAATAAAACTATCGCCACTTAGGACAGATATTGTCACATCATTAACACTAGATGGCTCAAGAATTGTTGACGCCTCTTCCTTTGTTACCCTTATGTGGAAATATGCCGGATGTTTAGGTTCAGGCAGAGTCATACTCTCGCTGCTTAGCATTGCAACCACATCTGACATGGTGGGCCGATCAGCCGCATTCTCTTGCACACATAGCAACGCAATGTTAATGCATCTCATCATCTCTGATGCATGAAACTCTGAAACTAAGGATGCATCGACGAGTTCAAGCCATCTTTCCTCTTTCCATAACTTCCATGCCTTCAAGGAGTTTAATCACATAATACATAGCGGTTACTACATAAACAAAACAAATTTTACATATTAAAAATTCAGAAGACTCACATATCCAAGGAGGTTAAAGAAGTCTCCATATTGATGGAAACCAGAGTTTCTTTTTCCACTGACGATCTCAAGAATTAGCACACCAAAGCTGAAAACATCAGATTTTATTGAGAAGAGGCCCTCAGAAGCATACTCAGGAGCCATATAACCACTGAAAATGAGAGTATATGTAAGTATGTAACATATGGAAAAAGAACAAACTTCTATGTCAAGTTCTTGTATTAGGTTGACTTGTAATAGAACTAGGATAGACTAATATGTAAGAAAAGCTTACTATGTGCCAGCGACCCTTTTTGTGTTTCCTTCAGTATCGTTTGAAGTGAATATTTTTGCAAGCCCAAAATCTGAAATTTTAGGATTCATTTCACTGTCCAAGAGAATGTTGCTTGCTTTAAGATCTCTATGTATGACACGTAAACGAGAGTGCTTATGCAAATAAAGAAGTCCTTGCGCTATGCCTTCAGTTATCGCTAGGCGTTTATTCCAATTTAGTAAAGCTCTTCTTGTTTCATCTGCACATCAATTGAACATAGATATCACCTTCAGCAGTCAGAGTCAACCCAGAATTTGTACTAGGATATTACGGGAAATAATACCAAAGATAAAGAAGTCCAAGCTTTTATTTGGCAAATATTCATAGATCAATATTTTCTCCTCCCCTTGAGAGCAACATCCCAAGAGCCTAACCGATTTGTGTGTCGGAGCTTGGCTATGAGTTGGACTTCATTTTTGAACTCGTGAAACCTTGCCCCAATGTGAAGCAAGTCTCTTAATTGCTATCTCTAACCCATCAGAAACCGCCCTAGATAGAAGTTCAAAAGAAGTTGATCGGTGATACGCTTTTTCTCAAATTGTTTTTACACTTGACTTATCTCTTGAGCAAGGGCTGTGAGTAAAATCGAACTATTTTCAACACGGTCATGGATAATTTTGCAAAGGATGAAAGCTAGGTTTGATTTTGTTTCTCATTATGTACGCGCATGAATGCGTTTTTACCTTGTATACAGGCCAAAGCCACCTTGCCCAAGTTTATTTTCATCCGAGAAGTTACTTGTAGCATCGATAATTTTGAAAAGTCAAAAAAGTGAACTCAAGTGCTTCCTTCTATTCCCCAAACTAGCGCTTCATCTTCGTGCACATTCATGTTAGGCCTGTCTGTAAGCTCACTTTACCTAAATCCAGAATTGATGTGATCCTTTCAGTTAATACTCATGCACATATAAATGGAACAAAATTAAGACTCAACAGCTTGAGAGAGTTGAGTACAAAATGTAGAATAGCATTTCCATAACCGACCTTTTCTGCGCCTTCTGATCAATCCAAAGCAAAAGATGAAGCAGAAAAACGATGCAAGTAGAGGAACAACCGTTGCAATGACCAAGACCTTACTCATATGCCCTAACATGAAAATTTTCACATACATACACATGGTTAATTCAATAACAGAGGCATATGGACCATATAATTACACAAGACTTGGACATTTCGATTATTTTAGGAAGATTCTGGATAAATGTAAGGTGGCATCACATGCAAGGTTGTGAGAATCAAAATGTCGAATCATATCGGTCTTATCCTGATAAAATCATGGGGTTTAGTTCTAGAATCGATCTTATGCTAACAAAATAGGAAACTCATTTCAAAAGATAATATTTTGGAAAATGCAAGACTGAAAGATGGCTTTACTAAAATACCACTGCAAAACTTATTCCGTCATATTATCGCTGCTCCAACTTTATTTTTTTGCGAGATTTTGCTCCTTGAGGGCTATCACCTTCGACAGTTGAAAAACTATCATCTCCGGCAATTGAAAATAAGTTTAGCCCCTCGAAATTCCGACATCCCATTTTTTATCTTATTTCTGGTTATTCTGTATGGAGTATGGACACAGTCCACGAACACTAAAATAAATGGCTCAATAAAATAAGTAGGGTAGATATTTTTCTTTTTCCTCAATTGTGTTTTAGGGAAAGAAAGGAAGTATCTGTTGTCTTGCTTACTCTTGTGTTTCTGGATAGGCACGGCAACCGGCGACCCGATATGCAGCTTGGATTGGCTCTGGTAGAACAAATACGTCTCGTACCTGAAATTGCACCGCAGAGCAACAACCCGTCCTCCTTGGCTCCCAGAGAAGTATGTCGTTGTATAGTTGTTGATACTCTGGAGGCAATCCCAGCAGTCGCCAGGTTGCAAATCCGGGGTGCACTGCGCCATGGAGTAGAGTGGCGGAAAGGTGCTGCTAACATCCATGCGGCCGGTGGCGTACATCATCGTCGAGTTGTACGCCGCCTGCTTGGCCGTCCTCTGGACCAGCACCTTGATGATGTCGGTGATGATGGTGACGCTCTCGGCGTTGCCGGGATCCCAACCGGGCAACATGGGCTCCGTGATGTTCCACGAGAACAGAAAACTGTCTCCGGAAGAATTGGCCTTGAGGAAGTCCTGGTTGGAGAAGCGGAGGAGGCAAGAGTCGTTGTAGATGGTCGCGCCCTTGTAGAACGCGCACTGCTGCTGCGCGTCCTGGAACGCTGTGGAGACGCAGTCGCCGCAGGCGGAGGCGTTGGCGTCGCCGCGGCAGAGCGCGAGGCCGTAGACGGTGTCCGGAGCGGCGCCGACGGAGCCCTTGGCGAAGAGGGTTGGTGCGGAGGAGGTGTTCTTGAGGAGAATCGTGTGTAGGTGCTTAAGGTTGGCTTGATAGGTGCTTTTGGCCGTGTAGTTGTCGCTGGTGCGGAAGCATTGCCGCAGGGCTTCGGCGGTGGCGGACGGCATTAAGCCTAGAAGGAGCAGGACGACGATGATCATGACTGCCTAACAAATGGTAATTGACCGTGCCCTGAGCCTCAGGCGTCAGCTCTGCCTTAGCAGCAGCTCGTTGTCACGTTGCTCCACACCAAAGTCGAGAGCTAAGTTGCCAATCCAACACAAGATATAAGTATTTGGGGATACAAATTAAGGAGAATAGGAAGGGGAGCAGCAGGGAGGAAAACAATGCCCTCTGTTTTGTTCTTTGATGATCCCTTCGTGCTGCTGCTGCTTGCTTCTTATGTAGCATGCCTTCTCAGATTGGGCCATGGAACCAGCCCACTCGCTTGTCCAGGTCCGTGACACTCGTGTGGAAGTTTCCTCTTTCAAGTCAGTCCTATCAGCATCGTTTGGGAAATTGCCGTTCTTCATGGTTTGACTAATCATTACTTCTAGTGATAAAAAATCTCGGCAAAAAGAAATCTTGTAATTTAACGGCAAAAATGGTTTTTTTGTCAAGAAAAAAAAGAATCTTCATGAAATAGATATGAAAAACGGAGGAGATAAACTATATATTGAAAGATAGATGAAATATAGCCAAGATACCGATGAAATAGACTTCAAAACTCGAATTTAAATGTGGATCCCACAGGAAAACCCTGTCGCCGGTTACTGGCCGACAAAATTTTTCCCTTGCCCAAAGCAGGAGTAAAACAAAGTTATGATCCTAACAATCAACAAATGGGATAAAGAAAAAACAACACGGGTGGCCCAAATGCTCCTGTTCATATTGACTAGTTGGTGCATGGTGATGCTCCGGTCTTTGATTTTGATAATGGTGTTCATATTGACAATTGATGTAAGCGGAGACTATTACGTGAACTCAATTCATTGATTCAAATCATAAAGAGTTACATATATATAGTCTAACATGGCTAATGGAAATACATAACTAATGTGAATACAACACAAGATTAACATGGACTCAAGAGGTTGAGCACAAAGCACGAGAAGACGAGGCGTTCGGTAACCAAAGGGTCAGACTAACACACCCCTGCAGTCTGAGCGTCGGCAATGCGGACATTCAGGCTAATCTGAACTCCGTAAAGACAGAGGTAGGCAACCTCTTGATGAAGATGTTTGCGAACTGTGATGATGTCGATACATGAAGAATGCGGACATGACCAAGGGCAACACGCTTTCGGACGAAACGACGTGTTTAGTGCGCTAATACTGCAGTGGGTTCGTCAATAAGTAGACCACACTGATATTGTCACAATAGACAAGTGTAGCTCGACGAATATGATTATTAAGCTCATGAAACAACTGGCACAACCAAGATGCCTCGGCGACAGTGTTTGCCACAACCCGATACTCGTCCTCGGCACTAGAATGGGAGAGTGTTCTGGCGCTTTGACGACCAAGAGACGAGGTTGTCATCAAAGAACACAACATAGCCAAAAGATCAATAGTTCTGGCTAGGAAAGAAAGTGCTCTCATTTTTCAAGACTTGTTTACTCTTGTGTTTTAGGGAAAGAAAGGAAGCATCTGTTGTCTTGCTTACTCTTGTGTTTCTGGATAGGCACGGCAACCGGCGACCTGATCTGCAGCATGGGTTGGCCCTGGTAGAACAAATTCGTGTCGTATCTGAAATTGCACCGCAGAGCAATAACCCGTCCTCCTTGGCTCCCGTTGAAGTATCTCGTTGTCAAGTTGATGATATTCTGGAGGCAATCCCAGCAGTCGCCAGGTTGCAAATCCGGGGTGCACTGCGCCATGGAGTAGAGTGTCGGAAAGGTGCTGCTGACATCCATGCGGCCGGTGGCGTACATCCTCGTCGAGTTGTACGCCGCCTGCTTGATGATGTCGGTGATGACGGTGACGCTCCCGGCGTTGCCGGGATCCCAACCGGGCAACATGGGCTCCGTGATGTTCTGTATGCTCCACGAGAACAGAAGAATGCCTCCGGAAGAATTGGCCTTGAGGAAGTCCTGGTTGGAGAAGCGGAGGAGGCAAGAGTCGTTTTAGATGGTCGCGCCCTTGTGGAACGCGCACTGCTGCTGCGCGTCCTGGAACGCGGTGGAGACGCTGTCGCCGCAGGCGGAGGCGTTGGCGTCGCCGAGGCAGAGCGCGACGCCGTAGACGGTGTCCGGAGCGGCGCCAACGGAGCCCTTGGCGAAGATGGTTGGTGCGGAGGAGGTGTTCTTGAGGAGAATCGTGTGTAGGAGCTCAAGGTTGGCTTGATAGGTGCTATTGGCCGTGTAGTTGCCGCTGGTGCCGCTGCCGCAGAATTCGACGGCGGTGGCGAGCGGCATTAAGCCTAGAACGAGCAGGACGATGATGATCATGGCTGCTTAACCAATGGTAATTCACCATGCCCTGAGCCTCAGGCCTCGGCTCTGCCTTAGCAGCTCGTTGTCACGTTGCTCCACCACGAACACCGATCAACACCAAAGTCCAGAGCTAAGTTACCAATTCAACAAAAGATACAAGTATTTGGAGATACAAATTGAGAAGAATAGGAAGCAAGAACTGAGAGGAGCAAGTATAGACTAGGAATTGAAAAAAGGGGTTTGGGAATCAGAGAAAGAGAATTTGGGGGAAGGCAATGCATGCCTTCTGTTTTGTTCTTCGATGATCCTTCATGCTGCTGCTGCTTGTTTTAGAGGGTGTTCAGAATGGTGATGTCTTATGATTTTTTAATGTAGTTAGTTTTTTTATTGTAACTAAGTTAGTTTATTTGGTATAATTAAATTTAAAAAAAAAATTAAAAATAAAAAAATATGTTAGTCCATCACGGATAATAAAAAAATATAAGAAAAAAATAAAAATCTAAAATTAAAAAAAAAGAAAATAAAAATTAACTGTGCAGAAAATAAAAAAAAACGCGCCGCGAACGCAGAAGCCCGTCGTGGACGCTGTACTGAGCGAGACCGTAGCATGCCTTCTCAGCAAACCCACTAGCAACCCAGCTCCAAGTGTCCTTGTCCGTGACACTCGTATCAGCATCGTTTGGGAAATTGACGTTTTGCATGGTTTGACTAAGGGCATGTACAACGGTATCGCCACAGTCGTCTATATGATATCAATTTTGCACATCGGTTCTCCTTTTACCGCAGTGAATGAAGAGGGAGAAGCGAGTCGTCGCCTCGTGAGACGACGGCACGGGCGCGTGCTCCCAGACAAATCGCCGGCACGGCGACACCGTTGTACGACCTGCTCCGAGTCGTCGCCGGCGTCCGAGATCCACTGCGCGTGGGAGTAAATCCGAGGGTATGGCGCCAAATATTCGCTCGCGCTATTTCTCCTCTCCCCCTTCCCACCGAAACACCACGAGCACCATGCCGCAGGAGCAGGACCAGGCGGCGGTGGCGGCGCAGGAGAGGAAGGCGGCGGCGGCGACGCAGGAGAGGAAGGCCGTACTCACCTCCGCACTCACCTCGCTCTCTCGGCTCTCCCACACACAGGTGCACTCCACTCTCCCTTGCTTTCTCCCCCTCTCGCTCTCCTATCCAATGGCGGCGGCGACTGCTGCGAGAGCGGCGATGGGGACGTCGGCGGCGGCGGCGGTGGACGTGGAGTTCGTCGACTTCGACCAGGACGACGACGATGCCATGGACGAGGATGACCAGGACGGGGGCCGCACCGCCCACGCGCTCCCCGTGCCCCGCATCGTCTCCCCCGCCGTGGTGCGCACCACGCGCTCCCCGTGCCCACGCTGCTGCTTGTGGTTGTGGGATTTCGAAATCGCTCGAGGAATTAGGACAGTTTGATGTTTCAGACTTACGATCGAAACTAAATCCCTGGTGGTGTATTGTTGATTTGTTACGATGTGATTATGCATGCTGAGAACTGCCATTTTTTCCATCATTGTTCTTCTGTACGAATAGACAATTATATTGAAAGGCTTTGGGGGGAAGTGTGAGCGCAGTGAATGAATGATGCAAATTAGAGCAGCAGCGTGAACTGCTGGTCAGAGGGAGGAAAATTGTGCGATGACGTGTGGTAGCCCTGTGATAAATAATACAAATTAAAAATGACTTTATTCTGTTTACTGGATTGTATGTTCGATGGTCTAGTAGCCTCCAGGAGCTTGCATGATAGATTCTATCATAATCGGTTGATTTACAGGAAATGCCAAATGTCTTGAAAGGATTTGAGGCAATAACACCAAAATGTTGCAATTGAACTGTGATGTCGAGGGATAACTAAATACATTTTGTGACTACTCTAACTAAACTGCATTTTATAGCAGCAAACATGTCAGTTTCTTTTAGATGTGGTTATGATTAAAAGGGAAACATGAGAATGCTTTAACAGGCAAATACATGATCTTAGTGTTTTAATGGAACGATCAAGTACGGATTAAGACTAATTTGATGGTCTGAGGTATTGAATAATGCTCTGCTTGTTTGTTCGCTCTCCATCTCCTTTGTTTGTTGTCAGTTGTACTTGTGCCTCATAATGCAGTCTGACACCATTATGTTTGGAAGGAGCTGTATTTTCTCTCCCAGTTTTACTTATTTGTACTACTTGAAAATGTGGTTGTTAGTTTCTTTTGGACTTGTGGGTTAATACATCTACACAAGGACAAACTACATAATTGAGAACAGAACAAGGATGTGTTTCTGAATAAATTTTGTAGCACAATGCAATGTGATAGTAACGATTAAACCAATGCAGTATGACGCTATGCTTCTTTTGTTTTCCACTGTGCTGCTTGTCTGCTAGCCCATGGTATTCAGGTTATATTCGTGTAAATGTACTAGGTAAGCAATTATGTCACTGCAAAGCCACTGCAAAAGTGCAAAATAACTTGCTTGGCATTTTTCTGCACTCAGGAATTTGCATGCTAGTTCTTCCAGGTGGTCCCTGGTGACATGCATCCTAGTTTTTTTGCATACTTGGTAAATCAGCATGGATAACAAAATAACTGCAGATTTATTTGCCCACTGGTGGTAGGTTCTAATTCATACAGATCTATGTGGTTGTGCTATACTTGTTTTCATTTGTCATACTTATTATAATTGATTATCAATTGACTATTGGTATAGTGATAGTCTACTTCTCATGCTTATATTGTTTGTTGATCATTTTATTAACAGTATGATTTGAAAACTTTGTTAATTCGTAGCTATTGAAGGATGGATAATACTTGCCTTAGGAGTCAAAGAAGATGCGGAAGAAGATGATCTGTACAATGCTTTCTGTGAATTTGGTCATGTTAAGGACTTGCATTTCAATCTGGAACGTCGCACTGGATATGCCAAGGTAAATTTGATAGCTTTACTCTTCAAAGCTTTAAATAACTGAGGTTCCTTCTTGTTTGTTGGAAAAATGTAATGCTAACTGCTAACCCACGTTGACAGCAAACACTGTACCGATAATGTTAGACATGAAGCTATGTTTACTGGTCTCTACTAAAATTTATTCTCGAAGTGGTCCTGTTTAGGCCTTAGGGTCAATGTGAATGGTAGCTTGTCTACCATGTGGTGTGCGGCAGATAAGTGCTTCCCATGGGACTGCACAATCAGAAAATAATCACTAGAGCATGAAGTGCTTGATATGCTAAATGCGATTTCTTAAATACAAAGTGAGCTTCTACATTATTTTAAACACTAGTGCATATACTATCGTAAATTCATTTTTGCCATCTTCTTTCGTCTGATCGTCTCACTATTTTCTGCATGTCTCACATGGTGTGGCTGGCAGTTCTTTCAAAATAGGCGCCAAGAGGTTCCTACAAGCATAATTGTTTCTTTTTTTCACTGAAGTTTTGTTCTGTTTAACATCTGCATTCTTGTTAGATTGAGATTATTGCCTATTGCTGTGCTTTTTGGGTGTAAAAGGTCCTGTTGAAATTATGTTCATCTTATTTATGCTTGATCTGTTTTATATCAAGAAGCAACACAATGGTATACATGAATCATATTTATGCTTGATCATGATTGCATGTATGCATTAAACAGTTTGCAGACAGTCAAATAGATGACCCATTGTACAAGCTGTCTGTTCAGTTGTCTGTGTGTGAAGTGGAAAGAACTTGCAGACAGCAACCCGTCTGTGGGTTGTACATGCCCTAATTATTACTTCCATGATAAATTCTCGGTAAAAAATTCTCGTAATTTAACGGTAAAATCGTTTTTTTCAAAAAGAAATGAATCTTCATGAAATAGATATGGAAAACGGCGGAGATAAACTATATATTGAAAGATAGATGGAATATAGACAAGATACCGATGAAATAGAGTTCAAAACTCGAATTTAAATGTGGATCCCACAGGAAAAACCTGTCGCCAGTTACTGGCCGAGAAATATTTTTCCCCTGGTTACTTCGCTTGCCGTACGTTTCTGCAGCTCCTACTTTTCTCTCAATGGTCCTGGGCTTTGCCTAATCAAAGGGGGATATTTGGAAGTCACCACGGAATTTGCCGATGAATTTAACAAGGTATCGAGCTATCGACGATGACAGAGTATATGTGAAACAAGGAAAAAACAAGATGCGAAAAAAAGAGAAGGTCCAATTTCCAAGGTTTCTGTCAAGGGAGAAGAAGTCTGCTTGGGAAGTCTCCAACCGGCTTTTTTTCCTGCTTCGGGTCAGTTGGATTTGAAGTGAAACTTTATTGTAATAGTTGTTAATTTTTTAATTAAAAATAAAAATATCATTATATTTCTATAGACAATACAAGATAATAAAAAAAAGTAAAATTAAGAAGTCGACATGTTCTAAACTAGAAGAAGCCACTTAGAGCGCCGCCACAGTGATTTTAGCGATCCAGTAAAGTATGGATTATCTATTAGTATTGACAGATGGATCCTAGAAGATGTTTTTCATACAGAAAAGCCTAAGGGGGTGAACGTTTTAGCGATGACTTCTGGCTTTTGGCTGAAATTTCACTGTAGCTGGCTTTTTTTACTGTAACTGATTTAGCTTTTTGGGCATAATTAAATTTAAAAAAATGTAAAAATAGAAAAAATATGTTAGCTCATCACGGACAATGCAAAGGAACACGGGAAAAAAGAAAAATACAAAAAAGCTCAAAAAATCTAAAAAAAATCAGAAAAAGATAAATTACTAAATAATGAAAAAAAAGCTGAAGCTGAAAAAAGCTGAAACGAGCGGGGCCTAAAACACTCTAAGCTTCAGTGTTGATGGCACTAATCAAGATAAGAAAAATCTAAAGTTTGTACATATAACATCCCAAATTCTAGGGCATACAAAAATGAGAAAATTTTTGAACTTTTTGAATGTATTTATGTTTCCTTGGCTCTTTATTGGAGTTTTTTTAGAAAATTTGATTTTCAAAAATCAAAAGTGCATGTAATGCAAATAAAAAAATTGAGACCAAGTTATAAAAACTAAAAAGATGATTAAAAGTTTGTAAAAGATTATGTATGGTGGAAATCATTTCAAAAACTCATAAATATAAACATGCCACTGGAAATAAATAATTGAGTAATTTTTGAACACGATCTAAGAATTTAATTAAATTAGAAATCGACTTTATATGGGACAATAGCCTTCCCAAAAAATTTTAGTGATAAACGATATTTTCTTACTGTATATATAAACATATTGTAAAAACATTATGACAATTCATCTATAATCAATTTGTAATTTATTTATCTGTGATATATGTGTGCATGCATCTGCGATTGATATATATATATATATATATATATATATATATATATATATATATCTGTGATATATCTATATATTTGTGTATTTGGTTGTATCTGTTATCTACAATTATTTTCAGAGGGTGTGTAACTAATATTTCCTAAGACAAGCCTAAAAATAGAAAAATTTCCATATATAGGGCGAACTATCATAGATGATTTTGTGGTATACCACAAAACTGTTTGTGAACGACTACTATCACATATGGTTTTGTGCACAACCGTCTATGATATGTAGCCCGTCATAGACGGTTGGTAAACACGACTATCTATGATGACCGATATACCACAGACAATTCTGTGTACCAATCATCTATGATATGTAGCAGTCACAAACAGTTGGATAACACAATCGTCTGTGACTGGCTACATATCACAGAGAGTTAGTGATCCAAGCTGTCTATGATTGTTGGTCTTTATAGACAATTTTTTATACAAACTGTCTATATTGTAACTTATCATAGACGGCTCAAAAACCGCCTATGATAATCACTTGTTATCATAGACTTAATAAATCATATGGTTCAGCACCGTATGTGATGAGAGTTTAAAATCACCTGTGATGATCCTCTTTGTGGTAGTGGCTGTTGGGAAATCCGTGAGACCCATGCGATGCAGCAAGCCAACAACAGCTCAAATGCACCATGCGACGCAGCGTCTGCCTGGGAAGTTTTCATGCCATGGTGTTGGTAGCGGCAGGGCATGACGGAGCCTCGACGGCTTGTCGCCGACAAGTTTGGGCAGCCGCCCAGGATCGCCAGGAGGTGGCTCTGCCCCTGGATGTGTTAGTGATATGCCCTAGAGGAAATCATGAAGATGATTGTATCACTTCTATATTTATGATCTTTTGAATAATATATTATTTTGTTCCTTGAATAAATGTCTTTCATATTGATCAACAAGTATGTGACTTGTTCGTGAAACTATTTATTTATGTTTTTTTTATATTATTTTAGATTATCCCTGATCTTATATCATTATATGAGACAATTATGATTTACAGATCAACACATATATTGATTGATGATCATGTTTCACGGATCATGGATATAGGATATCAAATCAATAATGTGGACACATGTTAGAGAACATGATGTTGGATTGACCCACCATAAGACACTGTATGAATTGTTATATTCTTAAGTGTTATCAATTGGTCTCATATATAGTGTATGTGGGATCTTTAGACATGAGATCGTCATTATTTCCTACATGCGTAATAGTTTACTTAAGGGTTATCAAACACTACTCCGTAACTAGGTAATCATAAAGGTAACTTTTGGATTTACTATGAAACATGTGGAAGAATATAAGCAATCAGGATAGAATTTGCTCCTTCTATATAACAGAAGAGATATCTCTGGGCCCCTTGATGTGGTTGGATTAAGGAAGTGCATGGCCATGACGAATGTGGTTGAAGAGTCAATCACAACTGAGTAATCCATCAAAGGTTTGAGTAAAGGATCGATCTCTCATAGGATGGCACGCTTCTCGCCTTGAGTTCGATCTGGTATCGTGAGGCAAAGGGATCCGTACATAAGCATTATATAGGTTCGTCTGATATGATCTTTATGTATATTTAGGGGTCGTTATGTCCTGCTAGGGACCGCTACCGACCTATAGACCAGAAAGGAGTTTTCGGCCCATGGCCAAATTTACATGAACCTATAGAGTCACATACTTAATAGGCTGGAACGATAAGGGTTCGGATAATAGTTTCCGAGTGGGCTTCGATACCCACTCGTATCAGATATGGATCCGATTGAAGACTATATAATGAGAGGTGCGGGGCTGAGGGCAACATCCCAAAAAACCCTAGCGGTCACCTCTCATAATTCCTGCCGTACGCGCTGGTGCTAGCATACCGACGCACGGCGTTCCCTCCCTAGACGTGTGGACCTCGGTAGAAGCACTGCTACGATTGCGGCGCTGATCGGGACGATCGCAAGGAGGAGACGGTTGGCCGGAGGATGATCGACTACTTTCGCATACACCAACGCACTCTTCGTTGAATCGGCTGCTTCAACTCTTCTTCTGCTGCACTGCGCGTCTAGTGGTAACGATCTATGATCTCTTACTCACATGGCTTCCTGATTTACGCAGTAAAAATTTTAATTTGCGCTAGTGTAGCCTACCTATATCCCAACAGAATGAATTGTCACAGCCTCATAACCACAGGTTTCAACTACGAACATGCAGCTGCTGGTCTAGATTATGGTACCATGTGAGCTCCTGCTAAATTGGGATGGCGAAGGAGATGCCAGTCAAAAGAAGTCTGCATAGGAGACAATGGACTATTGCTTTCCCACAAATTCTATTATGCACTCTATTACACCGTCCAATCTCTTACCTTGAAATCAATCTTGAAGGTGGCAGCATAGGCGTTTGAAAGGATGCTTCCACTTGAGCATGAATTAGATTTGGATGACGAGCCTTTTCAATTTGATTAGGTGATTTCTTGGTATATTTTCCTTAGACCATCTCTAATGTTGTGTTTTAGTCGGTTCAAATGAGGAGAGATAAGGTATTGAATCAATTCAATACATTAGAGGGGTCAATTCCAACAAAAGAATGAAATATATGTGTAAGCTCTTACAATGTGATGTGAAATACTGCAAATGTTTAGTACTTCCTCATCTAACTCGTTGGCAGTATTTACAGAACATTGTTCTGCATGAAGTGATAAAATGAAACTATAGAAATCCACAGATGTTCTGATCTCTCGTGTTGACTGACCAAACGCTCCTGAAGCAAACACTTAGCAATTAGCATAGTTCTTCTTTAGTAGATTTGCACTCTAAATTTCAGCTCTTATTTAACAGATTTGCTCTCTGAATTTCAGTTATCCAGCATCAATAAATGCCATTCAACATACATTATCTTGTCGCTATTAATTAAAATTATTTGCCACTTAGGACAGATATTGTCACATCATTAACACTAGATGGCTCAGCAACGGTTGATGCCTCTTCCTTTGTTACCCTTATGTGGAAATATGCTGGATGTTTAGGTTCAGGCAGAGTCATACTCTCGCTGCTTAGCATTGCAACCACATCGGACATGGTGGGCCGGTCAGCCGCATTCTCTTGCACACACAGCAACGCAATGTTAATACATCTCATCATCTCTGATGCATGAAACTCTGAAACTAATGATGCATCAACGAGTTCAAGCCATCTTTCCTCTTTCCATAACTTCCATGCCTTCAAGGAGTTTAATCACACAATACATTGTGGTTACTACATAAACAAAACAAATTTTACATATTAAATATTCAGAAGACTCACATATCCAAGGAGGTTGAAGAAGTCTCCATATTGATGGAAACCAGAGTTTCTTTTTCCACTGATGATCTCGAGAATTAGGACACCAAAGCTGAAAACGTCGATTTTATTGAGAAGAGGCCCTAAGCATACTCGTGGAGCCATATAACCACTGAAAATGAGTTTATATAAGTATGTGACACATGGAAAAAGAACAAACTTCTATGTCAAGTTATTGTATTAGGTTTACTTGTATTATAATTAGGATAGACTAATTTGTAAGAAAAGCTTACTATGTCCCAACGACCCTTTTTGTGATTCCTTCAGTATCGTTTGAGCTGAATATTTTCGCAAGCCCAAAATCTGAAATTTTAGGATTCATCTCACGGTCCAAGAGAATGTTGCTTGCTTTAAGATCTCTATGTATGACACGTAAACGAGAGTGCTTATGCAAATAAAGATGTCCTTGCGCTATGCCTTCAGTTATCGCTAGGCGTTTACTCCAATTTAGTAAAGCTCTTCTTGTTTCATCTGCACATCAATTGAACAAAGATATCACCTTCAGCAGTCAGAGTTAACCCAGAATTTGTACTAGGATATTACGAGAAGTAATACCAAAGATAAAGAAGTCCAAGCTTTTGTTTGGCAAATATTCATAGATCAGTATTTTCTCCTCTCCTTGAGAGCAACATCCCAAGAGCCTAACCAGATTTGTGTGCTGGAGCTTGGCTATGAGTTGAACTTCATTTTTGAACTCTGTGAAACCTTGCCCTGAATGTGAAGCAAGTCTCTTAACTGCTATCTCTAACCCATCAGGAAACTGGCCCTAGAGAGAAGTTGAAAAGATGTTAATCAGTGATATCCTTTTGCTGTCAATTGTTTTTTTTGTCAATTGTTTTTTTTGACACTAGACTTATCTCCTGACCAAGGGCTGTGAGTAAAAGCAGAGTTCCTTGTATGACAAGAAAAACTATTTTCAACACGGTCATGGATAATTTAGCAAAGGATGAAAGCTAGGTTTGATTTTGTTTCTCATTATGTACGCACATGAATGCATTTTTACCTTGTATACAGGGCCAAAGCCACCTTGCCCAAGTTTATTTTCATCTGAGAAGTTACTTGTAGCATCTGATACTTGCGAAAAGTTGAAAAAAGTGAACTGTGAACTCCTTCCTTCTATTCCCCAAACAAGTGCTTCATCTTCGTGCACCTTCATGTTACCTAAATCCAGAATTGATGTGATCCTTTCAGTTAATGCTCATGCACATATAATTTATACAAAATTAAGACTCAACGGCTTGAGAGAGTTGAGTACAAATGTACAATAGCATTTCCATAACCGACCTTTTCTGTGCATTCTTATCAATCCAAAGCAAAAGATGAAGCCGAAAAACAATGTGAGTAGAGGAACAACTGTTGCAATGACCAAAACCTTACTCATACGCCCTAACATGAAAATTTTCACATACATACACATGGTTAATTCAATAACAGTTTGACGCATATGGACCATATAATTGCACAAGACTTAGATATTTCGATTTTTTGGAAGATTGTGAGAATCAAAACGTCGAATCATATCGGTCTTATCCTGACAAAATCATGGGGTTTAGTTCTAGAATCGATCTTATCCTAACAAAATAGGAAACTCATTTCAAAAGATAATACTTTGGAAAATGCAAGACTGAAAGATGGCTTTACTAAAATACCACTGCAAAACTTATTCCGTCATATTATCGCCGCTCCAACTTTATTTTTTTGCGAGATTTTGCTCCTTGAGGGCTATGATCTCCGACCGTTGAAAATACTATCATCTCCGACAATTGAAAATAAGTTTACCCCCTCGAAATTCCGACATCCCATTTTTTTATCTTATATCTGGTTATTCTGTATGGACACAGTCCACGAACACTAAAATAAATGGCTCAATAAAATAAGTAGGGTAAATATTTTTTCTTTTTCATCAATTAATATGGGAATATTCTAGCCTCATGGAGAGAGCATGGAAGCTGCTTTTGACATTGTTTCAACGATACAATAGACTTGCTTACTCTTGTGTTTCTGGATAGGCACGGTCGTGTTTGTTGTTGAGTTTGTCGTTGGAACAACAGCACGCAACGACCCGATCTGCAGCATGGGTTGGCCCTGGTAGAACAAATACGTCTCGTACCTGAAATTGCACCTCAGAGCAATAATCTGTCCTCCTTGACTCCCGTTGAAGAGTGTCGTTGTCAAGTTGTTGATCCTCCGGAGGCAATCCCAGCAGTCGCCAGGTTGCAAATCCGGGGTGCACTGCGCCAAGGAGTAGAGTGTCGGAAAGGTGCTGCTGACATCCATGCGGCCGGTGGCGTACATCCTCGTCGAGTTGTACGCCGCCTGCTTGGCCGTGCTCTGGACCAGCACCTTGATGATGTCGGTGATGATGGTGACGCTCTCGGCGTTGCCGGGATCCCAACCGGGCAACATGGGCTCCGTGATTTTCTGCCAGCTTTTCAGGATCAGAAAATTAACTACGGAAGAATTGACCTTGAGGAAGTCTTGTTTGGAGAAGCGGAGGATGCAAGGTTCGTGGAAGATGGTCGCGTCCTTGTTGTATGCGCACAGCTGCTGCGCGTCCTGGAACGCGGTGGAGACGCAGTCGCCGCAGGCGGAGGCGTTGGCGTCGCCGCGGCAGAGCGCGAGGCCGTAGACGGTGTCCGGAACGGCGCCGACGGAGCCCTCGGCGAAGAGGGTTGGTGCGGAGGAGGTGTTCTTGGGGAGAATCGTGTATAGGTGCTCAAGGTTGGCTTGATAGGTGCTATTGGCCGTGTAGTTGTCGCTGGTGCCGCAGACTTGCGCCCAGGGATCGTCGGCGGTGGCGAACGGCATTAAGCCTAGAAGGAGCAGGACGATGATGATCATGGCTGCCTAACCAACGGTAATTCACCATGCCCTGAGCCCTGCCTTCTATATGGCTCGTGTGGAAGGTTCCTCTTTCAAGTCAGTCCTACCAGCATCGTGTGGAAAATTGTCGTTCTGCATGGTTTGACTAATTATTACTTTCAGGGATAAAAAAAATTCTCGGTAAAAGGAAATCTCGTAATAAAAAGGCAAAAATGATTTTGTAAAAAGTCAAATTTCATGAAATAGATGTGAAAAACGGCGGAGATAAACTATATATTGAAAGATAGATGAATTATAGACAAGATACCCATGAAATAGAGTTCAAAACTCGAATTTAAATGTGGATCTCACTGGAAAAACCTGTCGCCGGTTACTGGCCGACAAAAATTTTCCCTGGTTACTTCCCTTGCCCAAATTAAGTAGGAGTAAACTAGAGTTATGATCCTAACAATCAACAAAAAGGATAAAGAAAAAACAACACAGGTGGCCCAAATCGCCAGTCACTAGCCGAGTGTGATATGAGATCTGACTTTACCTCTAACTTATTTAAATTGTAGGGTATGCAAGACTACATATGTTAGTGTTACTATAATATATATATATATTGTTTCCAATGCATAGGAAAGATATGAAAAATCATGATAGTGATTAGTAATGGTAACAGGTGGTTCCTTAAGAGGTTGGTCAAAGTTTGTCCATAACAATCGTCTACGAGTTGGCGATATCTGAAATAAAAAAAATAATTTTACATAGCATACACTAAGTATATCTTACAGAATAAGAAATAAATTAATATGGACTATGAAGCTAAAGTGGTACAAAGGATTAATAAGTGCTGCAAAACAATATTGCCTTACGAAATAAATACATCATACTCAATTATTAAAAAATCAATAAGTATTCAACAGTGGAACAATTATGCCTTAAAAGGAGCTATTTTGTGGATATATTCTTACCTTGGTGATGAAGGCACCTTTGGGTGAGGAACATAGTAGAGATTTTGTTAAAAAATATAGTTGTAGATGAAAAATTGGAGTCTTGGTGCAGTATGGATTAGAATCATCATAAGTGTGCTAGTAGTACTAATTTAACTCACGAATTATTTAGTACAGGATATGAAATTGTTAGGATTGTATAATTATGAACCTTGCGGGTGGGAGGCCATCGTGCGGGTGGGTGCACTCATCATGAGGTGATGGCATAACTCATTTTTACTCTATTCCTCAAATGATAACGATATCAAAATTAATATATTTTGCATAGCTAAAGAAAATCATGTGCAACTTTATTTAATTATAATTGTTCAAGTTATTGACTTGAGATCTATATATAACTAATAACTTTCTATGAAGTATATAACAAATAAAATATATATTGTTGGTGTGAATATGAGTACTATCAAATTCAATGATTATTATATAATTGCTTTTATTTCTGTTTATACCAAAGAGAACTGAAATATGATTTATCTTTTATTTAGAGAATTGATGCTTCAGAGCAATAGCTATTCATCTTGGGGATATTGATATCAAAAGGGCATAATTTAAACTTAAACCCAAGCATTCATCCTCAGGATGTGTATTGACAAAATAACAACAGAGTAAAAGGGATAATTGGTAACCATGATGATACATTGTTCATTGCTATATCATAAATAGGAAAGAAGAATGCTACACACGGCGTGCTCAAGGAGGAGGCGTGCTCGGAGAGGAGGCACGTTGGGGAGGAGGTGGCGTGCTCGGGGAGGAGGCGCGTTGGGGAGGATGTGGCACACTCGAGGAGGAGGCGCGCTGGGGAGGATGCAATGTGCTTAGGGAGGAGGTGTATTCGGGGAGGAGGCGACATGCTTGGGGAGGAGGTGGTAGGTTCGGGGGAAGAGGCGGCGACTCGTGCTTGTGAAAGATTTAAAGAATATTATGCGTTTGAGTGGGGGCGCGGGCAAACCCTAGAGTCCAAATATAAATAGGTTGGACATCACAGATGGTTCTAAATTATAACCGTCTATGATAATATACCTCACAAATGGTTCTAAATTAAAACTGTTTGTGATAAATATACATCATATGCGGTTCTATAGTAGAATCATTTGGATAAATCACATATGGTTTTAAATGCATTCTCATATATATAAATGCAAAATCACATATATACGACACATTCTTATATACATAAATGCAAATCCAGTAATGCCTCGGGAGTAAATATGTATTACTTCATTGTTTTTTACCGGTCAGTAATGTCATCATATCGTTATACCGAGACCCTTTACATATACAATAAATATAAATTCAACAGACCATTTTTTGATTTTTTTGTATTTACATATGACCAAACAACGTGGCCAGTCGCTTCTTACAAAGATTAAAAAAAGTAGAAACATAAATAATGAAAGTTTTTCTAGTGGCAGAGGTAGCATGCTATCTCCGTCTTCGAAACTTCATTGGCGACGTTGTCGGCATCGGATGGTTTGGGATCATCAGCGAACGAATCTTGAAATGTGTCCACCCACTGACACGCTTGTTCGAGTCTCTCCCGAAGACCCTCCAGCTGTTTAATCAAGTTGAATTGAGCCTATAGGCTTTCTTCCCTTGCTTGATGGGTCTCAGCAAGGTTGACTTGGTTGGCCGTTGTCTTGACTAAGCAGTTCAAGCGACGGCAAGCCTCCTGGAGACGTGCAATATCGTTGTGGAGGACCACGTCGATGGTGAAGTTAGCTCGCTAGAAGTGGGAGACCAACCGGAAAATGCGATAGATGAGGATGTCAAGATTACGGAAGGTGGCCATCACCTGCTTTGGCAAATCCCCTCATGTTTCTGCAGCTAAGACATGGCAAATCCATGCTGGACTTGGACATAAGGAAAAACACTATGTACACATATCCATATTATCACAGTGAACATATAGCACAAATACTCATATTAACTTGAAAGGAACTATAGTACAAAGGCAACACATTTCTATTTATAAGGAACTCCGAGAGAGATTTTCAATTAACTAGCCGAATGTCCTCATAATTATGTGGCTAGATAGTATAATATCTATAAAAATAGAGTTGTATCTGTTATCTAACTCCAATACTTATATATGGCAGGAAATACAATTTTATTCCTTATATGATTTTAACAGCTCCCATAGACATCTGATTAATTTGCCCTATGATAATATAGACTTACCACGTTTGACAATGTAGATTTTTCTCTTTTTTTCTCCTATTAATATGGTAATTTCTAGCCTTAGGAGCAAACATTATGACTTCTTTTTTTATTATTTTAATAATTAGCCAATGTGCCCATGCAATTGCGCAGCTAGTTATTATGTATCCCTCTAGTCAGCTATTAGAATTTGTGTCCTACTCAATTCGTTTTTTTTCAATTCATATTATAAATCCATTTGGCAATAAAGCCTCCTTTCCAACTTAAATATATAGTCTGCACACTGTTATCAACTTTTCCCTTAGATTAATCGGTTCGGCGATCCACCTATCAACGACTTTTGGGCCTCCATTGTCTAAATGAATAACACTACGTAACTGTTATCCATCTCGAATAGTTATTAGTAGATGACTGAAAAGAAAGTTGAAGCTTCCCTGACAAAAACAAAAGATCACACCATTACAGTGTCTGAACAAAACTATATAACCCTACGAACACCGTACCAACATTCTCTTTTGTATCCAATACAGCTTGCAAGGATTCTAAACATGCCACACAAAGGCAAAAGAACCAAGCAAGACATGAAAATTGTAATGCCTACGTCAACACTGGGAGCCTCAAATTAAGTGGACTTACGGCCAAATGATCTTTAATCACTACACGCACATGTTGAATGAAAACTGGACGTGGGATGCCTGATATTCACGGTGTAAAATACAGAATAACTTTGAATCTGTATAATTTGAAGAATTGATGGCGCCAATCACTATTTCAATGCAGCAACCTGCGACAAAAGAATTCGTTTAACCATATGTTTTGATTCTCGTCTACTTGATCACGCAAAAGTAGACGTGATATTCTTCTTCTTGCAAAATACAAGAAATCACAAGAAAAACGGAGATATTCTTATGAAAATCGCCCAACCCATGAAAGACAGCGCGTAACATAAACCCGAGAATAAGTAATATTAGCTATCTTGAAACTGGCGGGCTCTCTCACAAAGGCAGAATATATGGTCAATATATACTATGTAGCCGTCTCAACGAAAAGAAAACAACCAACACAACACAATCTAATTGGAAACAAATCGAAACAAATCAGGTTAAAAACATACTCCTAATTTTTCTCCGGCCGGCTCGCGTACGAAATCAACGATTGCCCAACTCCTGTGCGTGACGTCTTGTGCGGAATCAACGTTTTCATATTTAGTACTTGCGTCAACGGGCCAAGGGGCGGAAATTGATCTGCGTACGGCACAACCGCTCCTTTAATTCTAGTATTGTTGTGCCATGGTGGGACCCACGGATTTGGCTTAACACCGTAATTACACATGTCGGCCCACCTGCATGTATCCATTAATTAATAAAGGAATAATCTGTCTTCTCTCCACTTGGATTAAGAGGCTGTTTGGTTTGAGGATGAGGTGGGATGAAAATGGGATGATTCATTTGACCAAATATATCCATGTGTTTGGTTTGAGAGGAGGTTAGATGGAATGATATACAAAGTGGAATGAGCATGTACAAATTTAAAGAATATTCTTTTTAGATGCTGTATCATATGGTTTCATACTTTTTTTTTATGAAACCATCTTATTCCATTCTATCCGATCCTATTCCACTTTCATCCCTCCTACCAAACAGCACATAACAAACCAGGAGAGGTGGTGTTGGAGATCCTAGGCTCGCGTACATGATTAGGGGTACAAACGGAGCGGATACGAACGGATATTGCTCATTCCATATCCTTTTCCATATTTTTTTGTCGGAGTTAGAATCGAACATAGATAGTACTGGATACGAATACGAATACGGATATTCTCAGTCACGAATACAGAGCGAATACATGTCGCTCCGAATATAGTTAGTTTCGGTCACGAATATTTAATCGGATAATGTGCGAAATCAAAAAATCATATATATCGCATGTGTAAGGATTAATCACCATATTACATATCCATAATGGAACTATATTAGTAGCTTAACAAGCAAATTTTACACGATAACATGGACAAGTTAAGCAACTAGTAAATTCTAGTTAGTAAAATAACAAGTAAATGATACAGACTAGTTAAACAAGTAGTAGCTAACTAGCTATATGCCACACATTCAAAAGTAAGAATTATCTATAGCCAAATAGTCAAGTACACCACTAATTCATTTAACTTCATTACATTTATATCACATGATAAGTTCACAATGCAGATCTTGTCTAGCAAAAGACAGTAGCGAGCTATCTCTAACTATGTTTCAGTGGAGCTTAGCCTCAGTCATTATCTCGTCCTACAATAAAATTATTTTGGAACCCAAAATTATTGAATGAAGAATATAAACCCAAAATTAATACTTCTATAGACAGTACAACTAGAGAAGTTTATGGTTCGGTTCCACTCACTGTCAGTTCTTCATTGGAAGTAAATAACCATCAAACTAGAGAAGCAATAACAGTGTATATATGACAAGTTTTTGGAAACATAGCATCAAAGCCATTAACATGATGCAATATACATGTCAAAGGAATGCCAATTTAATCAGTTGATAGCAAAGGATGTATTGAATACTGATATATACTTCCCATGGAATGCCAACATCTTTTTGCTTCAGAATGAAAAAGAAAGCAATCTAAACATTTCAATATTTGTTCAGGCTGACCATTAAGGAAATTGGCACTTTTCTAGTAACAACAGTTCTCCTGGATGAGTAGATGACAACAAGAAAAATAACTATGCTCTGTTTCTGCCAGACTAGCATGGCAAAGTCGCAAATACTTACAACCAGACATTCATCTAAAGAAATTGAGCTCAAGCACATCTCAATCATCACTGACCATTTAGGTTCAGATAGTAAAATAGATAAAATAACTGGAATTTGTTTTTATATTTTTATTTGTAGAATTATCAAACCTCCTCATTTATGTTTGCAGTAGCACATTCTTTATCATCCAGCTCCAAAGCCAACTCATCAACAAGTGATGATATCTTCTCCTTAGAATCTAAAATTCAAAAATAACATGAGGTTCTTACCAACAGCTGTGGAAGTACTGGCTGGAGATGCTCCTATGCTTGCACAAATGCTCGCACATCCACTTGCAGCAGTCATCTCAAACTATCAATATCCTGCAAATAGGTACAAATGAGTTTAGTGCATTACGGGCCTAAAACATGCAGGTTAACGAGAATGTCTAACTAACCCACGGACCCACTGTAACTTCACTTACTAGTTACTACTCCTTAGAGTTAGATATACTAGCATTACTGATTCCAGTTCAAGCTTTCAAGTTATCTTACATCTAGTCTCCAAAAAAATGAAGTCATCTGTAGGGAACCAGGATAATGTTTAAGAAGCCACATGTTTTTGATCAAGACATAATGTTTAAGAAGCCACATGTTTTAACTTTCGAGCAGATCTGTCGAGAACCAGGATAATAGCATTTCATATTATTAACTTCCATCACCTAAGCTAAGAACACTCATAGTGAGTCTGCAAGAGATGGACAAGGGGAATAATAAAACGGAAAGCAATCTAGTGGGTAAAAGACGACATTATGCTTGATATCAATATGAGATGGAAAAAACTAAATGATAGCTCATAATACTACCACCACTTAGAAGAACTAGTGTGATAGCTGATTAGATCGTGTATGATTATGTCGCAATGTAGTGACCTGATCAAGTTGAATATCTCTCAGTTTTACAAACTGGCCACCATGCTAAGAAGACTCACAAAGTAAGTCTGATGAAACATATGCTACAGTAGTGGGATTCTATCTGTTGCCCCTCAATGAGCTGATACATTGACAGATATGAATCTTTACAATCAATCCACCACAATACCCAACAAACTCCCTAGTTTGGGTATAAGTTTCTCATGATGACTTTTACCTATATATCAGTACACCTTTGTGTTCTATTAGGCAAAGCACATTAAAGAAAATATCTGAAAAATAAGCAGGCAGCCTGAGTGTCCACACAATAGCACCTAATTATGCATTTTATTGAGATTTTTCTTGCATATTTCTCTTTTTTAATAACATTCAATGGTCGCTATAGTTCAGCTTTAATTAGAGCCTACCTAATTGGGGGTCTGTTGGACCTAGAAAATTAATTTTTAACCTATGTGTTTACCATGCTAGTTCTATGGGGACCCCGGATATTGAATACCTAAAATCCTCATATGTATTTCTGTGCTAGTCCTATGATCAGTGGCTAGTACGCACATTTAAAACATTGAGATCACATTTGTATACATCGTATATATTTAATTTACAACAAGGGTTGAATATATACAAGCGATGTATAAATAGTTTACAACATACGGCCGGCTGATCAAATAAATATTAAGAGTAAATTGCAGCAGAAGATAAGTGCATAAATAAATTAGTCCAGTGGTGTGCCACTACATGCTATAGGCAACCGACTAGAATTAGGCCTTAGAAAAACCCATCGTCATAATCCCTGATAATGAGAGCAAAATACCCATTGTCAGGCATATTTTTTCCTCATTCTCTAAATAATAATTTAAGCAAGACTGACTTCATTATGTACTCAGAAAAGATTGCTTCGGAATTAATTGTAAACTTGGTTAACTCGTCTTCCATGCCCAGTTACAGAGAAGTTTCCAAATGCATGGTAACGGCTTGTCGGCCTGGTGGGTTGTTTGGTGTGCCGTGGATGGCCCATCGTGCGGCCCACGAAGCACAAATCGCACGAGAGACAGAGATAAGCTCCCGCATACACATCATGCATCGTACGATCAATCGGCTATGGAAAGGGATTGTTAACTTATCTTCTTCACAAAATGTAAGAAGAGCTCCTAGCCAAAATGCGCAATTAGGCAGTTTATAAAACATTTCCCAAAATTTATTTGCTCTTTTTTTTGGCTTTTCAGTCGGTTATTGGTTTCGACTTCATTCAGCAATCACTATTTATCACACTAATAAGCAACAGCCAAAATCCATAAATCGTAGCCCGAAAGAACGCTCCCATTTTCAAAGGGATATATCTAGTGTACACGTCTCTACGTGCTAACTTGTTAGCTCCTGATGCCAGTTGTTGGATGATGAGATTTCTCTATCCTCAGCGATGGTAGACACTTCGGCTATTAAAATATCATTTCGAAGGCAGATAGATTGATAGTTTCATGCTTCTCCTGCGAGCTGAAATGCCAATCTCGTCATGTTCTAACGTCCATGTTTAGAGTGCCAATAGCTAGCTGGGTCGCTTCGCTTGATCGCTTCGGTTACAGAATTTTTTTTAAATGCTTGGCAAGGCCTTGTGGGTTGTTTGGATGGGCCGTGGATGGCCTAGTGTCCGGCCCATTCAATCAGGCGAAGCACAAGTCGCATGAGAGAGAGGCTCTCGCGTAGTCGCATACGCATCTGATCGTGCGATCATGCATCGTATGATCCATCGGCCATATAAAGGGATTGTTGTTCACTTGGAGTAAATCAGGGAACACACTTCCTACTCATCTTCTTCACATAAAGTACGACGAACTCTGGTAGTTCATAATGCAAACAAAAGATTCTTTTTCTTTTTTGAAGAGTGGCAAAGAAAGGATTTTTAATAGCGATGTCGGCGGAAGCTGAAGATCAAGTGTTTACTGTGGGCTGATGTGTGGTAACGCAAACAAGATCTTACAGAGCCCGTTAGATTTGTTTCAACCTATATTCTTCAGAGACGACTGCAGTAGCCTTTATTTGAGGATGCTCAGAAGCAGCATACTGAAGTGTTCTTTTGGGGACGGCTCATAGTTTTTAGTTATGGTTGATAGTTTTTATCTGTGTTTTTTCAGATGGTAAGGGATGATGGAGATGTCGATATGGACAGTACATACGGTTTGAGCTTAGAAAGCTATTTGAAGAATCCGCTTCAAGAAATTGTTCTATTTATTTTAATTTTTAGAGAAACCAAAAGCCCAAAAGAAGGACCTAGACTACTAGATGTGCGGGAATGGACCTATTTCAGAAAATTTTCATATGCATAAGCGTTGTCTCAAAGGGATTTATCTAGTGGACATGTCTCTACTCTCTGTCAACTTGTTTAATTCCTAATGCGAGTACTTGTTTAATTCCTAATGCGAGTTGTTTGATGATGGCGTTTAGATGGACCAGATTCACGTGTCTTTTTTAAAGTGTATGTTATCAATGAAAATCATTGCTCCATGGTGTTTGTTTTGGTTGTGTGTTCCAGATACATTGTGGAATGAACTTCGCATGATAAGAAAGCAATGTACGCATGGTTATATTCTTATGGTAATTAAGGAAACAAATTGGATGAGCACAGTGGTGGAGCCAGGAAAATTACAGACGCTGAGCAAACCTAACTATGGCTAATAAGCATGAATAAGTTCATAGTAGTGTTGTGAAAAACGGAATACGGTCTTCGAAGAAACGGTAGAGTACCGCCAAGCGATTAATTGATTAATCGGAATACGGAAGATTAATCCCAATTGTGTGGACAATTTGGTGTTCTGCTTATATATATATATATATATATATATATATATATATATATATATATATATATATATATATATATATATATATATATATATATATATATATATATGAAGCCTCTTTTCTACACAGGTGTAATTACACCCTATGTCGTATCTCATAACGTAGGGAGTATCTCGCATAACGGAGAGTATGTACGTATAGTATACGAATATTTAAGATCATCTAGGTGGCATGAACAATTTTTTAGAGGTAGTATGTATATTTTTTTAGACATACTTCTTTTTATGTGCGTATATGAAGGTATTTACAAAATAGGCTAAAAACTATGGACTCCCTTACAATTTTTTCATGTGGTTCACATTGAAGTATCTTATAATTAGTATATGAGTATATTCAAAGTGATAAAGAAATATTTCAAATATTAGATGTGGGTGTAACTACACTCGAGTGTAGAAAGTATTTTTCCTATATATATATATATTGTTGGTGTATATTGGGACATTTTGGTAATTTCACAATTGATAAAAGAAAGAGAGAGGGGCCCAACCTGTTGGTGGGCCGGGCTGAGAGATAAGGAGGAGACAAAATCTCCTCCCCACTCACTCCCGATCGGTGCGGGCGACGGCATGGGCGATGCGGCGCCTCTGCGGGCAATGCTCCCAGCAGCGACGCACTCCACCCATGCGGTGGCCCCTCCGGATCTAGGTGCGGGCATTACTCCCGATCCGGTTTCCTTGGGCACGGCATTGGCTCGAGCGGGTTCGGCGGAGAGGAGGGGGCGGTGGCAACCCGGAAGCCTCAGCTCCGTCCGTTGGAGGCCACCGCTCCAGGGGTTTTTCCCCTCCTCTCTCTCAGCTATAAAAAGGAACTTGCTCCTCTCGTGATTGGTATCGAAGGGAAGTGAGCTCTCTCTTCTTCTAAATCCTCTCTGCCTTCTTAGTGTGCCTCTAGTTTGTGGTGTCTTGGTGTTTCCTGGACACTTCGTTGCTGGTCTCGGCGGTCGCTGGTGCTTAACAGTGAGGTGCTTGGCCGGCACCTCCCTTGTACTTGTGCGGCGTCCCCTCACCTTGACTTTGCTGGCTTATGAACATTCAATGACGAAGGTGGGCTTTGTATCTCCGATTACCCTGATATTCTCTCTCACCGTGGCATAGAGAGGTGCTAGGTTTTCTGGGACAGTGCCCTGTGGCGTGCCTGGCTCTGTGATCTTCTCGGTAATTTCGAGTATCACCGGTTTTGTGAGTATACGGTTTAATTCTTTGCAATTTGTGGCTTGTTCATATATTAGTGATTGTAAAGAAAACAGTGGGCTGCAATGCTCGATGATGCAATTAGTCATATACTGAAATTGGTTGATTTCAGCTTTGAGCTCTAAATCATTGTTATCTCTGATATTGCTTTGTCTGAACAATTAACTTTGAGCCATGTATATCAATATTCAGATGTAGATATCTCAGTCACATATCATTCTGTTATTGCTATCACTGGATCGTAACAATTCCTTATAGATTGCATGGTTGTTGTTAGAACTCAGACTTGGTAATTTGAGTTTGAGCCATCTGTGAGAAACTCAATTTGTATGTGGCTAAGTTTGCTCTAATTGAGTGACCTCTCTGGCTGCTGCCCTGTTGGCCGAATGCATATATGCTAGGTATATTTTTGAACTTTTGAGGGTGTAGACTTTGAATTTAGAGCTCAAAGTTTGAAGTCTTGTTCGACATAACCACTTGATGAAGAGTATAAGACTACAGTAACAGGACATCCAAGATTCAATTTTGTGTAACCCTACTTCTGAGAGCACTAAATATTAATCAATTAAAACTTGTGCTTTTTGCTAGTCTTAATTAATTCCATACCCTTTACATTAGCATATATGTTTAGATTATGAGTATTCTTGCTCCTTTTGTTGGATATGTGCTTTATTACAAATGATATGATTGAATTACATGATTATATGCAATTTATATCGTTTGTATATATATTGTTATTTTCTTTAAGATTGTTTAATTATGCTAGAATTATATCTATATTTATGCTTATACTGTCTAAATTACTATATATATATATATATATATATATATATATATATATATATATATATATATATAGGAAAAATACATTTTACACCTGGGTGTATGTGTGTGTGTGTGTGACCATGCATAGTGCTAGCCCTAGAGGTATTTAAGCACACATTATTGCCATAATTACTAAACACACATGTACCACACTACAGTTATAGCATGGCTTCATTCTGGAAATTCTAAGTTTGTAGTTGGCCTAGCTCTTCTTCTTCAGTAAACTAGGAAACTAAATAACTACAAACGGACAGAGAGTATTGATGTAAACTCTGAAGTTATAAAATTGATGTGATGAAATAATGCAAGTAACTAATTTATGTAACTCTCTGGTTAATGTACCGGAATCATCAAAGAAATACCAACGTGAAGATACAACACACTTGACTCATACGGTCATACCAGCAGATCCAAGAAGCTGCCGATTTCGTCGCCTTGTTCAGAGAAAAGCCACCACGACCTGTCCCCCACCCCCCTTGCTGCACGCGGCCACCGCACGCTGTGCCCCTCCTGTTGGCCTACGCGGTTGCGCCCCCTGCGGCCACGGTGTGCCCACCAGCCAACTGGACCACCACCTGCCTCCCCACTGAGCCTCACAGGTTTCAACTACGAACAGGCAGCTGCTGGTCTAGATTACGGTACCATGTGAGCTCCTGCTGAATTGTGATGGCGAAGGAGATGCCAGTCAAAAGAAGTCTGCATAGGAGACAATGGACCATTGCTTTCCCACCAATTCTATTATACTGTCTATTACACCGTCCAATCTCTTACCTTGAAATCAATCTTGAAGGTGGCAGCATAGGCGTTTGAAAGGATGCTTCCACTTGAGCATGAATTAGATTTGGATGACGAGCCTTTTCAATTTGATTAGGCGATTTCTTGGTATATTTTCCTTAGACCACATCTAATGTTGTGTTTTAACTGGTTCAAATAAGGAGAGATAAGGTATTGAATTGATTCAATACATTGGAAGTGTCGATTCCAACAAAAGAATGAAATATATGTGTGAGCTCTTACAATGTGATGTGAAATACTGCAGATGTTTAGTACTTCCTCATCTAACTCGTTGGCAGTATTTACAGAACACTGTTCTGCATGAAATGATAAAATGATACAACAGAAATCCACCGATGTTCTGATCTCTCGCGTTGACTGACCAAACGCTCCTGAAGCAAACACTTAGCAATTATCATAGTTCTTCTTTAGTAGATTTGCACTCTAAATTTTAGCTCTTATTTAACAGATTAACTCTTATTTAACAGATCCAGCATCAATAAATGCCATTCAACATACATTATCTTGTTGCTATTAATTCGGAAGTTTTCAGAGTTAACACAAAAAAGCCTTCAAACAAAGCAGTAGTACAAAAAAACACATGATCTAGAATAATTAAAATTATCTGCCACTTAGGACAGATATTGTCACATCATTAACACTAGAGGGCTCAGCAACTATTGACGCCTCTTCCTTTGTTACCCTTATGTGGAAATATGCCGGATGTTTAGGTTCAGGCAGAGTCATACTCTCGCTGCTTAGCATTGCAACCACATCTGACATGGTGGGCCGGTCAGCCGCATTCTCTTGCACACACATCAACGCAATGTTAATACATCTCATCGTCTCTGATGCATGAAACTCTGAAACTAAGGATGCATTGACGAGTTCAAGCCATCTTTCCTCTTTCCATAACTTCCATGCCTTCAAGGAGTTTAATCACATAATACATATCGGTTACTACATAAACAAAATAAATTTTACATATTAAAAATTCAGAAGACTCACATATCCAAGGAGGTTGAAGAAGTCTCCATATTGATGGAAACCAGAGTTTCTTTTTCCACTGATGATCTCAAGAATTAGCACACCAAAGCTAAAAACGTCAGATTTTATTGAGAAGAGGCCCTCAGAAGCATACTCAGGAGCCATATAACCACTGAAAATGAGTGTATATGTAAATATGTAACATATGGAAAAAGAACAAACTTCTATGTCAAGTTGTTGTATTAGGTTGACTTGTAATAGAATTAGGATAGACTAATATGTAAGAAAAGCTTACTATGTGCCAGTGACCCTTTCTGTGTTTCCTTCAGTATCGTTTGAATTGAATATTTTCGCAAGCCCAAAATCTGAAATTTTAGGATTCATTTCACTGTCCAATAGAATGTTGCTTGCTTTAAGATCTCTATGTATGACACGTAAACGAGAGTGCTTATGCAAATAAAGAAGTCCTTGTGCTATGCCTTCAATTATCGTTAGGAGTTTATTCCAATTTAGTAAAGCTCTCCTTGTTTCATCTGCACATCAATTGAACATAGATATCACCTTCAGTAGTCAGAGTTAACCCAAAATTTGTACTAGGATATTTCGAGAAGTAATACCAAAGATAAAAAAGTCCAAGCTTTTGTTTGGCAAATATTCATAGATCAGTATTTTCTCCTCTCCTTGAGAGCAACATCCCAAGAGCCTAACCAGATTTGTGTGTTGGAGCTTGGCTATGAGTTGAACTTCATTTTTGAACTCTGTGAAACCTTGCCCTGAATGTGAAGCAAGTCTCTTAACTGCTATCTCTAACCCATCAGGAAACTGGCCCTAGAGAGAAGTTCGAAAGAAGTTAATCAGTGATATCCTTTTGCTGTCAATTGTTTTCTTTTGACACTTGACTTATCACCAGACCAAGGGCTGTGAGTAAAAGCAGAACCATTTTCAACACGGTCATGGATAATTGTGCAAAGGATGAAAGCTAGGTTTGATTTTGTTTCTCATTATGTACGCGCATGAATGCATTTTTACCTTGTATACAGGGCCAAAGCCACCTTGCCCAAGTTTATTTTCATCTGAGAAGTTACTTGTAGCATTTGATAATTGCGAAAAGTCAAAAAAAGTGAACTGTGAACTCCTTCCTTCTATTCCCCAAACTAGCGCTTCATCTTGGTGCACATTCATGTTAGGCTTGTCCTGTAAGCTCACTTTACCTAAATCCAGAATTGATGTGATCCTTTCAGTTAATGCTCATGCACATATAATTGGAACAAAATTAAGACTCAATGGCTTGAGAGAGTTGAGTACAAATAAATGTACAGTAGCATTTCCATAACCGACCTTTTCTACGCCTTCTGATCAATCCAAAGTAAAAGATGAAGCAGAAAAACGATGCAAGTAGAGGAACAACCGTTGCAATGACCTTACTCATACGCCCTAACATGAAAATTTTCACATACATACACATGGTTAATTCAATAATTGCACAAGACTTGGATATTTCCATTTTTTAGGAAGATTCTGGATAAATGTAAGGTGGCATCACATGCAAAGTTGTGAGAATCAAAACGTTGAATCATATCGGTCTTATCCTGACAAAATCATGGGGTTTAAGCCCCGCTCGTTTCAGCTTTTTTTCAATTTTAGTTTCTAGCTTCAGCTTTTTTTCACTATTCAGTAATTCGTCTTTTTCTATTTTTTTTAGATTTTTTGGGATTTTTTGTATTTTCTTTTTTTCCTGTATTCCTTTGCATTGTCCGTGATGGGCTAACATGTTTTTTTTTTCTATTTTTACATTTTTTTAAAATTTAATTATGCCCAATAAACTAACTTAGGTACAGTAAAAAAACCAGCTACAGTGAAATTTCAGCCAAGCCAGAAGCCATCGCTAAAACGAACGCCCCCTTAGTTCTAGAATTGTTTGGAATTGCGATGACTTATGGCTGAAATTTCACTGTAGCTGGCCTATTTTTTTGCTGTAGCTGAGTTGGCTTATTGGGCATAATTAAATTTAAAAAAATGTAAAAATAGAAAAAATATATTAGCCCATCACGGACAATGCAAAGGAATACGGGGAAAAAAAAAGAAAAATACGAAAAACCCAAAATATCTAAAAAATCAGAAAAAGATGAAATTACTGAATAGTGAAAAAAAACTGAAATTGAAACTGAAAAAAGCTCTATCTTATCCTAACAAAATAGGAAACTCATTTCAAAAGATAATATTTTGGAAAATGCAAGACTGAAAGATGGCTTTACTAAAATACCACCGCAAAACTTATTCCGTCATATTATCACCGCTCCAACTTCATTTTTTTGCGAGATTTTGCTCCTTGAGCGCTATCATCTCCGACAGTTGAAAATACTATCATCTCCGACAACTGAAAATAAGTTTAGCCCCTCGAAATTCCGACATCCCATTTTTTTTTATCTTATATCTAGTTATTCTGTATGGACACAGTCCACGAACACTAAAATAAATGGCTCAATAAAATAAGTGGGGTAAATATTTTTCTTTTTCCTCAATTAATATGGGAATATTCTAGCCTCTTGGAGCGAGCATGGAAGCTGCTTTTGACATTGTTTCAACGATACAATAGATAGATCTATATAGCTCCTTGACAAAAAAAAGATCAATAGTTCTGGCTTACTCTTGCTTACTCTTGTGTTTTAGGGAAAGAAAGGAAGCGTCTGTAGTCTTGCTTACTCTTGTGTTTCTGGATAGGCACGGCAACCGGCGACCCGATCTGCAGCATGGGTTGGTCCTGGTAGAACAAATTCGTGTCGTACCTGAAATTGCACCGCAGAGCAATAACCTCTCCGTCTCGGCTCCCATTGAAGGATCTCGTTGTGTAGTCGTTGAGCTTCTGGAGGCAATCCCAGCAGTCGCCAGGTTGCAAATCCGGGGTGCACTGCGCCATGGAGTAGAGTGTCGGAAAGGTGCTGCTGACATCCATGCGGGCGGTGGCGTACATCCTCGTCGAGTTGTACGCCGCCAACTTGGCCGTGTTCTCGACCAGGCCATTGATGTAGTCGGTGATGATGGCGACGCTCCCGGCGCTGCCGGGATCCCACCCGGGCAACATGGGCTCCGTGATGTTCTGTGTGTTCCACGAGGACAGAACAAAGTCTCCGGAAGAATTATCGTTGAGGAAGTCCTTGTTGGAGAAGCTGAGGAGGCAAGAGTCGTAGAAGATGGTCGCGTAATTGCAGAACGCGCACTGCTGCTGCGCGTCCTGGAACGCGCTGGAGACGCAGTCGCCGCAGGCGGAGGCGTTGGCGTCGCCGCGGCAGAGCGCGAGGCCGTAGACGGTGTCCGGAGCGGCGCCGACGGAGCCCTTGGCGAAGAGGGTTGGTGCGGAGGAGGTGTTCTTGGGGAGAATCGTGTGTAAGTGCTTAAGGTTGTCTTGATAGGTGCTTTTGGCCGTGTACTTGCCGCTGGTGTCGCTGCCGCAGTCTCGCCCCAAGGGATCGTCGGCGGTGGCGGACGGCATTAAGCCTAGAAGGAGCAGGACGACGATGATCATGGCTGCCTAACAAATGGTAATTGACCGTGCCCTGAGCCAGTGAGCCTCAGGCGTCAGCTCTGCCTTTGCAGCAGCTCGTTGTCACGTTGCTCCACACCAAAGTCGAGAGTTAAGTTGCCAATCCAACATAAGATATAAGTATTTGGGGATACAAATTAAGGAGAATAGGAAGTAAGGACTGGGAGGGGGCTGGGAATCAGAGAGGGAATTCAGGGAAGGGGAGCAGCAGGGAGGAAAACAATGCCTTCTGTTTTGTTCGTTGATGATCCCTTCGTGCAGCTGCTGCTTGCTTCTTATGTAGCATACCTTAGCCGATTGGGCCATGGAACCAACCCACTCGCTTGTCCAGGTCCGTGACACTTGTGTGGAAGTTTCCTCTTTCAAGTCAGTCCTATCAGCATCGATTGGGAAATTGCCGTTCTGCATGGTTTGACTAATTAGTACTTCCGGGATAAAAAAATTCTCGGTAAAAATCTCGTAATTTAACGGCAAAATGGTTTTTTTCCAAAAAAGATGAATCTTCATGAAATAGATATGAAAACGGCGGAGATAAACTATATATTGAAAGATAGATGGAGTATAGACAAGATACGGATGAAATAGAGTTCAAAACTCGAATTTAAATGTGGATCCCACAGGAAAAACCTGTCGCCAGTTACTGGCCGAGAAAAATTTTTCCCCTGGTTACTTCGCTTGCCGTACGTTTCTGCAGCTCCTACTTCTCTCAATGGTCCTGGCCTTGCCTAATCAAAGGGGGATATTTGGAAGTCACCACGGAATTTGCTGATGAATTTAACAAGGTATCGAGCTATTGACGATGACAGAGTACATGTGAAATAAGGAAAAAACAAGATGCGAAAAAAGAGAAGATCCAATTTCCAAGGTTTCTGTTAAGGAAGAAGAAGCCTTAGGGAGCATTCGGAATAGCGATAGTTTATACTTTTGGCTGAAATTTTATTGTAGTTGGCTGATTTTTTACTATAGCTGAGTTGGCTTATTAGGCATAACTAAAATTTAAAAATATAAAAATAAAAGTGACATATTAGCCTATCACGGACAATACAAAGGAATACGGGAAAAAAAAATAAAACACAAAAATACCAAAAAAATAGAAAATAACAAAATTTTGAATAGTGATTGAGAAGCCAACACCCATCGCGATCGCTGGCGGCAAAAGAAGCTGAGCGGGGCTTACCGGCTTTTTTCCTGCGTCAGGTCTGTTGGATTTTAACTGAAACTGTATTATAATAGCTGTTAATTTTTTAAATTATTTAATTAAAAATAAAGACATCATTATATTTCTATAGACAATGTAAAATAGTAAATAAAAAAGTAAAATTAAGAAATCGACGTGTTGTAAACTAGAAGAAGCCACTTAGAGCGGCCCCCACAGTGATTTTAGCGATCCAGTAAAGTATGGATTATCTATTAGTATTGGGATATGGATCCTAGAAGATGTTTTCATACCGAAAAGCCTAAAACACTATAAGCTTCAGTGTTGATGGCACTAATCAAGATAAGAAAAATCTGAAGTTTGTACATGTAACATCCCAAATTCTAGGGCATACAAAAATAAGAAAAATTTTGAACTTTTTGAATGCATTTTTGTTTCCTTGGCTCTTTATTGGAGTTTTTTTTAGAAAATTTGATTTTCAAAAATCAAAAGTGCATGTAATGCAAATAAAAAAATTGAGACCAAGTTATAAAAACTAAAAAGATGATTAAAAGTTTGTATGAGATTATGTATGGTGGAAATTATTTCAAAACCTCATAAATATAAACATGCCACTGGAAATAAATATTTGAGTAATTTTTGAACACGATCTAAGAGTTTAATTAAATTAGAAATCGAATTTATATGGGACAATAGCCTTACCAGAATTTTTGAGAAAAATCTAGAGAATATAAAATTCTGAAAAATTTATACAACAATTTGCACTATGTCAGGAGTCTCCAAAAAATTTATAGAGCTCGTTTGCAAGATTTAAAAATTCATCAAAGTTGTCAGCCAAGTGAAACCACTTTCTTCACTTAACCTATTGCGTCTTCCCAGTTGTGAAAGTGTATTCCATTGTTCTACACCTTCTCTCTATCACTTAGAGTCTCAACACTGATGAGTGGGACCAGACCCCACCCGTCAGGCTGCCACTCTTCGCTTGATGACATGTCGAGCCCACTGGCAGGGTTCGTCTTCCACCTCGCGCGCCTACTCCAGCTTCGCCATGGTCGTGCTACCCCTGATTTCTGATGCCGCGCCCACCGTTCCTCTCTGTTACTGCCAACCCCTACCTACTCGTCATCTCAATGCGACGTATCTCTTCCCCCTTGTCTTCTTCCGCACCTCGTGTTCCACGGCGAATAATCGAGCCACACTGTTCGGTTGCATTCATGAGAACTCGCGCTCTGCCCTCAGCCATCCCGTACCTACAAAGCCCCCAACTGCGCCTTTGCTCTTCAGCTCACCCTCTCAGTCTCTTTCATGTGTTTCTTGAGCAACTTGCTCTCTAAAACACTAAGAAACCGAAGTCGTTCATGACACCAGTGAGCATGCCACCGTGCTCTAGCAACTCTGGTGAGCTTCTCTCCTCCCCAACTCCGTCACAATGCGCCTTACCTCTCCCTTAAGCACCCTACTTATTTGATTGACCTTTCATGCAGTGGACCACTCGGGCTAAGCTTTCTTCTTCATCTCCGACTAGGACGCCACTGTAAGCCTTCCTCTCTCTCCAGTGAGATGTACCTCAATTCCATTTGCCCATACCTCCGCATGCATGCAAGCAAGTTCATGCGCAAACTTTTGTAGTTTCACTGTTGCCAAAAATCGCTACCGCCATGGGCCTCCTCTTCGCAGCTGACAGGGCCTCTAACGCCAGCCTCCTCCGCCCCTCCTCAAGTGCCGTCATCACCTTCAGTGCATTCCTACTCCCCTATGGGAGCTTCCCTAGCACTGAATCGAGCCCTAGTAGCTTATAGCCCTGTAATGCCATTCCCCTGCCTTCGCCGCCGTAGGACCTCACCCCCTATCCTCCAAGTCGAGCCTCGATACTTTGCCTAGGCATGTGGGTCGAGGTCCTGGCTCCATTTTGGCTCACGCCCCATCCGCCGAGGAGCCCCTTGCTGGCGACGAGCCGTGGCTCTCTCGAGAGATAGGAGTACTAAACTGATCAAGTGAACAAGAGTACCGTAACAGTCGAACTCAAAAAGAGAGCTAAAATAGTCGAAGTTGAAAAGAGAGCTAAAGTAGTCGAAGTCGAAAAGAGAGCTAAAGTAATCGAAGTCAAAAAGAGAACTGAAATAGTCGAAGTCAAAAAGAGAACCATAGCAGTCGAAGTCGAAAAGAACACTGTAGAACATATGTAGTCGGAAAGAACACTATAGAGTATGTGTGGTTGGAAAGAACACTATAGAGTATGTGTGGTCAGAAAGAACATTGTAGAATATGTGTAATAAAAAAAGCACTGTAGAGTATGTGTGGTTGAAAGGAGCACTGTAACAACCGAAGAGTATTAGACGTTGAAAGAACATTGTAGCAGGCAAAGGGTATTAGAAGTCAAAAGAACACTGTAGCAGTCGAAGGGTATTAGAAGTCGGAAGAACACTATAGCAGCTGAAGAGCGTTAAAAGTCGTAAAGAGCATTGTAGCAAGCGAAGAGTGTTAGAAGTTGTAAATAGCACTGTAACGACCAAAGAGCGTAAGAAGTTGTAAAGAACACCATAGCAGCCGAAGAGTGTTAGAAGTCGTAAAAAGCATTGTAGTGGCTGAAGAGTGTTATAAGTCATAAAGAGCATTGTAGCAATCATAGAGTGTGAGAAATCAAAAAGAGTATCGTAGTCAAAAAGAGTACCGTAGTCGATCAAAAAAAATACTGTAGGCTATAGCACTCGAAAAGAGATGATTCTAACTGAGCCAAAACTCAAACGCTCATAACTTTTGCATTTGAACTCTAAATTTAGTAATCTTTTCTAAATATATGAGCATATTTAAGTTTTGTCTCTATTTAAATTTATTTGACTTTTAGTTGCATTTATTTGGATTTTAATCGATTAGATGACGTTGCGCTAGACAACTTGGAGAACGCCCCTGAGACATTCTCTGAGTAGTAAGAACAAGGCAAGCACCCCCTTTGACCATATTGATGCCACTATTTTAATTATTGTATATTATTTGCAAAATCTATTATGCATGTGTGTGTTCCATTAAAATTACTATACTGTGGGTAATGGCAGTTACAACCGCTCATATGCATTGAACCTCCTTGCAAATTTGATACCCTTACTGTTGTAACCTTTAGAACATAGTTTAGACAATATCTAATGTCAAATTGGGAATATTATGTTAATATATGGTCTAGATGCTTAGCTACGCAATAGCTTTCTCTAAGCTCGATATTTCAGAAAATTGCGCATGGACATGGTGGTTTCAAAATGTTAGACCAAAGGAGGAACCTCTGTTACTTTGGTATAAAATAAAATAAAAGACCTAGTTTTTAGACGCAGGTGAGTTATATGATAAACTGTCAAATGTGAGGAGGAAACTCACATGTAGATAGGGAAGATTCTCGCTCAGGTCAATTAAGGACTGAACATTATTACGCCACATCCAAGTCACACCGTACAATCACATGTGCTATATAGGCTCTGACTTGTGGTAGGTGTAGATCTAACCTTGCATTGTGGTAGGTGTAGATGTAGTGAGGGCATTCCGAGTGAAGGTCTGCTCGTAGAGGCTCCCTTCACCAAGATGTTCACAGCCGAGGAAGGTTGGGAATGGATTTGATCTACTGTTATGGAAGTTATATAAATGTTATGTTATTACATGTCAAATGCTCTTTATAATTCCATTGCAAATTATTACTTATTGATATTGCAAACAAAATTTGCTTCATGATGAAAATAACTTAGCATAGAGCCTCATTTTTTGATAGCCTTGCATATATACACTACAAGTCTTGCTGAGTATACAATGTACTAAACCTTTCTTAAATTATTGTTGATTAGAGAATGAAAAGGAATATATGCTCGATGCGTACTTTGCCCCTAGCACCGGGGAATTCAACGATGGGTCTTTCTAGGGCCTAACTCCAGTCGATTACCTGTAGGCTATGGTGGCATACCACTGGATGCTTTTGCTTATTTACTTGTCTTCTGCTGCGATTTACTCTTAACTCTGATGTTTATTTGGCCGGTCGGCCATATGTTGTAAACTTAATCTCGCATTGCTTATGTATTCACTCCTTTTGTTGTAAATTTATTTGCGATGTATATGGATGTGATCTCAATGTTGTGAATATGTGTACTAGCTACTAATCATGGAACTAGTACAGAACACATATGGTGATTTTGGATATTCCACGCCCAGGGTCCCCACAGTACAGTAGTTTCAATTTTCATTAATGAAGTAGAGTTAAAAATATTGTGGCCTGTGAAAGCTAAGTTCAATAGTGTAGCTTTCAACCTTATAACCAATATGCCTTAAAAAACTTATAACCAATAAATACTTGCATTTTGCATTCAACACGAAGCTTCTCCTTCAAACAAAATCTCTTCTAAATTGAGCTACACTAAACTAAAAATTACTCAGGGCTTAAAAGGTTCATTGTTGTTAGACCCCAGACTTGCAATCTAGAACCCTCTGTATTTCCACCTCACTATTCCCTAGATCAGTAGCTAGTGGACATAGATACATTACCGATCATACACATACATTCGTATGAACCATACCAGACATTTATATTATATATCAAATAACTTGTATCAGGGAGAGTTTTACATAACGGACCTGTCGATGTCTTTAATATCAATTTTACGTATGATTTCTTAGATTTAGGGAAAAGCTCTCAAGATTCATATTATCATGCAGAGTAAAGACATAGGAAATTTTATACATGTTCGGGCCTTCTCCTAGGAGAATAATAACCCTACGTTCTATGTGGCTATTATTGAGGAAAAGCGTACAAGTGTGAATGGTGTGAAAAGTCTAGCCCTGATTTTAGAACTCACTCCCCCTCCCTTTCTTCTCCAACATCAACCCTTATATCAGCGACGAAGTGGCGGCAGTTGTCTCTTGCCAGAAGACGCCTTGACACTTCAGGAGTTAAGCGCTGGATGGTGGTTATTGTTATAGAGACGTGGGTAGCTATTCGCTGTAGGACCGTTATTCTCAGAGATAAAAAGAGATCCCGTGTGGTTATTGAGTATAAACGGATGTTCTAACCACCTTGTTAGGCAGACCTGCTGTGAGGGTAGGTTAGTCGAACATAGAAGAATGACCAGGTAGTCATAGCAGATCTTATGACTAGGTAGTCATAGCAAAACTTACGACTAGGTAGTCGTAGCAGAACTTACAACTATGGAGTAGTCGCTGTAAAACTTATGACTACTCTACGAAATTTCTCCCTTATCATTAAGAGATATATTTGGAGAATATGATGATATAATAAACAGAGGATTATTATATCTTCATCATCTAGCCCCTCAACATCAAGTAGAGTCGTAAATGATTGAAAGCATTGTCTTTTCGATTCTCGACCAAGAGTGCACTTGGACAGAAAGGTAATTTGTTTGAGTTGTAAAGACAGGCAGACTTCAAATAGAATTTTAATTACTTCTCATATCTTTGTCTGTCATTCGTTTTCTAAGAAATCTGTTCAACTCTCGAGATGAGTAACCGATGCTTCGATAAAAAGGTTCTTTTGGGTTACCTTTTGACTTCACTTTCCCTAGTCGTTTCCATTCCTCCTTGTGTTTTCCGACAAACAAATCGTCTTCCTCCTTCAAACTTCTCTAGATCCAAATCACCCAGCCAGGAATATGGCAAAGTCCTCATTCAATTGGGTGGTGTCGGAGATGGATAGATCCAAGCTAAAGGCTTTGGAGGAGGATGAGAAGATATCTGCGTGGAAGTTGATGAAATAGATTGAAGCCACCGGACAAAGCTGGCCATCAGGGGAGATTAGACAAATCCCGGTGTTCCAAGCCTTTTGTGAGTGTGGCCTTCGTCTCCCTGCTCATCCCTTTCTCACAGCATGATCGAGTACTTCAGGGTTGAATTGGTGAACCTAGTTCCTAACTCAATCACAATGCTGAGTGTATTCGTGTACCTCTACAAAGCATATTTATGAATCCCTCAAGACCTGGAGCTCTTCTGGTGTTACCATGAGATGAGCCGACAAACTGGAGTTGTTGGGAGCTATGGATTGAAGCTCCATATTGGGAAGTCGGAGGTGTATATCCTAATGTTCACTCAGTCGTCGTGGCCAGGGTGGAAGAAGAGGTGGTTCTACTCGGAGGCCACCAGTGAAGACAGTCTTTCCTTTGTAGGAAAGACTGCCGAGAAAAATTCATCTTGGAATTCAGTCTTGAAGGACTTTACCAGGATTGCTCCCTACATCCCAACTATCAAGGAGCTAAGGGATAAGGGACTTACGGGATGGCATGTAGTGAAGAACTACACCACCCGTCGTATCAGCCTCCTGAAGAGACGAGTTCATCCCATGTGGATGTACTCGGGAGCAGCTGATACTACCAGAGATTATAAAATTGGTATGTGTAGTTATACTCGTAGTGTTAGATTTAAATTATGAGTAATGTATACTAATCTCTTGGTTTGAATGAACATATCTTGATTTGGAGGAGATTGATTCTCGAGTCAAGAATATCTACGAGAAAGCTCCATCACTAGAAGCGGAGGCTCCTTGTATTTTAGTGGATGTGTCCATCGAAGAAAGAGAAGAACATCTAAAGGTAATCAAAAGACTGATATTGCCCTTTAGGTCTATATAGTTGTAGAAGAACTTACAACTAAATAGTCGTAGGAAGACTTATGACTAAACGTTATTTTTCCTTTCTTCAGAGCGTAGGCGTGAATAACCATCGGAATGACCAAGGGGTCGAATTGATGGTTATTGGAAAAGTGGAAGAGAAGGAGAACAATCCTTCAGCCAAGAGGCGTTGGCTAGTTAAAGCCACTGACAAGGGGAAACAAAGCTCAAGTGCTACTATTCTTCTTGCCATTCGTCCCCCTGTTGCCTAGACTAACCCAACCTAGAAATTCAATGCAGATGTAAGTGCTACATCTAAGATAGGGGTAGTCATATTTGAGCAACCGACTCCCAAGATTAATGTACCCTTGTATTATAATACTGAAACCCATTCAGTAATGCTTCTCAAGGTTTTATCAAATGACTCAACAAAGAAAACTGAAGGGATTTCATGTCTTTTGTGAAGGAAACTGCTGCAACAGTAGAACTTGCGATCGAGAAGAGGTCGGCTCTTTAGGTAGTCAAATCTAGTCTCGACTATCAGAAGAGTCAAGAGGGACAAGGAGTAGCAAATCCTACTCAAGATTCTCAACCAGACATGGTCAAAAATGTTCTCATTCGACTAGAGACCGTTGAAGAGAAGAAATTAAAGAAACCAATCTCCAGGAAGGTTTCTTCTAAGTTCAAAATCAAGAGCGTGAAAGCAACCAACGTATAGACAACCACATAGTTTTTCACCTCCACATTTTATTGAAAATTGTATTACTTTTGTGACGTGCAACTCAGTGTCTCCATCAAGCAAAGATGATATTGCGAAAAAGTTTTCACGACTTCATCTGCAAACTCAGAAGAGATGGAAACGGTGGTCAAGCAAACGACCATCATAGCAATGGAGGCTGACATTGGCGCTGTAGCACCCACGACCACGAAGATGGTCGTTGAAATGGAGAAGGAAGGAGAACCTTTTGAGTGACGCGCGGAGGAGAAAGTCACCAAAAATGCTCCTTTTCAATCTCAAGAAGGTAATCTCTGGGAGGAAGAAGAGCTTCCCAACTTCTTCTTATCTGTTTTTAACCCTCCATTTGTAGCGAGGTATTCTTTCAAACGACCTCAAGTCCCACACCCAAACGACCTTCCCAACAAAGGGTAAATTTGCAACTATAACATCCTGATTTTCTGGGATTTTTAAAACCTTGAATTTAAAATTTAATTTTTTTGGAATTTTTCTGAAATTAAATCGAGCGCAAATTAAATTTTTAGAATTTAAAAAGATTTAATCTAATTAAAATAAACTTTAACATAAGTTGAAAATATTTTATTTGACTTCCTTGTGTCTCAGGGAATTTTCTGGTATTTTTGGTGAATTTTGGGATTTATTTGCTATTTTCTAGAGTTTTCTTTTGATTTTATTTGAATTCTGGAAAGAAAAATAAAACGGGGAAATCCATCGCCATCCGATCCTCCTCCCTTCCACGCAGCGCCATCCCCCGCGTCCACGCCCGAGCCGCTCCCGCCGCCCTTCCCCGCATGCCGCGTGTCACCCATCCGGCACCATCCCGCGCTTCTTCCGCGCGCGCCTTCCTTGGCCCGCCGCCTCCTCCTCGTTGCCCCCGCCGCCCGATCGCCCCACATCGCCACACGGCTGCATCCATGACCGTCCGATCTCCCGCGCGCCATCCCAGCGCCGTATCCGGATTGAACTCCTCGGTTCGCGTGCTTTTATATGCGTGGCCATCTTAGTTCGCGTGCCTCGCCCGTCGCCGCCGCCCTCGCCCGTCCTCGCGCCCACGCCGTCGCCAGAGCCCCTCCGCCGCTGCCCCGCGCGTCCCCGCCGCCGTCGGAGACCCCGCCGTCCTTCGCCTCCCCGCTGGTGAGCCGTCGCCGCCTCCCTCCTCCCCGTCGCCGCGTCGCCTTCCCCATCGCCTCCTCGGTCTACGTGCCACCAACGGACGCCAATCCTGCGCCGCACCCTCGCGTCCGCCCGCGCCCGGCCGAGTGCGACGCTTCACGCAACGCACCAGCCATGCGTCGGCAATCCACGCCGCCCCGCCTCCGAGCCGCCTGATCCCCGCCGTCCCTCCAGATCTGAGCCGATGGCCCAGATCGCGCCGCGCGTCCACTTCTCCACTGTCCGATCCTCACCGCTGCCGCCGTACCCGCGTGTGCCACGTCAGCCCTCCCCATCACGTGGTAGGCCACGTGTCATGCCACGTCAGCAAAATCCGCCCCCAGACGCCACGTGGCAGCCACGTCGGCATGCCACGTCAGCACGTGCCACGTGTCGGCACCAGTCGCTGCCACGTCAGCCCTAATCACACCGCGTCAGCGCCGCCACCCGTAAGCACTGTTTCGTGGACCGAGTCCACCGTGGGCATGGTCTATCGTACACCCGGTCCACAGCACAATAACTTTTTCAATTTTTCTGAATTTTCTTTAGGGTTTATTTTTTTAGAGCCCGTTCTCCTCCGTCTTAGCTCCGATTGACCCTGTTCTTTTTTCTAAATTCATCTAAAATTGAGCTCTAGCTTTTGGTTCTAGTTTCATAATTTTTGAAGTTTATTTGCTTATCATTTTATGTATTTTTGTTGTTTCAGTCGTTTTCTCTCTCATTAGATTTCGATTCTAGAGGAGCAGGAGCTGCGCCAGAAGACCCCGAGCACCTCACTGAGCATAACCAAGGCAAGTCGTATCTTTTTGATCATGTTGAACCCAGTTTGCAATCTATTATTTAATTATTTTATTTTAAATTATCTTGCATCGCTATTTTTCCTCAAACCCTTGTATTAGTTGTTATCGTCCTAATTGATTAATCCCTCCTTGACATTTTGAAATGCCATGATACCATTGTCACTATAGGTTGGAAAACATACTAGTGATACTATGATATTTGTCACATAGGTTGGTACGATAGAATTGCTTAGCTTTACTTAATTTACGATTGGGTTTATCATCACCTGTGAATTATTAATTTGACTTAATGAGATATTGAATCGTAGTCGATGCCACAATTATAAAATTTGTACCATGACATTGGTGTGTCATTGGTGTTGGTTACAACTTGGTTTTCACCTGGGCGAGTGATCGTGCAGTAAAGGAGTAAGTGTTGATTCACTTCGTGGGATGTGGTAGTCTCGTCCGGGTACACCTAAGGACTTAACTTTGTGCGCCATTGATCTGAGATTTACCGTGCAAACCACATGTCTGGTATGGGACAGACCTGGCTGATTAATTACGAATGTTTCAATTTCAATTCTCGCTGGGTTGAACATGGTTGCTGATTTCCATGAGGCGCAAGGGGGTGTGAGGCGAAACCCTAACGGGCAGGATTGAGTTGGAATTGAACTTTGTAAAGGCCTTGTTGTGATTATCTTTAACGTGAGGATTATCACATCGTGTGGGTACAGGTGTGTAACCTCTGCAGAGTGTAAAACTATTCGAATAACCGCATCCTCGGTCATGGACAATGCTTGGTGATTTCACACGAGGTATAGTTATTTCTGAAAACTTATGGATTGTGGTTAGACAGTGAATGGTTAAGTCACTGTTGGTTTAGCTTATGGATGGGAGGTCCATGAGCGGTTGGTTTAACTTGTGGACGGGAAGTTCGCAAGTGGTTATGTCAATTCCTTTGATTATTTATTTATTATTGTTTTACTTAAAGTTCGCTTTTAATATATTTATTGTATTTACCTTCAAATATTGTTTTATGCAAATTAACCTTTCAGCCCTCCGTTGGTAAGCCATGCATACTATATTGTATTCATTTGTTACGAACGACTTGCTGAGTACCAATGTACTCACGGCTTTACGCCTATGTTGCTCAGTTGAGGAGGAGTATTATCAGCAGGAAGTTCAAGAAGGAGGTTACTTCGACGACTTCGCGGATTAGGCTTCGTTCTCCACTCGATAGCCTGTGGGCTTGTCAATTGGCCACTACGCTTTATTGTGGATTTTCGCTGCTAGATTTTATTAAGGCCTTCGGGCTAGTCTATTGTAAGCTTGATCATAAGGTCGTACCTTTGGATATTTATCTTTATTTGAGTTTTTTCTTTATTTTAGCGTATATATGATTGTGATTACATTTATGTTTGACTGTGTGCACTAGCGTGATCCTAGGACTAGTGCAGTATACACAGAGAGTCCAGATTTGTATATTCGGGTCTCGACAGCAACGAGGAACATCTCGAAAAGGTGTGGTGGAGAAGTGTCGATGAGCTTGAGCAGCTCCATGACTCTATGAGTGTCCTCGCGAACTTTGCTCGAAGGAAGATGAATGCAAGTATCTAGTACTTAGACATTCGTAAATGATCTTATCTTATTTCTCACTACCTTCCTGTATATAGAGATTATTGCAGAACATGATTACTATGGCTGAGTACCATAGACAACTCACTCTCCTGCAGCAAGAGAATGCTAAGCTCTCTGATGATGCGAGGGCATGGTAAGTTAATGGTTCTTGTAATCAATTTTTGTTTTGATTGCTTAACCAGTCTTCTCATATTTGCTGCCAACCCTTCTTGGTCCAGTAGCAATGAAAAATCTTTGGCGGCTGCGCTCGAGAACAAAAAGCTTGAGACGCATAAGCTCAAGAAGAAAGTCGCTGGTCTGAGAATAAGCCTAATACAGGCTGATTCCAAAGGCAAGGCCCTGAAAGAAAAAATTAACAGTAAGTCCTAAACTCAAGACTGTTTATTTTCTTGACATATTCCTTGTTTTCCCTGATTTCCTTCCTTTAACAGGAAAGGAAACTAAAATAAGCAGTCTCTGCATCGAGGTCGAAGAAAAGGCTAGAGTGATCGGAGCTCTTACCAAAATGAGCAAGAAGAAGGATGAGAAGATGAAAGTCAAAATTTAAAGTGTTGATGCACGACTTTTAGGTAAGAGAAACTTCACCTTCGACTAGATAGTCATAGAAGAACTTACGACTAATTGGTCGTAGGAAAACTTCACCTTCGATTAGCTTTCGAGAACTAGTATCATGATAAGTATTCCTCTAACCATTGTTATTCTATTTGTAGGAGTTATAGCAAAAATAAAATGATTCTGAAATCTCAACTAGCAATGAAGAGGAGACGAAGTCGGTGAAGATAATTCTCCATGATAACATTGAACTCTTCAATAATTTACCCAACAAGTTTGGTTCTGAGAAGACGGATCTTCTTGAAGACACCATAACCACTCATGCGAGTATAATTGAACTGCAAGTAAAGACTTTGTAGAATTATTTAACTACTCTAAAGAACGAGCAGGTCGAGTCGATCTAGGAAGCAGTTAAAGGTGTTGTAAGCTATGCCTTGGTAAAACTCAAAGCACGCAACCTGAATCAATCCTTTCAACCAATCGAGCATGACTTCGACTGTTCAGAAACAAAGGCAACTCACTTGATAGAGGAAGTCGAACCCTTTGCTCAAAAGGCTGCAGAGAAAATATAACTCGACTCTCCTTCAGAATAGTTGTACAAGTAAAAAATTTTATATAAGACTTACCTTTGATGAATGAAAAGTCTCTTCCTATTCCTGCAATTCGTCTCATTGAATAGGTAACACTCACAAGACTTACCTTTGATGAATGAAAAATGAAGTTATATGAACTTAGAACTAAGAAATGAAGTTATATAAATAATTCTATCCTAGCCCCCGACTATTTACCTAATTTATATGGATAAACTAAGTGAATAGTATCGAGCAAAGTATGTCATCTGACTATCGTTGTTAAACTCGATTGTCATGTTCTAGCAGCAAATGTTGGGAACGAGTCAACGCTAGGGAGTTCTTTCTGGTGGGCAGGACCACATGCAGAGAGCAAAATCTACCGATTAGGTAGTCGTTTCCACACTTCGACCAGGTTAATCAAATTGAAGACACCAACGATAGCAAGATAATCATTCGAATTCTTTCTTTTATATCCGTCCAACGTGTTTCATAGATGACCCAATTTTTTTGCGCTGGCAGCAAGAGTTAGGAATAGCGTGTCACTAGAAAACTCCCTCTAGTGGATAGGACCACATGCAGAAAGGAGAGACTTCAACTAGTATTGTCCCCTTCTCTGACCAGGTCAAATCAATTGAATATACTAGAAGCGGTTGAACAAACATAAAAGAATTTCTACTGAACAAACATAAAAAGATTGGGAAAACCAAAGTTTGATTGCAAAAATGAGAATGTTCAAATGTAAAATTAATACAATCGGTCGATGTTCCAAGAGTTTGAAAGAACCTATCCGTCTTTCGTAGCAAGTCGTATAGAGTCTGGTCGTGTGACTTCGACTATAGTGTAAGGACCTTCTCACTTAGAGGAAAATTTGTTTCAGTTAGACTGGGATTAGATTTTTCTCAATACCAAGTCACCTACAGCAAGGCTACAAGGTTGGACCTTATGATTGTAGTACACATGGCTTGCTAATAGACTACCGATCGGATGAAAACTTGATTCCTCTTCTTTTTGAGCAGGTTGATGTCATCCATCCGAAGCTGCTTTTGGTTGGAGTCACTGAAGTTTTTGACCCTTGTTGACTGGATCTTTAGTTCTGGTAAAAGCATGGCTTTGGCTCGACTAAGAAAAAGTGAGTCTCTCCTGTCGCCTAACTAGGAGTAGCGCGAATTGCTCATAATACCAAAGAAAGTTCTTGTACCCAAGCCCCTGAATGCTTTATCAACTGGTCAAAGACTCGAGTAAGTCTTTGCTTACATAATATATAGATCACTGAACATTTTCACGTTCTGCAATAAGTACAGCACTTACTTCCAGTGGCATGGCAGAAAGATATACGAATAGCATCTCACTTGATTTTAGAGAAACCAGTACAAGAGCACTCGTAAGATATCTCTCGATATTCTCGAAGGCATCATTAATCTCCTTCGACCAGTAGAAACCTTCATGTTTCATGAGAAGTTTAAAGAAAAGAAGCTATATCTCACCTAGGCGTGCAATGAAACAACTTAGAGCCGCCATGCAGCCAGTGAGTTTCTGAACCTCTTTCTTTGTTATTGGAGGGCGCATCTGCTCGATGGCCATGATCTTTTAAGGATTTGCTTCGGTACCCCACGCTGAAATAAGGAATCTGAGTAAATTTTCTGTAGAAACTCCGAACACACACTTCTCAGGATTAAGCCTCAAGCGATGTTTCCTGAGGTTATCGAAAATATCCTGCAGGTCTGAGATGTGATTAAGTCGTTTGATACTCTTGAAGATTACATCATCAATATAGGCTTTCAGATTTTAACCCATTTAATGTATAAAAGTCAGTTGCATGAAACGCTGAAAAGTTGGACTAGCATTTTCAGACTAAACGGCATTTTGACATAGCAAAATATTCCAAATGGTGTGATAAATGTGGTCTTTTCTAAATCTTCTGAAGACATACTGATCTAGTGATAACCGGAGTATACATCTAGAATACTTACCATTTGGCTGATCAATGCGAGGAAGTGGTAAATCATCTTTTGGATAAGCTCTATGTAAATTGGTATAGTCTATACACATATGTCACTTACCATTAGGCTTTTTTACCATTATAGGATTAGTCAACCACTCAGAGTGGTCGACTTCTCTGATGAAGCCTACTTTTAATAAGTTATCCAATTTCGATTTGATAGTTTCTCGCCAATCTGGTGTAAATCTTCGTAATTTTTGTTGTAAGGATTTCTCATCAGGCCATAGAGCTAGCTTGTGCTTGATCACCTCCCTAGGGACACCGGGTATGTTAGACGACTGCCACGCAAACACATCTGCGTTTGCCCAGAGGAAGGTGGCGATGGCGTCTTCCTATACAGGGTCGGAACTAACCCCAATCCAAACAGTCTTCGAAGGCCCCACTGGATCCAGAGGAACCTCTTTGACTTCGAGTACTTGTTCGAAGGCTGCACCTCGGTAGCTTCTCGAGTTGGCAGTTGGTCAAGTAACTCAGGGACTTGCGGTCATATGTTAGTGTCATTTTCTTATCACAGTAGACTATGATTACTCCCTTGGGACCTGGCAACTTAAGACATTGATATGCATAATGAACAGCTATCAGAAAGCATACCAGAGTTGACCGACCGAGTATGGCATTATATGTAGTATCAAAATCAACTACATCAAAGGAGATTTTCTCTGTCCTAAAGTTGCTCGGGGAACCGAACGTTACAGGCAGAAAAACATGGCCAATACGCTTAGCCAAAGACCCCGATATGATACCATGAAAGGAATACTGCACCAGCTTTATTTTGGTTTGAGAAACTTACATCTCGTCTAAAGCACTAATAAATAAAATATTTAAAGAACTACCACCATCAATCAACAAATGATTAACTCAGCAGTTGTTGATGGTGAGCTCGACCACGATCGAAAATCGATCGGATCTAGTTAGAGGGATCAGGCAACCACCCTTCTCGAAAGAGATGGTAACTTTTGACCATTTAGGAAAATTATTGACAAGGAATGGGTCAGCAGAGTTTACCTCTCGCTCGATAGCCTTATACCGTCGCTTTGACTCGTATGTGGATGAACCCCCGTAGATGTGTTCAATTGTATTATTTGGGTCCTAGAAAGGCATATCTTCGTTCTCGTGTGAGTGGTTTCGACCACTTGACCGCCCCACCTCAAGCGTGGGAAGCGGTCCTTTGCCATAACAATAATCCTTGGGTTTTCAATAGAAAACCTAGTAATTGCGGAGGTCATGGCCCTCCTTCTTGTGAAGTGGGCACCACCTAGGAATGTTGTCCTTTCGAGTGGATGCCTTGCCTTTGCCCCGATTGGAGTATTGCTTGGGGCTATGAGGCTTTTCATCACCTACGGCCAATACTTCCTTCGAGGGATCAACCTGAGGCTTCTAACCTTTGGTCTTGCTCTTAGACTTCTTGGCCTTCTCCTTCCTCTTAATACCTTTGCCTTCCTCTTTAACACCCCGGTTGACTTGATCGACAGTTTTCATCCATTCGACTGCCTCGGTACTACTCACGTAACAATCAGCCATCTCGAAGAGCTCAGCGATGGTAGTCAAAGGATAGAAGCATCAAAGACCTATTGCGGTAATGGTAGCAGTCTTCAGTGAATCTCCTATTACGGACACCCTGCTTGAATGCCCTGATGATAGAAGCATTAGAGACCTCTAGAATCGAGTTGCGAACCTGGCTAAAGCGCCTAATGAACTATCACATGGTCTTGTCGCTGTTCTACCACATCCGATGCAAAGTCGTCCTCTTTCCTAAGGCAGTTGTACGTCCCCTGAAAAATGGTCAGCAGCAAATTATAGAGGTGCTGCCAAGAATAGATCGACTCAAATGGTTGATTGAGCAATCAAGATTGAGCAGACCCCTCGAGAACTATTGGCAGATAATTCACCATAACACGCTCATCACCTCCTGTTGTCCATACCACGGTTGTATAAATTTGAAAGAACTCGATGGGATTCTGAGATCCATTGAACCTCTTCATGTTTACTAGATGGAAACGTGGTGGCCAGCGTGCTGCTCGAAGTTCAGGAATAAATGGTTGGCACCCGGTAACCACTTCTTGACGCCTCCTTTGCGGGAAAGGGTAATTGGAGTCACTGGTGACCGTAGTTGACAATGCCCGATAGTAGATGGACCTGATCTGTAATAGGCCTAGTCCATACGTGGGTTGTACTTCTCATACTCCATCTGCTGCTGCCAATTTCTTGGCTAAAGTGGTGATCGATTGCCTCTTTGGTCGATCAGCCGATCCAGAGTCGCTTGAAAGAACTCTCCTTCAGCTAGAATTATGATCAGGTGACCGTCACGACCTGTCATCATGTCAAACTCCACAAGGTGATTTCTGTGAATGACTAGACATGGTTGTGCTTGTCTATCTCCTAGAATTATGCCAATGAGGCCACTCAAATCTCTTTATCATACTGTGAAGTCTTCGCGTGATTCTCTCGATGAAGCGGTTGTAGCTGGGCGCCTGAGTGAGCTCTGGAGTTGGATTCTCAAGGAGGTCATTGATGTGTTAGAGATCTCATGCCTCTTCGGACTGATCTGGGCACGCCCGGGTAAAGACACCTGGGTTGCCAGTCGTCTCCTCCAAGCAGTATTGGATTTTCAATTTCCGAGGCAGGTTGTGGCCGCCTTAGAGGAGAGTAATTATTTCTAGGATTTCTCCCATGCTCATCATAGAATTGATCTGGTTCCTTGCCAGAGGTCATTGCACCATCCTCAAAAGAGGAGGGAGAGTGTGCTCGAAGGGAAGCCTCATGAGGACCTCCATCGAGAAGATGATGAGGATCTGAGGGGAGGGCCATGACCTCCTGTCTAGAACCTCAACTTCCAGTGGAGGTCCACTCATCTGAAGAATCCTCAAGTGACAGCGCGTCACGACCAGGAAGAAACCCCACCAGGTAGGGGAATTTCGGGTTATAATCGCCTCCGGCCGGATGAGCACTCTACGACAGGATGGACGAACCCTCAGAGTGCAAATCCTCTAGAGGCTCCAGCGGAGTGTTACAACAAATAGGTGATGTTGATTTCCCAAAATCTAGGACTCTGGGACTAGCTAAAACTGGACAGGTTGTCACTGCTGGTGGACTTGGACTCCTTGGGGCGGAGCTGTGGTCGTGTCACAAGTCCTGTTCGCCATTAGATTGACTCTTGCCATCCAGGGCAAATGAGTTCTCTCGAAGGAGTACTGCTGTGGGGGATTTGGATCCCTCCTCAGCTATTCCCACGGTGGAGTCTCTGGGATCCCCTGATGGATCTCCAGTGATAGCCTCACCATCGGAAGCAAGAAGGACCTGCTCGCAGTAGTAGCAGGCCTCCATGTCGATATCTACGTAGTCCGCCAAGTCAAACCAGTTCTCCTCATTCCATTCTCCTGCTATAATGATATCAGAAGAAAGAGAAACTGCTGACAAGGAATTTACTAGAGCCTTGGAAGAACCCTGATCCCCACAGACGGCGCGAGCTGTCGATGTCTTTAATATCGATCCTACGTATGATTTTTTGGATTCGAGGGAAAGCCCTCAAGACTCTCGTATCATCATGCAAAGTAAAGACTCAGGAATTTTTATACAGGTTCTGGTCTTCTCCTGGGAGAATAATAACCCTACAACCTTTGTGGCTATTACTGAGGAAAAGCTTACAAGTGTGAATGGTGTGAAAAGTCTTGCCCTGATTTCATAACTCTCCCCCTCTGCTTTTCTTCTCCAACATCAACCTTTATATCGGTGATGAAGTGGCAGCAGTTGTCTCTTGCCAGAAGATGTTTTGACACTTCAGGAGTTAACCGCTGGATGGTGGTTATTGTCAAAGAGACGTAAGTAGCTATTCGCTGTAGGACGGTTATTGTCAGAGAGAGAGAGAGAGAGAGAGAGAGAGAGAGAGAGAGATTGTGCGCGGTTATTGAACATAAACGCATGTTCTAACCGCCTTGTCAGGCAGACCCGCTATGAGGGTAGGTTAGTCGATCAGGTAGTCATAGTAGAACTTACGACTAGATAGTCGTAGCAGATCTTACGACTAGGTAATCGTAGCAGAACTTACAACTGAAGTAGTCATAGTAAGACTTATGACTACTCTACAAAATTTCTCCCTTATCATTAAGAAGTATATTCGGAGAATATGATGATGTAATGAACAAAGGATTATTATATCCTAGTCAGGACCGATTAGGCCAAATGTTACATTATAACTAACCAAAAATGGAAGCGAAAAGCAGAAGGCGAGACCACACTACCACAGGAAAGCGACTAGGGGTAAAGTGTACAACCACTACTATCCAAGATTTCGATAATAGATATACACATAATCACCGTCAAAGTTTGCCCAAGCAAGGGGGAAAAAATGAGAGACTACAAGAATGACCTAGACTCCATCTTCTTCTCTGTCTGGTCTAGGCGTGTCGTAGTAGGCGTAGGGGTCTTGATCTACAGGTTCTGAGTTATTTTAGTGAGCAAAGGTGAGCACAAACAACCGTATTCCATGAACCAAACATATAATATGCAATATTATATATGCAAGTTTTAATAAAGGAAGACTTAGGTTCATTTAGTTATGAAATGCCATAGTTGAATTACAGTAAATAAAAATGTTGGGACTTAGTATTTTTAACTAAACCATGCTTCTAAAAAGTGTGAAAGCATGCAATAATAGTAGTGCAGATATCCACCATATGCTAGTTTTGTTATTAGGATTCTATCCACCCGTTATAATCACTAGGTTCTATCCATATATAGGAAATCAACTCAGGGTTCTATCGACCCTTCATGATTTTTCATTCCACCCACAAAGATTCTTTTAAAAATAGACACTAACTCGAATAAGTTCCCATACCCACCCATGATTGTGGTCACAGCTGGTCGAACAATTTTCACTCCACAAAGGTCACACACTTTACCCACAAGAAATATTCAATTTGTTATATTCCACATGCTTTCTCAGGCATGTAGATCAAGAAGATTATCATAAGGCCTTTACAATACACCTTCCCAACGTGGCTACATCCACATCCACTAAGATTTTCACCACCATGGAGTTCTACCCTCTTGCTCTAGAGGCCCCCTCGCGCTGCACAATGGCTTCCATCCAACACTTATCCCATGTTCAACTGGATGGCACAACCAGCGCTAGGTATATGCAAATTAATTTGCCAGGTGATGCACATTATAGCTTGTGATCATGTTGTTTTACATTAGGAGGTCATCACAAGATGCGATCTTTAAAGTTATCTGGGCAGTTCTACCACATACCACACTCTCGTGCTCTATCCACACCAGCCCTACTTACCATCCGCTCAGATATAAAGCAAGTTTTGAGTTCCAAAATATTCTTTCAATTCAAATAACAGCCATTTCCATCTAACGACTGCCAAAATCCAAGTTTTTATGTCTGAAATGATGTTCAGACACATTAGTGCCTACATGTATCTAAGAAAGAATAAGCATAACAGTTAGATATGGACTTGTCAGCTAATATGTATACCATTAATTTTAGGGTAACAAGGATTTATGTCTAAAGCCAAGGAGTGGGATATTATCGCACAATTATTAATAGGGACTTAACTACAACTTATCATAAATATAATTTGCGTAATAAATTAAAGCATGCAATTTAATAATTTAAATCAACATAATTTGCATTCAAAAAGTAGATGTAACATGATCAAAGCGTTGACTCGCCCTGCTCACAAGCTTGTTGGCCTTGATAATCTTGGTTGGGCCCAAACTGCTACTCTTGTTAGAAAGATCTTGAATTTAGAAATAAGTTTCATTTGGTTTGGATTTAAAACGAGTGAAAATGGGTATTCCAAAGTTTAAATCACAAAAAATCCTAAATATAAACAGATGAGGGATCATGCATCTCACTAACAGCTAGGGCCCACAGGTTTTAATTAATTTTTTGATGTCTTTTCTTGTTATAAAAGACAATAAAGGCTTACTGGTGGGGCCAACCCGGTTTTTAAGTTGTTTTTGATTTATTTTTTGTAAGGAAAGCACATGAGTGGCTGATAGGTGGGGCCCATAGGGGTTTTAATTTATTTTTATATTATTTTCTTTAAAGAAATGACATGACTGAATGATAGGTGGGCCAGGCTATAGTAAGGGGCCCACGTGTCGCTGACTCAAGGTTTAAAAGTAGTTTTAATTAGAATTTTTAATGACTTGGGCCCCACATATCATTAAATCATTAATTTAAACTAATCAGCATTATTAACCTAACTTAATTATGGCCAATGACATCATTAACTTAATGGCATTTCACACACATTTATAGCTAGGCAGAGGTGTGCTCATGCTTGTGTGTGTGCAAGACACAACATGGCAATATTTATTTTTTTGGGTAAGGGGAGAGCTCGATGGTATTTATAGGCCATCGTGTTGCATCTTGCACATGCAAGTGCGAGCTCGGGCATAGGATGATACGGGCGCAGGTGCAGGCGATGTCATGGTGGTGTGGGTGCTTGCGCAGTGCGACAGGGCGGGGCACGTGCGACAAGGTGGTGAGATAGGCTCGGAGCAAGAGCAATGAGGGCACGCTCTAGGTTGGTCATCGGTGTGGCCAGTCAAGGTGACACAACGGCATAGGAGAGGCTTGTAGTGCGGTGTGCGTGGACTTGGTAGAGGCATGGTAGTGGGGCAGTCTGCAAATTCAGCATCATGGTCACTGCGGAGGTGAACGAGTGAGAGAAGGAGGAGGGCAGTAGGCTGGGTGAGAGGCACTTCGCTGGGAGGAAAAGAAAGAAATGGGGAAGGGAGTGGGCTGGCAGGCCGAATGGTGTTGGGTCCGAAGGAGGAAAGGGAGAAGAGGAGAACGAGTGGGCAGCACAAACAAAATTTTGATTTTTGAATTATAATTTCTTTTGATTTGTAATCGTATTTTAGTTTTTGGTTTTGAATTGGAATTCAAATTTGAATTTTATTTTGCTAAAATTTTGAATTGTACTCAATATCAACTTTTTTTAAAAAATAAATTTCCCAAAATGGATTGTTACAATTGTTCAGCTAACAAAGGTTATCCTGCAATTGGTCCACAAGAACCAATATGGATTCCTGAGGAGTCGAACAATTCAAGATTGTCTTGCTTGGGCTTTCAAGTATATCCATCAATGCTAACAAAGCAAGCAGGAGATTATTATTCTTAAGCTAGATTTTGAAAAAAAAAGCTTTTGATACCATTGAACATTCTTCTATTTTAGCCGTCATGCACAGTAATGGTTTTCCTGATAGCTGGATTTCCTAGATTGCTCATATCTTCGACACATGCTACTCTTCTATCTTACTGAATGGGGTACCAGGGCAAGTATTTCAATGTAAACATGGGGTTTGTCAAGGGGATCCTTTGTCTCCACTATTGTTTGTGATTGGTGCTGATCTCTTGCAGTTGATTGTCAATGAAGCTGCAAATAGAGGAGTTCTTAGTTATCCCATACCTAATTTAGCTAACCTTGACTATCCAATCATTCAGTATGCAGATGATCCTTTGCTAATCATACCAGTGTGTTGTTGTCAGTTGCATTGCTTGAAAGGTCTTTTATCTACTTTTTCAGCTTCTACGGGCTTACAAGTCAATTTTCATAAGTCACAAATGATTTCTATCAATGTCAATGCAGATAAGATGGAGCATTTGGCCTGATTATTTGGTTGCTAGGTGGGATCTATGCCTTTCACTTACCTAGGTTTACCCTTGGGAACTACCCGTCCTTCTGTCAAGGACTTCTCTCCATAGTTGATCGTGTGGAAAGAAGACTGTCAAGTACTATAGCTTTCCTATCCTATGGTGGCCACTTAACTGTGGTTAATGTTGTTCTCTCTTTGCAGCCGATCTATTATATGTGTTTGCTTAAGATGCCACAAAAGGTAACTACTCATATAGATCATGCACAACAACATTGTCTCTGAAATTTGTCTGTTTGTTGTCATTCGCTAACGGCCTGGGACAAAGTATGTCACCCTAAATGGTGTGGAGGTTTGGGCGTTTTAAACTTATGACTACAGAATGGAGCTCTTCTCATCAAGCACCTTCATAATTCTATGGTCGGCTTGATATTCCTTGGGTTCAGTTGTTTCGATCCACGTAATATGCATCCTCCATACCTCATGCTGCTAGGGCTTGCTAATTTTGGCATGATGTTATGAAGTTTATTAGCCAATTTTGAGGTATTGCTATGAGTTGTCTTGGTAATGGTCATGATATTCTATTTTGGAAGGATTGTTGGGAAGGTCACTTGTTCTGTCATCAATTCCCCAAGCTCCTTTCCTTTGCCAAGGTGCTAGATGTTTCTGTCCATGACTTCCTTGCTCATTTGGATCCATTGGTTCAATTTCAATTACCTCTCTCTGCAAAGGCCTTTAATGAATATGAAGAACTTTAAACTCGGTTAAGTTTGATTCAACGAAGTGATGGCTATGATTCTTGGACTTATATGTGGGGTCATGGATGTTATACTTCGAGGAGGTACTACACACAACAATATGGTTCTCTCCATAATTCCCTAGGATTTATGCTCATCTGGAAAAGTAAATGCATCATGAAGCTTAAAGTCTTTGCCTGGCTTTTATTCATGGATAGACTTAATGGTTGAGATCTTTGAAAAAGGAAAAAATTTCACATAGATAGTTTTACAACCTGTATTATGTGTAATGGGTGTGAGGAGGAGACGTCATTTCATCTGTTCCTTGGTTGCTCATTCAATTCCCAGTGTTGGTAGTACCTTGGGATTGCCTAGCACCTGGATAGCAGTATTGAGTGCATGATCCTCCTCACTAAATGCAACTCCAACCTGTTGTGCTTCATGGAGATTTTTAGTATTGCTACTTGGCACATTTGGAAACAACGCAATGGTGTTATTTTTTATGCTTCTACTGGTAGTCTGGAGAATTGGAAATGTTCCTTTAAGGGAGAACTAATTCTGCACTTGTGTAGAATTAAGTCCGCTAATCATAAAACTCTTTGTAATTGGCTAGATAATTTTTGAGTTCAGCTCCTTTGTACATATTGTAACCTTTTTTATTTTTAATATATATTACCATAGTAGGAGTCTCTCCTACTGTTTTTCCTTCACAAAAAACGCAAGGAAAATCTCGTAAACATACTAAATGCCTAAAATAGAAGAAATTTTATCTAAAAATCCATCTATAAACCTGCTTAAAATAATTAGTTGAAGGTTACGCTTGTGGGACTTTGCTAATTCAACAACCAACTATCGTTATCTACTTCGTCTTGCATGTTGAACACTCGTGCTAAATGCCTTGCTATGCATGAGTTTGGCATCTCTAGTCCGCAATTCCAACACCGATGTTGTGAAGATAAATTGAAATTTGGATACAGGTGCACCTTGATCAAAGCTAACAAAAGGCTTCCTGGTGAACTGATAGAAAATAGCAACTCCTCATGTTTCTGCAACTAAGACATGGCAAATCCATTCTATACTTGACAAAAGGAAAAACACTGTGTGTACATATCCATATTATCACAAGGAACATGTAGCACTGATACTCATATTAACTTGAAAGGAACTACAATACAAAGGCAACACATTTCTATTCATAGGGAATTCCAAGTGAGATTTTCAATTAACTAGCTGAATTTTTCTCACAATTACGCGGCTAGATGGTATGATATCTACAAAAATAGAGTTGTATTTATTATCTAACTCTAATACTTATACATGGCTAAAAATACAATTGCATTCATTGTACAACTTTAATAGCTCCCATATATATTTGATTAATCTGCACCATTATAATTTGGATTCACCACGATCGATGGTGTAGATCTTTCTCTTTTTTTCTCTAATAAATGTGGTAATTTCTTGCTCTTGAGAGCGAACGTGGTGGCTTTTTTCCATTGTTTTAATAACTTAGCCAATATGCCCTTGCAATTGCGCAGCTAGCTATTATATATCCCTCTAGTTAGCTATTAGAATTTGTGTCGTACTCAATTCATTTTTCCAATTCATATTATAAATAAATTTTCTAATAAAATCTCCTTTCCAACTTAAATATATAGAGATATCTACCATTATCAACTTTTCCCTTAGATTAATCAGTTCGACGATCCACCTATCAACAACTTTTGAACCTCCATTGTCTAATTGGATAACAGTACATAACTATTATCCATCTCAAATTGTTATTAGTAGATGATTGAAAAGAAAGTTCAAGCTTCCCTGACAAAACTATATGACCCTATGAACATTGTACCAACATCCTAATCTCCACTATCTTCTTCATCTGATCCTATAAAGGTGTAATACAATGATCTTGGCCCTTATGCTCTAAGGAGATTTAGTGAGCGAGGGTGAACACAATCAATTATGCACCGCGAGCCAACACACATAATGCACTATTACAGCTGCAAGGCCTAACAAAGAGAAGGTTGGGTTCTTTTATTTGCTAAAGGTATTTCTTGAAAGTTACAATAAATAGAAAATTTCCTGAGTCTTAGCATTTTTAACTAAACCATGCTTTTCTTTAAAGAATGTGAAAATGTGCAAAATTAATAGTAGTATAGGTTCCATCCACTTGTAACATCCTATTTTTCAGAGTTTTCACGGAGTTTCCAAAATAAAATTCACCATATGCATTTTCTAGAATTAATTTAAGCTTAGATTGAATTTTTGAAAAACAAAAAGATTTAATGTGACTAAATTAAACTTCAATTAGTATTAAAAATATTTTATTTGGATTTATTGTGCTTCAAGGAATTTTTCTAACTTTTTTGGGATTTTTTCTGAATTTATTTGCTATTTTCTAGAGCTCAAATGAATTAAATCTTAAAGTCTGAAATTAGGAAAAACCTCAAAAATCAAAAAAGGTCTTTGGGCCAAAATCCTTAATTCAAGCCCAAACCGCCCGGGTTTCAGCCCATTAATTCTTTCTAGCCCACCTTGTCTCAACCGTCCGATTCACTTGTGCCAAGTGTCGGTCATCTGAGCCATTGCGTGCGCATCAAGTGGTATAGGCACTGTGCTTCGTCTTTGACAGAATCTGTGTTGTGCCCGAGCCAGACTCGCCTCGGTGTTTACACAATTGCCGATTCGGACTCTCGCCCATGTCCGTCCTGGTCTCCTCGATGTCCAGGTATAAAAGCCTGGCCTTGCCTCTCATTTTCTGCACTCAAAGCCATCAAGTCCACGTCATCTTCGTCTTGCACCACCATTCTTGCACCATGGACATCATCACCGGAGATTCCATCCTCGTTGTCCGCCGCCTTGTCGTCTTCGAAGCCAAACCATCCTCGCTGTCTAGTGAGTCACCTTCACCGTCGAGCCTCACTGCCATCCGTTGTCCCCTCTTCACCTCACTCTGGCTAGCTGCTACTGCCCTCGAGCACCGACCACTGCACGTCCCCTCAGTTCACCCGCGTGTTGCTTTGTTCGCTGAAGGGTCACCACGGTCCACACGCCTGTTGATGTCAGCATGCACCCAGGCCTGGTGGACGCTTCGTCTTCTTTGTGAACCCGATCCATTGTGCATCGTGTCTCTGACATGCATGACCCATCGGTTAGGTGTACTGTTTTGTAGACCCATGCACCAAGCCTTGTCAGCTTAGCCACGTTGGATGACACGTCTGCCTTAATCCGACATGTTAGTCCACATCACTGCCACGTCAGCACAACCATGCCACCGTACCATGCCACGTCATCCAACCACATCACTACCACCTCAGCAACCACGTCAGCCTAGGTGCACGTCAGTAAGCCTCACCGAATATGCACTGTTTCATGAGCTGAGTTCACCATAGACTAGCACTATTCCGTAGACTAAGTCCATAGCATAGTAGTTTTTTTTAATTTTTAGGAATTTATTTTCTGAAAAATCTTCTGAGTACCCGCTCTTCTCTGTCCTAAATCCAATTGACCCGATTTTTTTCCTAAATTCATCTAAAACTGAACTCTATCTTTTGGTTCTAGTTTTAAAGTTTTTGGAGTTCATTTAGATTTTATTTATATTTCATTTGATTTCTCTCTTATTAGATAATATCTTCAAAGGAGCTGAAGCAGGATCTAAAGACCAAGAGTTGATAACTAAGTAAGGCCAAGGCAAGTCATGTTCTTTGATCTATTCTAATACGAACCTTTGTATCTGGTAGGTATAATCCAATTTTGATTAATCTCTCACATGATAATTTGAATGCCATGATTTCATTGACGCCATAGGATGGCTATTTATCTAGTGATATAATACAAGTTGTCACATGGGTTGCATGTTTAAAATTCTTAGCCATTCTTATAGTACATTGGGCCCATCATAACGGATAGCCACAGTCATAAAATTTAAGTACCATGACATGAATAGTGTCATTGGTGTTAATTATACAAAACTAGTTTTTCACTTGGACGAGTGATCATGCAGTAAAGAGGAAAGTGTGGTTAGCACTTCGTGGGATGTAGATGTCTCACCTAGATAATGTTTAAGGACTTAACTTTGTGTGCCATTTATCTGAGTCTTACCGTACAACCACATATCCAGTATAGGATGGACTTGGCTGATTATTTTGTGATACTTTAATTTTAATTTTGCCATTGAGATGAAAGTGGGTGTTGGTTAGACATTTCCACAGGACGTAAGAGAGAGCTCTCTAACAAGATGGTTAGCCTACTAGCAGCAAAACCTTAACGGGCGAAATTGAGTGAGAGTTGAACAATATAAAAGGCTTGTTGTGATTTTTTGTTAACATAGAGATTATCACAGCATGTGGGTAAAGTTGTGCAACCTCTGTAAAGTGTAAAACTATTCGAATAACTATGTCCTCAGTTATAAACAATGCTCAATAATTTTACACGAGGGGTAGAGATTTTATAAAATCTGGTTGGGTTAAATTTGGGAAGTGAATGATTAGTTCACTGGTGGTTCATTACGTGAATAGTTAGTTCACGAGTGGTTTAGTGGGTGAATGGTCAGTTTATTTGTGGTTTACTCAATTTCTTTGATTATTTATTTATTAATCATTTTCTAAGTTTGCTTTCAATCTATTTATAGTTTTTACTTTATATTATTGCTTTCTGCAAAATAACCACTTAACTATCATTTGGCAAGCCTTGTATAATATATTGCAACTTGTTACAAACAACTTGCTGAGTACATTATGTACTCACGGCTATATCCATATTTGCTCAGTTGCTGAAAAATAACCATATCAGACAAAGGAATTTGAAGGAGGTCTCTTTGACGACTTCACAGATTAGGACTTTGCTTCCCAATTAATTGCCTGTGAGCATGTTAAATGGCTACTATACTTTTCGTTGTTTTCAGCTGCTAAGTTTTGTTAAGCCCTGCAGGTTATTACTTCTGATAATTAATAATATTATAGTCTTTTTTTAGTTATTCATGAATATGGTCGATATTTCATCTATGTTCTACTATATGCGCTAGCGAGATCCTAGACTAGTGTAGAATATACAAAGAGTCAGCATTTGTATTCGGGTCTTGACACATCACTAGATTACATCTACCTTGGGGAAATCAATTCAAGATTACATCAATTTGATGAGTTTTTTATCCCACTCACACAGTTTTAGAAATGGACACTAACTCAAGTAAGTTTCCTGTCAGAACCGGAATTAGAAATTCCAAATTCCTCTGTGATTTCTCCACTGTTCCCTAGATCAGTAGCCAGTGCTCATAGTTACATCACTGTATATCAAAAACATATTAAGCGAAAGCATAATTTATACAGTAATAATTTACATGGGCCGATTGGGTCGAAAAGCAGAGAATGCAGCAGCGGAAATCTTCACATAAGTGGGACCCTCAGGACTTGCCCACAGGCAGCCAACTGGGGTTTCGTGACCTAGTTCTTGACCTTCATGGATATCAGCTCTGTTGACCCTTTCGAAGCATTGCAGGGCCTCTTCTTTTGTTCCTGACTGACTGGAGGATAATTAAGCAACAATGAGCACAAATTGTACTCAACAAGCCACCACACAGAATGCAACAGTAATAGTAATGCTACATGCAAGGCTGTGAAAGGAGGCTTGAGGTTATTTTATTTGCTAAAGCAGCATTTCCAATTATCATAAATAAAATTCCTTTGACTTAGCAATTTTAACCAAAATGCAAGTTGTAAAGAGAGAGTGCAATACTAATAGTAGCGCAGGTTACATCCACCTTTTACAGTGTATGGTTACCTCTACCAATGCTAATTTTGATTACTAGGCTACATCCACCCTAATTATCACTGGAGTACATCTCTCTAGGAAAAATCCAACAAAGTAGGGTACTTCTCTCTACTTAGTTTTCATTCCACCCGCAAAAGGTTTTTGAAATAGAATTAACTCGAGGAAGTTCCCATGTCCGCTCTTGACCGTGAGCACGGCTATTCGAATAGTTATTTAGACTCTGCAGAGTTGCACAACTTTACCCACAAGAGATAACCCAATTGTTATATTCTGCATGTTTCCTTAGACATGCAGATCAACCAGATTATCACATGACCTTTACAATGCATCTAGTAAAAGAATGCACTCGCTAAGGTTTCCGTCTACAGGAAGGCCATTTAGACGCCAGATAGACCCCCTCTTGCGCCCACCTCTGTCCAGTGACACGACCACCTCCAGAACACTTTGCGTCCAGCGAGGAAAATCGTGCTTTCCCCTGAAGTGCATTCCTTTACTGGCGAATACAAATTATTCAGTCATGCCTACACTTTACCAGCTTGTGGTTTGTACTGTTATACATGGAGAGGTCAACACAGGATTAAATCCTTAATTTGTCCAGACGGGCGTCCATAGCCCAATGTTACATCCACCAACCACTCCTACTATCCGCCCAGACGGGTAAGCGATTTTTGAGGATTTTGAGAAGCATAAGATACTCTGTATCAGAACTATCAGTCATCTACATCCAATAATTGCCCAAAATCGATTTGATGGTTTGAAGAATAATGATGTGCCGGACAATTGAATGCCCTAGCTCTGGACTCACTTGGCAGTAAATATGACTTAGCTAATGTTAATAGCAATATTATCTAGGGCGACAAGGATTGGGTGAATCAACTGGTAAAGGGTGTCACATTAATAATACTGGTAGCATAAAGGGCAATAACTACCTTACATTTGACATAAGTTTGCATAACAAGTAAGCATGCATTTTGATAATTTGAAAGAACATAACTTTCAAAAATGTGGGATCAATATGATCAAAGTGATGACTTGCCTTGATTATTACCACAGCCTTGCTTTAAATCAAAGCCCGCTTAACCAGTCAGTTGCAATAAATCTGGAATTCTCCTTTCACCGTAATTTGAATCCACTTGAGCTTGTCGTCTTCAGACTGCAGCTTCTAATACGCGGCAACAGAATGGAAAAACCAAATAAATCCAAATGTGGCAAAAGTCTAGTTTAAATTAATTGAACTTAGTTTATGTCGTTTACAAATTGAGAGTAGAGAGGGAGCGATTGGAATGGATTTATTTGATAGGAAGAAGTTGATTTAATAGCTTTACCGTGAGGGAAAATTTTAAGAAGCAGGAAGAAGTTGAATAAAGGATTACTGGTAGGATCCTTCTGCTGGGGTTTCATCTTTTTCTTTAAGACTTCTTTTGTAATATTATATATTTATCAAGGAAGTTCCAAGAGCAAAACAGGACTTATGCATCTTTAGAAAGATTGCCTGAGAGGGTGATTTGGCAGATACTTGAGTTCAAGCATTTTCCCCCAATTTTAATTATAGTCTAGAGTTAGTGATTTATCCAACTTTTGATTAGGAACAGGGTTGATTATTTTGGTAATTAACACATTTATTAGGGATAATTGAAGGTTGTAACTTTTAATGAAAAAGTGAATTATGATTTAACAAGGTTTACGCTTGATAAGATTGCACATAATTAATTATTTTTGATTACTGAAGAATGATTAGATTATTTGGGATGCAAAGTTATGTTTTAGCAATATATTTAGCCAAGGGTGCTATTTGCTCATGAATTCATTTTATGCCTTTTTCTCTTGCAAGATTTGGACTTTGGGGATGTATAAATAAATAAAATTAACAATTTAATTGAGATAGAGAGCAATAATCCTCTATCTAGGTTTAAGAATCTTTTAGTCTGAAAGAGATTTGAATCAACAAGAATGAACAATTATTTCATTTACAACAAGAAGAAGTCTTATTGGTTTTAGCAAATGAACAATTTGTGCATTACTATTTTGTGCATCAGACTGTAAATTAATGAGCTTTATTCGCATTAGTGGATTTAATTTCAAGGAAGAAGATAAAATGGTAATAGACGGATTGCTTGAGTTTGAGGTAGGTTTGATATTGAGTTCTTTGGATTAGCACTTGAGGGTACTTAGGCATTGACGAAAAGCGGTAAAACTTGATTCGAGATGATTTCATTTTCTTTTTACACCTACAAGTAAATTTCATCTAACAACATTTTAGGATCACTTTTTGAACATGCTTAGATTGCAAATATTGCACACTTGAGTTTTTAACATTCAAGTAGTAAGAATATGCTGCCGATTGGAAAATTGGCCATGAGGTCTTTGATCGGGATAAAATTTTCATACAAGGGTAAATTGGTATTTGGCGGTTACCTGCATGCTTATTTGATTTCACAAGCACAAACTCATTGCAAAAGGAATTATACACATGTCCATCCATTTGCTTCATAGAACAACCTGCAGATTTAGACTTCACAATTGAGCATGCTGCTAAAGCCAATCACCAGATATCTGCAACCTTTAGGGGGGAACCCACCTGTCATTCAAAGAAGAGAAAGGGGAGACAGGGCTGCTGCGAGGAGGCAGCTCGGCCGAAGAGAGCAGGGAGGGGTGCAGCACTCCTCTGGGTGGTGGCACGGAGCGATTCCCGTGGGCGTCGAGCTGAGGCCGACAGGGGGCTCAGCTGGCGGCGGGGCGACCTCGGGAGGCCATGGAGGAGCTCCAAGTGCCGACCACTGGCTTGAGGTGTAGCAACACGGGAGTAAGCCCGGCGGCGGGGGATCACCCGAAAGGAATAAAAAAGGGAGGAGTGAATATCCGAGAAGAGCTCGGCTTGGGGGTTGAAGGGGGTGCGATGGGGTGAAGAAACGGACCGAACCTTCGTTTATAGCCGACGGGAGCAGAGGGTAGTTGGGCTTCATTGAAGATTGTTGCAGACGGGGCCAATGCCGAGTGGGGCAGTGGACGGTGCTGCGCGCAGTCGAGACTAGGCCGGTGCGGCATTGAGTGCGCACAGGCGGCAAGAGCAGTAGGCAGGTGAGGCCTGAGCCTAGCTCAGCGAAAAGACGTGTTGAGGAGCACGACGGGGAGTAGCTTGCTCCAAGGATTGGCAGGGCGTTTGATGAGCACAGACAGCAGGGGTGGCGTGCACACGAGGCATGGCTAAGTGGAATGGAGGCCGGCGCAGGGCTAGCAGAGGAGCGGCGTGGGAGAGGGGTTACTCCCTCGCTAGGCCGGTGGCGACACGACGAGCGGAGCCAGGCAAGTAGAGGAGGGGGTTAGCTCGGTGGGGCGGGGAGAGGAGTAATGCCGGTGGCAGCTAGCTCGGCCAATTTGATGCGACACATGGTGAGTGGCAGGAGGAGGCCGGCAGGTAGGCGAGATGACGGAAGGGGTCTGGGCGGCATTGAAGCTGGGGAGGTGAGGCCAGCGGTAGGGGTACGGCCGTTGGAGTGAAACCGGGGGCAGCGAGGTGGTTTGCGCGCGGGCTGGGCCGAAGGCGAGTGCAGGGGCGAGGGGAGGAACCGGGCCTGGCGTTGCTAGAACCAGAGCGAGGGGGAGAAGGATCGCCGGGGCAGCAGTCGGGGGTGAGGCGTCCGGTGGGCCGGAGGTGTGGAGGAAAGGGGCCAGGTGCTGGGACCGATCTGGGGCAAATGGGGGAAAAGAAGAAATGGGGAAAAGGAGGCGGCGGCGCTGAAATGGGGAGAGGTGGGGAGAAGGAAGAAAGGGGATAAGGGGAGCTGCATCGGCCGAGTGGGCCGGAGGCCGGGAAAGAAAAGGGCTGGGCCCAAAGAAGATTTTCTAATTTTTGAGGATGGAGCAATTTAATTTCCTTGATTAGTTTTAGTAACTAAGAAACTTTAATGATTAACTTAAATATTAAATCTTGATTTAAAGTCTTTGATTTTCAGAATTTAGATTTAGGATTGCCAAGGGTTTTGAGAACCCGGATTTAAATTCTAAACTCTTGATTCTCTCTTTTGAGGATAGGGTTCTTGATTTTAGAGAATTTAATTTGAATTTTTGTCGCCCGAAATTTCAAATCAAGAACTCAAATGAACAAAATTTTGAAATTCACCATAAATAAGAAAAGTTTTCATTAATTTGCAAATACAATAATCCCTAATATTTTTGGGATGTTACATTTCCATACCTACCCATGATCGTGGGCATGGTTGTTCAAACAATTTTTACTCTGCAGAGGTCGAACACTTTACCCATAAGTGACAATTAACTTGTTATGTTTCACACATTTTAATAAAGAAGATCACCACAAGGCCTTTACAATGAATATCTCCAACGAGCTGCAACCACTAAGGTTTCCACCTCTTTGGGGTTACATACACCCACGCCAAAGGCCCCCTCTTGCACCGCACGGTGGCTTACATCCAGTGAGATGACCCATGTTCAACCCTTTTGGCACAATTGTGTTGAGTCAATGCAAATTATTTAGCCATGTTGTACCCATTATAGATTTATAGTTGTACTATTTTATATTGAGATGTCATCATAAGATCCAGTCCTTAGGTACTATCTAGGCGGTTCAACCATAAATCACATATTCTCGTGCTACATCCACACCAATACCACTTATCATCCGCCTAGATATAAATCAAATTTTAGGGTTTTGCGGAGTATAACATATTTTAGTTCAATATACCAGTCACTTTCCTACAGTGGCTGTCCAAACCAAGTTTTCATGTTTAAAATGATTTCAAGGCAAATTAATGTCCCTAGTATCTAAGCTAGGCTAAGTATAGCGCTTAGATACAACTTATAACTAATATGTTTACCATTAATTCTAGGGTGACAAGGATTATTTGTTCAATGTATAAGGGTGGGGTATAATAGTGCAATGATTAATAAGCAAGTAACTACAACCTTAAACTGAACATAAATTTGCATAAAAAAATAAAAGCATACAATTTTGATAATTTAAACCAACATAATTTACATTCAAAAGTAGGTTCAACATTATCAAAGTATTAACTCAACTGATTCACAAGTTGGTTGGTCTTGAAAGTCCTGGCTTGGCTCAAATTGCAACTCCTCCCGGCCTTTATACTCTATTTGGACGATCGTGACAGAAAGCAAATAAATAAACAATCAAACACATAAATCCAAATAAACTCCAAATTTTGTGATTTTACTGCCATTAAAAAGATCTTGAATTTAAATAAATTTATACACAAGTTTCATTCAACTTAGATTTAAAACGAGTGAGAATGGGCCTTCCAAAGTTTAAATCAAGATTAAAAACCAAAATAAACAGAGGAGACAAAAAGCTTTCTCACTGACAGGTGGGGCCTGAGGATTTTTATTTTTATTTATGTTTCACTAGAAAAGCTAACCGAGAATGACAAGTGGGGCCTGTGGATTTTAATTTTCTTTTTGAATTATTCTTCTAAGGAAACTTGCAAAAGGCTGACAAGTGGGGCCTAACACTATGTTGGTCATAGTAAAAGGGGACCCACACGTCAGTGACTCATAACACAAAAATCTGGTTTCAAATTATTTTCTTAATGGACTGGGGGCGGTGGGCCAGTGGGTTTGGGCATAGCCCACGATTCAAATTTTGAAATTTTGAATTATGGGTTTAGGTTTTGAATTTTGGATTTTGAATTTTGAATTTGAGTTTGATTTGGAATTTGGATTCTATTTTTTAGTTTTTGATTTTCTTTCTAAATTTGAATTCTATCTTGAGTATCAATTCTAAATTAGGAATTTTATTTTTGCCAACATTTGAAAGAGAGATCAAATCAGCAAATTTTATTCAAAAATTTTGAATACCTAAAAATGTGATATTATAAATCCTAACAACCTTAAAAAGAATCTTGACCCCAAGATTCTGCCTAGTCAGAAAACAGATAAGGGTAGTCTACTCTAAGTTGATCTTCGTGTTCCCAGATGGCTTCTCCTTTAGTGTGGTTGCTCCATTAGACCTTGCAGAGACGGATGGTCTTGCACCTCATTTGCTTCTCTGTGACATCAAAAATCTTGGTCGAATTCTCTGGGTGCCCCCATTTGCTTCTTCATGACATCGATAATCTTGGTTGGATGCTCTGGATAAGTTAAATCCTTCCGAAGCTTGATGGTTTCTACCAGGGCTTAGTCTTCTTGCACCCTTAGGCACTTCTTGAGCTGTGATACATGGAACATGTTGTGCATGATTGCGAGACTTGTGGGTAACTCCAGCTGGTAAGCTACCTCCCCACATTTGGCAACGATTGGGAACGATCCAACGTATCTAGTGTAACACCCCAACTTAACAAAAACCTAATATTCACCCACAACAACTGTCGCTACCAAGTTTTAACCAATAAACCAACATTTCCAACAACTAAGATTCAAGAATAAACATTTAACATAATAATAAACATGAATTTTAGCAACATAGTAAACCATTAATTAAATTTAAGATGGACCAAATAATTACCAAGAGGAGTTAAGAATAAGTCTAAACTAAGGAACGTATCAAATATCAATATTATGAACCAAAAGGAACTAAAGGCAACCACAAAATTATCCAATTACTACAATAGAAGACACTAAATTATTCACGACCATAAGTGATGAATTGCCAGGTAGGTGAAGAGTTACAAAAGTGTAACACTATCATGTTCTACTTCTATCCATGCATGTCACCAACATTCACCAAAAAACAACAATAAAGCGAGGGTAAGTCCACGACTCAGCAAGTACAAAGTAGAACAATAAATGAATCCACATCATTTTTATAATTTATATACATTTACCATTAAATCTATTTTCACATCTCATTCTCATCAATTCTCATCCACAAGTCTCAATATCTCATCTCTCTTTTCAAGAATGCAATGCAATGAACATGTCTTCTTCTGTAGCTCATATCGGTATAACAGAGGGTACACCTGTTGGTGCCACCCTCTACCTCTATCCCATGGAGGTGCCTACCAAAGTAGATATTTTCCTCCATCCTACAGAGGTGCCTACCAATGTAAATCTTTCCTTCATCCTATGGAGGTGTCTACCTCTGTAAGTTTTACTCAAAAGCACGTCGAAATAGTCAAATAGTTTTACTTAAAACTATTGACTTTCTTACCACCCTGTCTCGTAACGCATATGTTATATCATGAATGTCTTTTTTCATCATTTTACCACATATCATATCTATCATTAAATTAATATCATACTGAATAAAAGGATAATCAAAATTATTGTATGACATGAATAATTTAATATAGTGAGGAATTATCAATCATCATCTATCATTCTACAAAGCACTTTCTAATTACGATGACCAGTTTGATTAGGAGATGACAACGTAACCGACGCTACTCCTCCTATAGCAATTACTCATTGTTAATACAGGCCATAACATTATAAGACAACAAATAAATGACAACGTTCCTACACGCTCTCTAAACCCACAATTTCCCCTTACAGGTCAATTAACCCCATTGTCCTGGTACTAACAAATATCATAAATTTCAATTCATATATTGAAATATAACAAATCATACCAGTTCTTGAATCTATACAAAATTTCTTACAACTTTCTAGTTGATCACAAGTTCAGAATAAATCATCTAAACCCCCATTTTTAAACTAAAAAATAGATCTGTCATCTTCTAGATAGCAGAATTACTAATTTAATATCTTTTGATCCACATATGCAAAAATATTGAACTATGATATTTTTAGAATCTACAAGGAATTACCTACCACTTTCTAGTTATTCCTAAAATTTAATTCTGCCATGAAATTAGTTAAATTAATGTTTTTCCACGATTGCATCTAGCAGTAATCCGATCGATTATAGTCTCCCAAAATTCATAACTTCCATTCTACTTATCTTAAAATTGCGTTCCTAAACTTTCTAGAATCCTTACAAAATCACCTACAATATTCATGTAGACCAAGTCTCCAGATTATTCTATCTACTATTTTTAATCTATAGATTAACACGTGATACCAAAACACGACAAATTGACCCGACAGTAGGTTTACAAAATTCATATCTCACAATCTACTCATCCAATCGATACGAACAAAAATTATACAAAAAGATATTGAAATTCTCAAGAACGTTATAGTAGATGATATTCTCAAATTTTGCCTAAACAGTACCCATAATCTCAATACAATAATATAGCAAATTAAACCGATCTACTATTAAAACCACTGACAAACAATGTGCTAACACCCTCTCTAATCTCGATTTATAATGTATAATTAAAATAAATAAAACAGAGAAAATTAGCTAAATTGTTACCCACGAGACAAAATCCAAAACCCCCATCTCTTCCTCACTTCTCCTTCTCTTGTTCCTCCTAAACTTTCTCCTTCTCTTCTTCTCTCCTGGCTTGGAGGTTGCAGCAGTTGTCGGTACTCCCGCCGCTCGCATGACCAAGGCAGTAGCTAGCCTGGCGCGCATCCGATGCAGCTAGCATGTCGGCATGTGTTGCGTGTTGGCGATGTCTTGCGCGGGCGCTGGTGGTGCAATTCACACGTAGGCGACAAGCAGGCAACCGGTCAGGCAGCCAACGGGTGTCGCACGCGCTGGTGGTGGCCACGCGCAGGCGACCGAACGACTGAGGGTGATACAGGCTTCAGCTGGGGTGGCGATCGCTAGCCCTCGGCAGTATGGCCCGCGAGGGGAAAAACATCACGCGTTGGTTCTTCTCTTCCCCACTATCCCATTATCACAACCCCCATTCAACTCGTTCATCAATTCCTCGTACGACTCGCTCTAGGAAAACCAACCCACTCCAATAATTTTGGCATCACCTTTTTCTGTATTTCTTTTTCACTAATTATGCATAAGTCCTTGAGAGCTATTTTCAGGATATTACATTCTACCTCTCTTAACAGAATTCGACCCCAAATTCTTCGCCTCATAATTCTACCTGCAAACTCTAAGCTTCCAACTCATACCCATAAGATATACTTAGGACGCACAAACACTCTGACTCCAATCAGATAGCTTGAAGAGCATAGTACACCTCAAGATCCTACAATACTTTTGTGTACATACACATACGACATATACTGCGATTCCTCCATGCCTCAAGTAAATAATTACCCACTCCTCCTTAATAAAGAAACCCACTTCTAAAATCACTCTATTTCAAAATAAACCAATCTTAGGAGAGAAATAACCTGAGACAAAGCAAGATCACTACAACTTGTAAGGAGCATTTCCTTGAAAAGAGGAGCAAATAAATCACTCATTGAACCCACTCCTCTCAAAAAAGAACATTCTCTAAAAACGATTGACTCACAATGGAAACTCTCAACTTCCAAACAAACAATTGCAAATATAAACCACATAAGCCAAAGGTAAAATCACTACATGCTCAAATTAAAAACTTCCTCCATTCTTAAAAGGAAATATTCACAATTTCCAACATAAAACCAATGCACTTCGCAAATGAGCATCAAATATAACTGCAAAGATTAGTCAAGAACTAGATGGGTAGCTCACTAAGCCAGCAAAACATACTCTACTCAATTTAAGGGATAAATTTAGTCTAAAATCATGGAATTGTAAATCCTCCCAAGCGACACTATCCCATGTCTCTTAAATTGATAACCTCAAGGATATGCACAATCCTAAAGCAACATCCACACCAATCTAGATAGACTCTACTAATTCACAAAATGCTCTAATTAACTCCCCTACCAAAGAAATATCCCTTCAGATAATCCCAAGCGATCTTAAACATAGGTTTCACATTGAATCCTATCACCTCAATTCTTTAAGGATAATCATCTTGAAGATCCTAGCACACACAACACATCCGACCAATGATCATCACAATTCTCCGAGTTAATTTTGTTCTCCTACTTTCACACAAAATCATGGCCAATTATAGTTCTAGACTAAGGCACAAAATCCAGTTCCATCTCTCCTTATCCATATATTGAGGCAAACCCCTATTGAGGTTGTAACCATAAATAATCCAGAAATTTATAACTCGTAAACCACCAAAGTATTCTCCTGTTACTCTTAGTAATTCCAACCTCAATGACTCCTAAAATAAGGTTTCAGTATCATTAATAGGGCAAATCCTCCAATTTGTTGACTAGCCACCAAAAATCTAAATAGACTCAATCATTATAACACCAATAGCTAAAGACAATATCCACCAACTAAACTTTTAGAAAGATTCTAACTCCAAGAGAGATATTCACTAAAAATCAATCCATGACATATAATAATCCAACATTTCTCATCATTCAAATAACCATCACATAGACTAAATTACTTCACCAATATTGGATTCTCATTAAACCGCACCATCCAATTTAGTCCACAAAATCTAGCAATTTGCATAGTCTCAACGTTCTAATTAAATGATCAAACTTCCAAACTTGTGGTAACCTCAAATAATCCACAATATATACCAACATATCATTACTCACTATCCATTATGGATTCTACTAGTAAGTATAATTTGATCAATTTGCCCCCAAAGATAACCATTGTATGAAGTCAATTTCTCTCCAAGATTTATAGTATAAAGACAAATCATCCTCCTATACACTCCAAATGACTTGGCACCAAAGACCTTATAAGATTGTATACTTGATTACTACTTGTTAGTTGCCACTATAAATTCCAAAGGACTTTATAACACGACTTAGCTATTTCTATAACACCCCGGCTTAACAAAAACCCAAGATATCATCTTCAGCTACTATCTCTACCAATTTTTTTAACCAACAAACAACTTTACCAACAACTAGGTTTCAAGAATAAACATTCATCATAACATTAAACATAAATTTTAGCAACATTGTAACCATAAACTGAATTTAATATTAACCAAACTTAATCAAGATGAATCATAAACAAATCTAAATTAAGTAAAGCATCAAGTAGCAATATGATGAACTCTGAAGTCTAAGGAAAACCATAAATTGTCTAATCAATGCTATGAAAAACTACTAATTGGTTCATGTCCTTAAGTGATAAGCTGCTAGGTGAAGTGAAGAGCTACTATGTGCAATGTTTCATATTCTACTTCCCCCCAATGCATATCGCCTTCAACGTTCACCTAAAAATAATAAATAAGTAAGAGTGAGTCCATAACTTAGCAAGTATAAAGCAGAATAATAAACGAGGCATCATCTTATTAACAAATCATAACCATTTATCATAACTCAATTCCTCATATTCATTCTCATTAGTTTTCATTCACATATCTCATTATTTCAAATCACTTTTCACTTTTCATGGATGATATACAATACTCATGCACATGTCTTAATTCTTCTTCCGCATATATCAGTATAACTGAGTGTTCACCTGTCGATGACACACCCTTGTCCTGCCCTTTTTCATACGAGATCGCCCTATCCTTTTTCATATAGGGTCTCACCTCCGCTCATATGTAGTGCCTACCGAAGTAGGTCTTTACACCTTAGACTCTCGCCCTGTCCTTTTTCATACAGAGTCTCACCTCCGCTCATATGTAGTGCCAACCAAGTAGGTCTTTACAACATTGATGCTCACATGCAATGCAATTATTATCTTTTTTATTAGTTAATTAACAACATTAATCAACTAACATAATCCCCATTGTAACCATAAACATATGAGCAATATAAAACAAGCATTGTCTTATGAATAGTCAGGGCAAGGATTCATTTAATTATAATATAATTTTAAATACCCAAATGCTATTCTACAATACACTTGCCTCGACTATCGGTTTGACTATCTCGTGCACGCAATGGCCAAGCAGCCGACTAGCGCTCATGCGCCAGGACAGGAGCAGGAGCGCGTGCGCTATGCGCGGGAACTTGCTGGCATGTCGAACAAGGTGCAGCGAATGATTGCATCCAGCAGCAACCTAGTACTGGATAGCAGCCTCTTGAAATTCATAATTTCTTTTCTACTTATGTAAAAATTGTGTTCTTAGACTTTTGGAATCCTTAAGAAATCACATACAATATTTATGTAGACCAAATCCCCAAATTATTGCATCTACTATTTTTGATCTGCAGATTAACATGTGCTGTCAAAACATGACAAATTTACCCAATGGTAGACTTACAAAATTCATATCCGACAATCTACTCATCCAATTGACATGAATAAAATTTCTATAGAAAACTATTGAAATTCTCTATAACTTTCTAAAAGATGATATTATCAAATTCTACCCAAATGGTACCCATAATCTAATACAACAATAAACCCCATCTCTTTCTCACTTCTCTTCTTCCTCCTATAAACTTTTCCTGCAGTTTTTTCCCCGCTTGTAGCAGTTGTCGGTACTCCCACAGCTCGCACGACCGAGGCAGCAGCTGGCGTGTGTGTTGGCGAAGTCCTGCCCAACCTTCACGCACGGGCGATGAGCGAGCAACCGGTCAGGTAGCTGACGGGTGGCGCACGCGCTGCGATGGCCATCACGCGCTGGTGGCGAAGACGCGTGGGCAGCGATGGCTCGTAGCGAAGCTTCCTGTTAATTCAGTTTTCTTCTTTCTTAAGTTTCTCATCTCTTTGAGTTTCTTTGATTGCTTACTCTCGAGTTTGTGCTCTATCTTCAGCTTATGTTCAGTCGGGACGTCTCTGAACAGATTTATATATCTTCTAATTTCAGTTTTCAGATTATATCTGTTGTTTGCTCGTTCTGGCTTGAGTCGTACGTATCAGACATGGACTCATTCTTCTCTAATATTTTGGCCAACGAATATAGCTTCTTAGCTGTATAATCTTGTTGGTTGTGAGATAAGATTCTCTAGTTGGGAAGGAAAGACAACGTACGGCTGCATGTTAAAACAGAGAGAGAAAAACCCAAATCTTGAGTTCTAATTCCCAAAAATACATCTGAAATCTTTTATCTTGGAGGAGCTATGCTTCATGAGAACCCATTGGTTCATCTTCAATTGAGTGCACAATAGAGGAGATCATTGTATCTCGGAGGAGAGCCGCTGTTCATCCCGTGCACCTAGGCGGGGGCGTGAATCTCCTTGAAGACAGCGCTGTCCGGCGTGCCCTGATCCTTCAGAGCTGCTGTCCGTCGACTTGCTGTGGCTGGTTCTTCCTCAACTTTCTCAAGCTGCTGCCTACGACGTCCTCGACCCCAACAATTTCAAGGAGATTCAGATCATCTACGACTCGTAGGTAATAGTTTCCATGGCACAAGCAAACCCCCACGATGATGCCATGAAGCCAGAAAAGTTCAATGGCAATCACTTTAAGCGTTGGCAGACCCGGATGATATATTGGCTCACTGCTTTGGATTTGTTCTTGATCATAACTGGCCCTGAACCAAGTCCAGAAGAACTCTTTCCTAGGACCGTGCCATATGCTAAAAATTATCAGGCCAAGAATTTCAATTGTATAGGGAAAATTCTAAGTATGCTTATCAAGTCTCTCTTTGATGAAGAACCGATCTATCTCTACATGTTTCATTCAGTCGTCACTACTACAGAAAGCCTAATACTAGATGCCTAATCACAGACGGTTTGACAAAACCGTCTGTGAACGACATTAACACAGACGGTTTTAATTTGGACACCGTCTGTGTTAATGGTGTCGGAGAAAACGAGTATCACAGACCGTTCTTACCAATAAACCGTCTGTGATATTTCCATATCACAGACGGTTTGTAATAGAAACCGTCTGTGATAATCTGTCATTATCACAGACGGTTGTTTATTTAAAACCGTCTGGGATAAGCTGCTTATCACAGACGGTTTGTATTACAAACCGTCTGTGATAATCTTAGAATTATCACAGACGGTTTGTAATACGAACCCGTCTGTGATGTTGTCCGTCCGATGTTAATATATAACTGAAGCTGAAGCCTCCTATTCAAAAACTAAACAGGATGTTGAGACTAAGTACTGCTGTAGCTTTTAGCTTCGGTTTTCGCTTGTTGGTTTTTGACTGAAATTGCACTAACCTTTACAGACAATACAAATGAATAAGAAAAAAGTTAAAAAACAAAAAAAATCAAAATCAAAAGCTAGCTGAAAATCAAAAGCCGAAACCAAACAATTACCACTAAAACACAAGCTGGATATATAAAACAATATAACTACGTACAGAACGGTTTGTTCTACTGCAGGTTGCTTCTAATAACTATAATAACCTACGTACAGAACTACTGATCGAGACAAAAGATCATAAATTAAAGGGAAATTATTACAAAAGTCGCACATAAAGGATTCCCAGATTCTAATCTTCAGGGCTTCGTACGCTTCTTCTTCGACTTTATCATCCATTGGATCAGCCGCCGAGTTCTCGAACACCGTTAAGATTGTCCTTGCCCTCAGCACTTCCTCCTCGGCTGGGCAAATGATCGTGAGCATAGTCCATAATCGGAAGAGGATTGCATTGAAAGATTCCTCAGACTCTGCCGTTTCTGCTTGATCGGAAATGCTATGCATTAGTCTGTGCAATGCCACAAGAGTTTCTTCCGCTCTGTGCACATTGTTGAGAAGAACTAAGGTGAGGGCGAATTCCCTTTCTTGAGCGGCAGTGAGACGCCTCCGTCGACGGCGGATGATCAGGTCGAGCTGACGGATGCAAGAAAGTTGGGGAAGGAGAGCAGGGCGTGTGCGGAGAAGCTGCTCCAGACGTAAATTGTTGGCCGCCTATGCAAGGTTCCGGCCGAACAACTCTTGATGAACAAATGAGAGGAAGGAGATGATCACTGAAACCATATTTTGCATGTACTGCGTTGAGAATTAGGCCGGTGCGCATATTTAACCTTTAGCAGAGACGGTTCGTATACCAAATTAATGATCGAGACGGTTCGTATGCCGAGACGCGCCGTATAACGATAGTGCTACCGAGTCCCGATGGAGCTATCACGAGCGGTTTTATTTTGGAGACCGTCGTGATGATATCGCTGACGGTTCTTAATAACGAACCGCCTAGATAATCAAACATCACGACAGTTCTTACCAATGAACCGTCTGTGATATCGCGAATATCACGACGGTTTATAATTAAAAACCGTCAGGATATCACGACGGTTTTTAACTATAAACCGCTCAGCGATAGTAGTATCGCGCACGGTTTGTTTAAAAACCGCTCGTGATAATGTCTGCCATGTATTTATTGCGCCGCCGCATCGCATCTATCTTCATTTCGATCCGATCTTAGCCCGTCTCAGAGCCGAGGCGCAAGGCTTTCGTGCCAATTTTTTTGTGGAAGTAGGCTGATTTGGCAGGAGAGCTTTGAAGATTCATTGAGATCTTGGTTGCCCTAAATATGGTTAGTAATGAAATTTGTTTGATCTAGCTAATTAATTTTCGGTGAACTGTTATATATATATATATACTTTGAAGATCTAGCTATTTAGATTTAGCTAGCCTCAATGCATGTGGTATATATGTAGTATTAATTAATTAAATTAATTTTAATACTAAGTTGTTATATATGTACATTATATAGGATCGAAACTGGATGTATACCGCAAACCGTGTGAGTGAAGAGTACATTAATGGCGTGTCTGCTTTTACAAGAGCTGCCAAGGAGGATATGTTGAATAAGGGGGTGAAATATATGTATTGTCCATGCACTGACTGTGAGAATTTGAAGATGTTTAAGAATCGAGAGCAGATTGAAGCGCACTTGATTCGGAGGGGTTTCAAAAAGGGGTATACGTGTTGGACCAGTCATGGCGAAGTCAATGATATGCCGCCGGATGACATCGCCGGTGAAGTCAATGATATGCCGCCGGATGACATCGCCAGTGAAGTCAATGATATGTTGCCGGATGATGATTGTGGTTCGGATTCGGATAGGCTACACGATGACAATCTGGATCAGATGCTTCGTGATGTAGAAGAGAACTATGATGAGAGAGAGTATATTAAATTCCGAGGCTTGATGGAGGACTCAGAGAAACCTTTGTTCACGTGTTGCAGGTCAAAGTACACGGTTGTCACCGTGCTTGAACCGTTGAAATTGAAGGCAAGCAACGGTTGGTCCGACAAGAGTTTCACGGCGCTATGTCTTTTAGCGGACATGCTTCCGGAGGGCAATGAGTTACCTAAAACCACGATAAAGCCAAGAAGGTTCTTTGTCCATTGGGAATGGAAGTAGAAAGAATACATGCATGTCCGAACGATCGTATCCTCTACCGTAAAGAGTATGCAAACATGCATGTCTGTCCGGTGTGCAACGATCCCGATACAAACGTAACAATCAATCGATGATGATGGCGAGGAACAGAGGTGAAGAGAGGACCTCCGGAAAGGTGGCATGGTATCTTCCTATAATTCCCGCTTGAAGCGATTTTTGCGAATCCAAAGGAGGTAAAACTGCTGCGATGGCACTCGGAGGAGCGCAAGAAGAATGGAATGCTGAGACACCTTGCTGATTCCACCCAGTGGAGAAACATCGATAGGTGCTTTGCGATTTCTGCAGAACCGAGGAATATAAGGTTTGGATTGAGTACAGATGGAATGAATCCTTTCAGTAGCATGAGCAGCCGACATAGCACTTGGTGTGACTCTTTGCATCTATAACCTTCCTCCTTGGTTGTGTATGAAGCGAAAGTATATTTTGCTGTCGATACTTATCCAAGGGTCAAAGCAACCTGGGAATGATATTGATGTGTACCTAGCGCCGTTGGTGGAAGATCTAAAAGTACTGTGGGACGAAGGGGTACAGGTATGGGATGCATACAAACGAGAGAACTTCACTTTGCGCTCCTTATTGTTCTACACCATAAATGATTATCCTGCCCTTGCTAACCTGTCGGGCCAGAGTACAAAAGGTGCCAAAGCTTGTACTCACTGCTTAGATGGTACCGAGAGTGTGTGGCTGAAACACTCACGCAAAACCGTGTACATGCGTCACCGCCGATTCCTTCGGAGGGCTCACTCATACCGCAAGATGAAGAAACAATTTGACGGAGAGAAGGAGGACGGTTCAGCTCCAAGGCATTTAAGCGGAAAAGAGGCTTATAATATGGTTAAGGATTTAGATGTTGTCCTCGGAAAGGGACGTAAATTGAGGGGTCGTGAGAAGAACATCTGGAAGAAGAGATCAATATTTTAGGACTTACCTTATTGGGAGTACCTAGATGTTCGACACTGTATCGACGTCATGCACGTAGAAAAGAATGTATGTGATAGCTTGATTGGTCTCTTACTGAACATTCGTGATAAAACAAATGACGGCGTCAACGCACGGCTTGACTTGGCCGATATGGACATCGGCGCGTGAGTTAGCACCGAGAACAATGATAATGGACGAACGATCTTCCCCTGCGTGTTACACTCTATCCAAGGCCGAGAAAATAGAACTGTGCCTGTGCTTGCATTGTGTCAAAGTTCCGTCTGGTTACTCTTAACGGCAATGTGAAGAAACTTGTTTTGATGCAAAATTTGAAGTTAAATGGAATGAAGTCTCATGATTGTCATGTGTCGATGACACGATTCTCCCTATTGCTATTCGAATATTTTGCCGATCAAAGTCCAAGAGACAATCATGAGGCTATGTTATTTCTTTAACACAATTGCTCAGAAGGTCATCGATCCCGAAGGACTAGATGCTCTGCAGGACGAGGTGGTGATGACTCTATGCCATATCACAGATGGTTATTTTTTACAACCCGTCTGTGATTGTAGCTATCACAGACGGTTTGTAGTTACAAACCGTCTGTGATACATACTCCACAGATGGTTTGAAAACCGTGCGTGATAACCTTCGATTATCATCGACCCATAAAGTCGACGGTTGCCGTAAAACCGCTCGTGATGACGCTTTTGAACCGTCTGTGATAATGATTTCTGTAGTAGTGCGTATTGAATTGGATTATTTGCAACATTGATTGCTAACTTATTGTCGCACCAAAGCTTTAACGGTCCACCTATTAGTAAACTCAACTCTGATAGAAAACCTCTCACCTACAATAATTCACATAAGCACATTACCATGGATCTATATTCTGTGTTGGCTGTTGATCGGGATACCACTGATTGTTTCTTGCTCCCCCACAAAGACACAGTACCCCGATGTTGATCTCCTATCATCAAGGACTTTTTCTTTTGAACCATAGACTTTTTCTAGGACTTCCCTTTAAATATAGTAGGATTCGATGAGCTACTTCCAGATGTCCACTCTTAGAATCATGCATATAGTGGCTCACAACACTCACTGCATAGAAAATGTCAGGCCTTGTGTGACACAAGTAAATAAGACGACCAAAAAACCTCTAGTAACTCTCCTTAATTGTCAACTAGATCTCCTAACTGAACACATAGCTTATAACCTTGATCAACTGGGATCATAGCAACTCAGCATCCAAGCATTTCTGTATCACTGAGAAGATCTAAGACATACTTCCTCTGTGAGAGAATTATCCCTTTGAGGGACTTCGTGATTTCAATGCCAAGGATGTATCTCAGCTGACATAGATTCTTAACCTCAAACTCCTTGCGAACTCTTTGCTTCAGCTGCGACATCTCGATAGCATCATCTCCTGTAATGATGATGCCATCCACATATACTATAAGGATTGTGGTGTGATCCCCTGAGTGACGATAGAATACAGTGTGATCCTCGTTACACTACCTATAGCCCATACTACTCTTAGCACGACGGAATCGATCAAACCATGCTCTCGAGGATTGTTTAAGCCCATGCAATGACTTCGTCAATCTATAAGCCTAGAACGAGCAGTGCGATGATTGTCATGGCTGCCTAACCAACGGTAATTCACCATGCCCTGAGCCTCAAGCCTCAGCCCTGCCTTAAAAGCAGCTCGTGTGGAAGGTTCCGCTTTCAAGTCACTCCTATCAGCATCATTTGGGGAAAAAAAACTCATAATAAAAACGGCCAAAAATGGTTTTGAAAAAAAATCGAGTCTTCATGAAATAGATATGAAAAACGGCGGAGACAAACTATATATTGAAAGATAGATGAAATGTAGACAAGATATCGATGAAATAGAGTTAAAAACTCGAATTTAAACGTGGATCCCACAGAAAACTCGCGCCGCCATCGCGAGAATTTTTTCCCTGTTTACTTCCTTTGCCCTTACGATTCTGCAGCTCCTACTTTTCTCTCAATGGTGCTGGCCTCCTAGACTTGTCAAATGGATTGGGATTTTAGTTTAAAATCCCAACCATAGATCTCGACTGAGAATAGGCCTTTCAAATAAGGCCTAAGGTGTTAATCCTTCAAAAAAAACTACGGTTACGTCACCTTAGCGCAACCTACCAGCAATGGCATCAATGTGCATATCGTCCATGGTAGTGAGAGGGAACCTGTTTAGACGACACAACATGCGCAGCGCAGGTCTGTAGTTGCTAAAGAGTTCCTGCATCAACTAAAAACTATTTTAGGACTGCCCGATCGACGCAAAGAAACTTACTGTAAATCGGTAGCCTCTTCTTTTGCGGCTTATGACTTCTGCTTTTGATTTTTCTACAGCAATTAGTTTTTAAATATAATATTTTTTCAAAGTGAGGTCTACAAGTTAATTATAGTATACAATATAGCTATTTAATATATATTAGCTATAACCGTACACAAGTTTCTCTTACTCTAAACTTTTTCTCACGAATAGCTAAAAGTTATAAGTCGTAGCCCAAAAAAATAGATATAGACTTCGGAAGCTGAAACAGATGGGGCAACTTCTCCAATCGATTTCTCCAAATAATTTCTCAGACTAAAACACAGCAAAAAAACTATCAGTCTAAGGGCCAATGTTTATTCGTGGACCTTGATGCAATCTATCTGCTCCTGAATACTACCCTCTGCTCTGACGACGTTAAAGGCGGCCACGGCGGCTTTGCCACCGGTTTCATGTTTCAAACATGAACTGAATACAGCAGCGCATAGCATGTCAGGAGTCGGGAGGGGAAGAGAAAGGAAGGAGAACAGCAGAACGTGTGCTTTGCTTCGGAATTAAACGTAAACTTGCTTAACCCGTCTTCATGCCCGGTTACAGGGAGGATGTAAATGCATGGTAACGGTTTGTGGGCCTGGTAGGCCGTGGATGGCCCATCGTGCGGCCCATTTAATTAGGCGAAGCACAAATCGCATGAGAGAAGCTCTCGCATCTGCATCTGATCATGCAAAACGCATACACATCATGCATCGCATGATCAATCGGCTATATAAAGGGATTGTTAACTGGAGTAAATCAGGCTGCACACTTCCTACTCATCTTCTCACATAATGTAAGAAGAGCTCCTAGCCAAAATGCACAATTAGGCAGTTTATAAAACATTGAAATGACCTATCTACCTAGAGCTAGAGATGTTAGTGGAAGCTGAAGAAGAAGAAGCTGAAATGACAAGTTAAGTTTTCTCCCCTTCCATTCTTTATAAGGTGTCTCCTCCTGATTGCGAAGCAGAATCCTATTCAGAATATAGTTAGCTGTGAGAACTGCTTCACCCCACCAATAGTCCGGTATACTTGAACTCTAGAACATGGCGTTAATTAAGTCACAAAGAGTTCGGTTCTTTCTTTCGACTATTTCATTTGATTGGGGTGAATAGGGTGGAGTAATCTAATGTATTATTCCACTTTCTTCACAAAACTGAGAGAATTCATTTGAGACATATTCACCGCCTCGATCCGACCGTAAACGTTTGATTTTCTTCTGTAGTTGATTTTCAACTTCTGCTTTATAGACTTTAAAGTATTTAAGTGCTTCATCTTTCGACTTAAGTAGGTAGTCGCATCATCTATGAAAGTCAGAAAATAGCGTTTGCCACCTTTGGTTAATATTTCATTCATCTCACAAAGATCAAAATGGATTAGTTCAAGTGGAGAACTACTCCGCCCTTCAACACTATGAAAAGGTTTTTAGATTTGTTTTGCTTGCACACACACTTCACATTTTGAACTTTTCTCATAATTATAACTTGGAATTAAATTTATTTTGCTTGACCGCATAATAGCTTCAAAGTTAACATAACACAATCGTGAATGCCAAATATCATGGATTTTATTGCAATGAAAAACATTATAGATGGTTACATCATTGGTACTAAGAATAGATAAGCGGAACATGCCTCCGCTATCATAGTCTTTGTTCACAAAATTTTCAAACTTGGTCAACATGACCTTATTGGACTCAAACACAAGCTTTATTCCTTGCCTACATAGCATTGACCCACTCAGAAGGTTGTAAGTCATTGCAGGCACATACAGTACGTCTTTGAGGATGAGTATTTTGCCTGAAGTAAGCTTTAGGCAAACCTGCTTAATCTCACGTACTGTCGCAGTGGCTGCATTGCCCATTAGGATAGATCCACCACCTTCACCCTGAAATGAAGAAAACATGATCGATCAGCACATATATGTCTAGTAGCACCTGTATCAATCTACCAATCAATTGATAGACTTGCCATAAAGGCCTGAGATACATACTCTTCCAAACTGGAGCTGGCCAGTGTGACATTTACTTCAGCCTTGCGGCTCTTGTGCTGACCAGGAGAAGGACCTTTGCCTTTGCGATTGCGGCAATAGTTGACCTTATGTCTAACCTCCCCGCAAACAAAGCAGACAATGTCCTCCTTTTTCTTCTATATTTTCTTTAGTTGGAGCTTGACTTGGGGTTAATTCTTAAATTTTGGTTTCTCAAAGTTTCCAACACTCTTGACTTGTACTTGATGAGCTTGAACTTGAGCCTTTCCTGCACCGTTACCAGCTCTAGCACGCTCTTCGATATTAATAGTAGCTGACAGCTCATTGAGTGTCAGGCGTTCCTTCATATGTCGACGAGCGGTCACGAAGTCATGCCACGAGAGCAATAACTTAGCCAGGATGACGTTCACTTGGAACTTCTCTGGTAAAGCACAGTCGTACTGACTTAAGTCGCGTATAGAGTTGAAGCTCATTGAGCTGCTCCATCACCGACCGTCCTTCGACCATCTTGTAGTTCAAGTATTCGGCAGTCACGAACGACTCATTCCCATTATCCCCTTCGGAATACTTCTCTTCAAGTTCGTCCCAGAGCAGCTTGGCGTTTATGAAGTTGACGTAGATGTCGAACAGCCGGTTGGATAAGATGGCTAACAGACAGGCTAAGACTGAATTGTTCGCATCCTCCCAACACATCATTTCAGGGATTTCCAACGGGAACACCGGAGGATTTGAAATGACCCAAAGGAGTTTGAGATCAGTCAGCCACAGTTTCGTTTTAGTCTGCCAATGTTTGAAATTCGCACCGTCGAACACTTCTGGCTTAATGACATCGGATGATGAAGCCATTTTTTTACAGTTAGGTTTTCTGGATTGTTGTATGAATTGCAGTATAAGCATGAATAGCAATATAATTCCAATATAATTATGTGAACACAAGGATGATACCAATACATATACAAATGATATAACATGCATGTAATCATATGATTTGATCATATCACTTGTAATATAATTCATATTCATTAAAGGAAACAATATACTTCTAACTTTGTATATGTATGCCAATGTATGAAACATGTATCAATTAAGACTAGCAAAAGCCTAAATGTTTAAGTTGTGTTTATTGCTCTCAGGAGTAGGGTTACACAAGATTAACTCTTGATCATCCCGCTACTAACATCTTATACTATTCATCACTTGGTTATGCCAAATAAGTTTTCAATCTTTGAGCTCTAAATTCAAACCCTACAATCTCAAGTTCAAAATATAACCATTATGTGTGCATTCGGCCAGCAGCACAGCAGCCAAAAGATGGCTTAATTAGAGCAAATCCAATCACATACAAGTTGACTTTTTCACAAGCAAATCAAACTTAACTTGCCAAGTATGATTTCTAACAGATATGCAACATGTATATGGAGTTGCTACAATCTAGAGACAACATGAACCAAATGACTTATGAACAATATATCTATGTCTGGAGACTAACTTGCAAAGCTCACAATTAATAGCAATGACAGAGTTAACAGTAATTAGTGCTCAAAGATTAAAACAACTAATTCAGTATATGACTTGATTCATCATTGGGCATTTTAGCCCACCATTTCCAATGTATTCACAGATATATCTCAAACTGTAAATTGCAAAGAATTGAAACTGAATACTCACAAAGCCGGTGATACTCAAAATCACCGAGGAGGTTACGGAGCTAGGCACGCCACAGGACATTGTTCCAGAAAACCTAGTGCCCCCCACACACCACTGTGAGAGAGGACATCAGGCAATCGGAGATACAAAGCCCTCTTCGTCGGAGTATGCGCTCAAGCCGACGAAGTCGAGGTGAGGGGATGCCGCACAAGCACACTGGAGGAACCGGCCGAGAACCTCACAGTTGAGCATAGGGGACAGTGTACACGGCCGAGCCCAACTGGACACCGAAGGGAAGGTGCCACCAATAGCAATCACAGAGGCAATCGGGAAGAAAAGAGAGAGGAGAGATCACTGCTTTGCTGCCTATCATCACAAGAGGATGCAACCTCTTTTATAGCCGAGAGAGGTGAAGGGGGAAGCCCACTGCGCCGAGGCCCACCAACGGCTGGAGCCGAGTCTCCCGGGCCGCTGCTCCTTCCCTCCCCGCCAAGCCCGCTCGTCCTCAGATCTGAGGAACGAGCCAACCCACGCCCGCACAAAATTGGATCGGGAGTGAGTCACACGGGGAAGGAGGAGTGGGTCACACGGGGGAAGGAGGAGGCCGCACGGGAGGATCGGGTCGTCGGGTGGGGCCCGCCTCCCGTCGGGTGCGACGTCGCCAAAGCCACTGCCGGGGCCCCCTGTATAGAAATGGGGAGGAGACGTCCTCCCCTTATCTCCTCAATCTGGCCAACCGACGGGTGAGCCCCCTCTCTTCTTCTTCTTTTTTCTTTTATCAATTGCAAAATTCCGGTATTACCCCTCAGTATATACAACAGAACCAAACCTAAAGGGAACAAGGGCACCGAAAGTCATTTTGAAAATTCTCTTCGGTCCGGCTGAAAAGGATATTTTAATTGCCGAAGTGTGTTCAGAAAATAGCCACGATTTAGCAGTGTTTGAGCAAAACAAAAAAATGGTGTCCTGTAGCCAACTTTACCTGTATTACAGAGACAGATCTCTATCATTGGTGTAGACGAGGTCTCACATAGTGACACAATTCTACGAATGCGCAACTAGGCAATTCATGAAGCATAGAAAAAAATTTCTATTCTTCTCGATTTCTTCGTATGCATGCACGTACAGCATGATGTTCATAAAAAAATGTAATCGAAGAAAGCAAACGTGTCGTTTTTTCCCAAACCATTCCCCAGATCTACGAAGACATAACTTAGGGGGTGATTGGAATAACGATGGTTTTTAGCTTTTGCTGAAAAAACACTGTAAAAATAAAAACGGCACGCTAATCTAGAGCGGACGATGCAAAGGAATACGAGAAAAAAACAAAACACAAAAAAACTAAAAAATACAAAAAAAATCAAATAAAATCGAAAGTACTACAGTACATTTTGTCGCTACTATAATATTTTAATCACTAAACAGTGAAAAAACCCTGCAAGCTCGCCTGTAGCTAGATGGCAAGGTATGCAAATGTACACCTAATTTATCATCTTTAAGTTTTAGACTCCGTGCCGGTGTCGACCGATTTCAGAGTATATACACGAGTGCTTCAGTGGAAAAACACGTTCCCGTTCTCCGATAAATTGTCAGCATGTGTAGGGGACACGCGTGTGTGCGCTTAAATGGAGCCGCTCAGCGTTGCTTTTTCTCAGCGTTTGACGTCCGGCTTCAGTTTTTTTTTACTAGTCACTTTTTTATTTTTTTTCTGTTTTTTTATATTCCTTTGTATTATTCGTGATGGATCAATGTATTTTTTTTATTTTTTTAAATTTAATTATACTAAATAAATCAACTCATCTACAGTAAAAAAATCATCCAGCTACAATAAAAAAAATCATAAGCTATCGATATTCTGAACACTACTGAGTGTGTGCGTCTCATTGAAAAACTTAAACCCGCGATGAATGCAAAACCATAGATAGTTTTTTTCGAAGGCAGATAGATATAGATAGATAGTTTGATGCTTCTCCTGCGAGCTGAAATGCCAATCTCATCATGTTCTAACGTACATAAATAATAATTACACACCGTCGTTACATGTCCATGTTTAGAGCGCTAATGGCTGGGTCGCTTCGCTTGATCGCTTCGGTTACTGAATTTTTTTTTTAATGCATGGCAAGGCCATGTGGGTTGTTTGGATGGGCCGTGGATGGCCTAGCGTCCAGCCCATTCAATCAGGCGAAGCACAAGTCACGCAGGAGAGAGCGCGTAGTCGCGTACACGGCCCAGCAGCCTCCTCCGGTGTCAGGATGTCGGATAAAAAAAATAGTAGACATCAGCACCTCCAGTCTATATATGAATCTTTAACCTAAATTTAATGTATCTGGTTCTTTCTTTGAGGCACAATGAAGGAGCACTGGCAGTCTAAATTGCCAGTAGCTAACAGTAGTTTACGAGGAGTCTCTGCTTCTCTCAACCCATGATGCAACTACGGGTCTGTTCTTTTCAACTTCTCAACCCGACTTTTAGCTTTTGCTATAGTATCTAATATTTAAATAGAGTATTTTTTTCGAGATAGGGTCTACAAGTTAGTTAATTGTAGTACACATTAAAAGCTTAACATTTGTACCATCTAAAATCACAAGTGAGTATCTCTCTCTCCGTAATCTCTGTCACAAATAACTAAAATTCAAAAATTTCAGCCAAAAGTCATAACCCACAACCATATTAAACAGGGCCTACATCAGGATAAGGCTGCCCTCAGTGACGCATATGCCAGCGTTCGGCGTCTGCGATGAGTGTTTTTTCACTGTTCATTTTTTCTTTTTTTTCTTTTGTGTTTCTTTTGTGTTTTCTTTTTTTCTCGTATTCCTTTACATTGTTCGTGATGGGCTAACATGTTTTTTTCTATTTTTAAATTTTTTAAAATTTAATTATGCCAAAAAAAGCCAACTCAGGTACAGTAAAAAATCAGTCAGCTACAGTAAAAAAGTCATAAGCCAGCGCCATTCTAAACACTACCTAAATCATCCTTTAGCCAGCCCAAGAGGAAGGACTATAATAGGCCATGACGTCAATTTGATCAATCCCAAAGCCTATCACCTCGCAGCATCATAAGGTAAATTCTTCATATAATGTAAATATCGCATATTGCATAATATTTATCGTCTATTGCTCTATCATGCACTTACCTTTTTAACCACACGGAGCGAATCAATGTGTGGATGGCACCAAATCCATAGCGACCTCACCTACAGTAAATGTCTCAAACATAAAAAAAACAACATCACACATATGCACTTTCCGATCTAAATAATCCCCTTTCACCAAATAGTCCCCTCTGCTGTCCTAGTGGTCAAAATACCATAACTTATGGATTAGAGTCACTAACATAGGAAACCGTATAATTTCTGGAAACTACACAAAATTTGCCACACTTTCCTAGTCTGTCAAAAATCCTGATTACTCCATTTAAACCCTCTTTTTTTAAATCATGATTCATCCATTTAAGCCCTCTTTTTTTTTACTCCGAAGACTGTTCTGTGGTATTACTGCACAACCATATTAACAATTATGTATCATTTCATCTACTAAACCATACATGATAAACCATACCACTCTTGGAAATATATGTCTGAGCTCTTACAATGTGATGTGAAATACGACAAATGTTTACTACTTATCTCACTCGTTGGCAGTATTTACAAAACACTGTTCTGAATGAAGTGATAAAATGAAACTACAAAAAATCCACAGATGTTCTGATCTCTCGCGTTGACTGACCAAACACTCCTGAAACAAGAACTTAGAAATTAGCATAGTTCTTCTTTAGTAGATTTACACTCTAAATTTTATCTCTTATTTAATAGATTTGCCCTCTGAATTTCAGCTATCCAGCATCAACTAATTTCATTCAACATACATTATCTTGTCGCTATTAATTCAGAATTTTTCATAGTTAACACAAAAAGGCCTTCAAACAAAGCAATAGCACAAAAAACACAAAATCTGGAATAATAAAAACTATCTGCCACTTAGGATAGATATTGTCACATCATTAACACTAGATGGCTCAGCAATTGTTGACGCCTCTTCCTTTGTTACCCTTATGTGGAAATATGCCGGATGTTTAGGTTCAGGCAGAGTCATACTCTCGCTGCTTAGCATTGCAACCACATCTGACATGGTGGGCCGGTCAGCCGCATTCTCTTGCACACATAGCAACGCAATGTTAATACATCTCATCGTCTCTAATGCATGAAACTCTGAAACTAAGGATGCATCGACGAGTTCAAGCCATCTTTCCTCTTTCCATAACTTCCATGCCTTCAAGGAGTTTAATCACACAATACATAGCGGTTACTACATAAACAAAACAAATTTTACATATTAAAAATTCAGAAGACTCACATATCCAAGGAGGTTGAAGAAGTCTCCATATTGATGGAAACCATAGTTTCTTTTTCCACTGATGATCTCAAGAATTATCACACCAAAGCTAAAAACATCAGATTTTATTGAGAAGAGGCCCTCAGAAGCATACTCAGGAGCCATATAACCACTGAAAATGAGTGTATATGTAAGTATGTAATATATGGAAAAAGAACAAACTTCTATGTCAAGTTGTTCTATTAGGTTGACTTGTAATAGAATTAGGATAGACTAATATGTAAGAAAAGCTTACTATGTGCCAGCGACCCTTTTTGTGTTTCCTTCAGTATCGTTTGAAGTGAATATTTTCGCAAGCCCAAAATCTGAAATTTTAGGATTCATTTCACTGTCCAAGAGAATGTTGCTTGCTTTAAGATCTCTATGTATGACACGTAAACGAGAGTGCTTATGCAAATAAAGAAGTCCTTGTGCTATGCCTTCAATTATCGTTAGCAATTTATTCCAATTTAGTAAAGCTCTTCTTGTTTCATCTGCACATCAATTGAACATAGATATCACCTTCAAGCGGTCAGAGTTAACCCAGAATTTGTACTAGGATATTACGAGAAGTAATACCAAAGATAAAAAAGTCCAAGCTTTTGTTTGGCAAATATTCATAAATCAGTATTTTCTCCACTCCTTGAGAGCAACATCCCAAGAGCCTAACCAGATTTGTGTGCTGGAGCTTGGCTATGAGTTGGACTTCATTTTTGAACTCAGTGAAACCTTGCCCTGAATGTGAAGCAAGTCTCTTAATTGCTATCTCTAACCCATCAGGAAACTGGCCCTAGAGAGAAGTTCAAAAGAAGTTGATCAGTGATACCCTTTTTTTGTCAATTGTTTTTTTTTGGCACTTGACTTATCTCTTGACCAAGGGCTATGAGTAAAATCAGAACTACTTTCAACACGGTCATGGATAATTTTGCAATGGATGAAAGCTAAGTTTGATTTTGTTTCTCATTATGTACGCGCATGAATGCGTTTTTACCTTGTATACTGGGCCAAAGCCACCTTGCCCAAGTTTATTTTCGTCTGAGAAGTTACTTGTAGCATCTGATAATTGCGAAAAGTCAAAAAAAGTGAACTGTGAACTCCTTCCTTCTATTCCCCAAACTAGCATTTCATCTCCGTGCACATTGATGTTAGGCTTGTCCTGTAAGCTCACTTTTCCTAAATCCAGAATTGATGTGATCCTTCTAGTTAATGCTCATGCACATATAAATGGAACAAAATTAAGACTCAACGGCTTGAGAGAGTTGAGTACAAATGTACAATAGCATTTCCATAACCGACCTTTTCTACGCCTTCTGATCAATCCAAAGCAAAAGATGAAGCAGAAAAACGATGCAAGTAGAGGAACAACCGTTGCAATGACCAAAACCTTACTCATACGCCCTGACATGAAAATTTTCACATACATACACATGGTTTATTAAATAACGGTTTGACGCATATGGACCATATAATTACACAAGACTTGGACATTTCGATTATTTTAGGAAGATTTCGGATAAATGTAAGGTGGCATCACATGCAAGGTTGTGAGAATCAAAACGTTGAATCATATCGGTCTTATCCTGACAAAATCATGGCATTTAGTTCTAGAATCGGTCTTATCCTGATAAAATAGGAAACCCACCATTTTTTTTAAAAAACATAATATTTATGATGGCTTGTGAGCCTATGTAAACGATAATATTTTGGAAAATGCCAGACTAAAAGATGGCTTTACTAAAATACCACTCTAAAAGTTATTCCGTCATATTATCGCCACTCCAACGTTTTTTTTGCGAGATTTTGCTTGTGGGCTATCATCTCCAACAGTTGAAAATAAGTTTAGCCCCTCGAAATTCCAACATCTCATTTTTATCTTACATCTGGTTATTCTGTATGGATACAGTCCAGGAACACTAAAATAAATTGCTCAATAAAATAAGTAGCGTGCATGGAATCTGGTTTTGACATTGTTTCAAACGATACAATAGATAGATCTATAGCTCTTTGAGAGAGAAAAAAATCAATAGCTCAGGTTTTTCAACTTGCTTACTCTTGTGTTTTAGGGAAATAAATCAACATCTGTTGTCTTGCTTACTCTTGTGTGCAGCACCCGACGACCCGATCAGCAGCATGGGTTGGCCCTGGTAGAACAAATTCGTGTCGTACCTGAAACTGCACCGCAGAGCAATAGCCCGTCCTCCTTGGCTCCCGGAGAAGTATGCCGTTGTCATGTTGATGATATTCTGGAGGCAATCCCAGCAGTCGCCAGGTTGCAAATCTGGGGTGCACTGCGCCATAGAGTAGAGTGTCGGAAAGGTGCTGCTGACATCCATGCGGCCGGTGGCGTACATCCTCGTCGAGTTGTACGCCGCCTGCTTGGCCGTCTCCTGGACCAGCACCATGATGTCGGTGGTGATGTTATGCGTGTTCCACATGAACAGAACATTGCCTCCGGAAGAATTATCGTTGAGGAAGTCCTGGTTGGAGAAGCGGAGGATGCAATGTTCGTAGAAGATGGTCGCGTCCTTGTTGTACGCGCACAGCTGCTGCGCGTCCTGGAACGCGGTGGAGACGCAGTCGCCGCAGGCGGAGGCGTCGGCGTCGCCGCGGCAGAGCGCGAGGCCGTAGACGGTGTCCGGAACGGCGCCGACGGAGCCCTTAGCGAAGAGGGTTGGTGCGGAGGAGGTGTTCTTGGGGAGAATCGTGTATAGGAGCTCAAGGTTGGCTTGATAGGTGCTTTTGGCCGTGTAGTTGCCGCTGGTGCCGCAGAATTTCCCCAGGGGATCGGCGGCGGTGAACGGCATTAAGCCTAGAACGAGCAGGACGATGATGGTCATGGGCCTCATGGCTGCCTAACCAACGGTAATTCACTTTAAGTCCTAACAGCATCGTTTGCAAAATTGTCGTTCTGCATGGTTTGACTAATTCTTACTTCCAGGGATAAAAAAAATATCGGTAAAAAGAAATCTCATAATAAAAACGGCAAAAAATGGTTGTTTGTCAAAAAAATCGAATATTCATGAAATTACCACTTTGTACACTCGTGCTAAATGCCTTGCCATGCATGAGTTTGGCATCTCTAGTCCGCAATTCCAATACCGATGTTGTGAAGACATAATGAAACTTGGACACAGGTGCACCTTGATCAAAGCTAACAAAATGCTTTCCTGGTGAACTGATAGAAAGTAGCATCCCCTCATGTTTCTGCAGCTAATACATGGCAAATCCATGCTGTACTTGGACGTAAGGAAAAACACTATGTATACATATCCATATTATCACAGTGAATATGTAGCACAAATACTCATATTAACTTGAAAGGAACTACAATACAATGGCCAAGTGATCTTTAATCGCTACATGCATATGCTGAATAAAAACTTGACGTGGGATGACATACGATTAAAGACAACTTTAAATTTATGCATCCTAACAAATGGATGACGCCAACCGTTGTCTCAATACAACAATTTACGATAAAAAATTTGTCCAACCACATGTTTTGATTCTTATCTACTCGATCACGTAAAAGTAGACGTGATTTTTTTCATGCAAACACGAGGAATCACAAGAACACGAAGGTATTATAAAGAAAATCGTTTAATTCCTGAAAGATAGCATGCAGCATAAACTTGAGAATTGGTAATATTACTTATCTTGAAAATAATGTTGTCTCTCCGCAAAGGATATATGGCCGTTATATAACCGAATCAACCAAAAGAAAACAATCAACGCAATCTAATAGTAAACAAACCGAAACAAATTATATTCCTAATTATCCTTCAGCCGGCTCGTATACGAAATTGATGATTATCCAACACCTGTGGAGTGGCGTCTTGTGCGGTCCCAACGTCGATGCGTACAACACATGAGCCACGGTGGGACCCACGGATTTGGCTTGACATCATAATTGCTCCATGTGGCCACGCTGCATGCATCCATTAATTAATAAAGGATAATCTGTCCTCTCTCCACGTGGATTAAGAAACCACAGCGTTGCAGCTCCTGGGCTCGCGTACGTGCTGGACTGCAGCTCATGGGGCCGTCGTCAAGTGGGTCCCACGAGCTCAGAGTGGACCCACATGTCCAGTGGTGGAGCCAGGTTTTATTGGAGCCTCTGGCCCAAAACTAAGGAGGACATAAGTCTATAACTAATATCAAATACTGATAGTATAACAAAAGTACAATATAAATACATAATCAAAATAAAATTTGAATTCCATGTTGAACGATACGATAAAATAGATAAAACATAGCAAAAAGAAGAATGTAACATACCATTAGCATGAGGTAATTTTTGCGTAATTAACAAATATTTGGTTAATTTGAGAACTGGAGAAAGAAACCCCAAGCAGTCCTCCACCTTCAAAGCTCTGGTCTTAAACTGTCTGCACTGGGTGCTGGAGAATTGGACACAGAAGCAAGTGATAAGAGGAAAAATACAAACAGAATTGCAACAAGAATTATTCAATATAATACAAGGACTGATATTGTTTCCATGTGCAATGTCAAAATAAGTTTGTTGATAATGGAGTTATTTTCTTAACAGGAATGATAACGGATTTATTACAAAACATAATCAATCTTCACTGTTTTCTGTAAAACAAAAACACTGCTAGTAGCCCACATTAGGAATCATAAGAAAATCTATCTCCAAGATACTCCAATCCCCAATCAGTCCATTGATTCGAGAAACAATAAAGAGGGTATTTTGCTTGTATTTCCCCTTTGTTGAATTATAAAAACGGAAATGAGGTTCTGTACCTTCCCTTGTTACCAAAAAGAATTTGTCTTCTGTTAAAATTGGTGATTTGCTTTCATAAAAGACAACCTACAAAATCTCTTGGACGAACAACCCTCAAGGAGAGCAATGTTTAGAGATCGCGCGGAGAGGAGGCGGCGGGGCGGGGGCGGTGCCGCTGCGGAGATCGGCAGAGGAGGCGCGAGGCAGGGGCCGTGCCAGCCGCCGCGGCCGAGGCGGGGCCGTGCCGCCGCGCGGCCGAGGCGGAAAAGAGGCGCCGAGGCGGGGTGCGGCGTCATGGGCTCACATGCGGCGGTGGGGGGCTGAGGGCGGCGCATCGCGCGCAGAGATGTGGCTGGAGCCTGGAGGCGGCTGGAGACTGGAGAGACGGAAGCGCTCACGATTAGGGTAGGGCGTCGGGTGAACTGGCGATTGGGCGTCGGGGCGTCGAGGCGTGATGGGCTGGCTGCTCGTGATGAATAGTATCGAGCGAGCAATAAGCCTCGGGCCCAACTACTGTGCAATATTTTTTAGGGTATATTAGACAAAATTTTGCACTATTATTTTTCTGGGCCTCGGGCCATTGCCCAAACTACCCGAGGCCCATCTCCGCCCCTGCGCTTGACGCATAAACCTTGCCGGCGTCGTTGCCTCATCGTTTAAGCTACAAATCTAGCAAATAATATATCAATTAGCCAGTATCTTCCAATGATACCATCTATTCTGACATATAACTTTCTTTCTTATGGCTTTTCAAATGTATCTTTACTTTAGACTTGTACAAATTATTAGACTCAAATTTAACCAATCCAGAATCTTCTGTAAAACCATTGCACTATTTCCTTTATCAGTAGATAGTACTCACAGATACATCACTGAATCATTTCATATAGGACGTAAGTCGTACCATACATTAATGTACATTAATGTTGCAACATCAGAGTTTAAATAGTCCATATCAGGTCAAATTTACAATAAGGCCGATCAGGCCAAATGAATTCATACATAAAATAGTGGTAGTGGTAATGGAAGCAAAAGGGAGATGGCACATCTCGCCATAGGCAAGTGATTGGAAAGGGTTTATGTGCAACTGATATTAACCAAAGACTTGGTTAGCATTGGTGCACGCAAACACCACCTTAGCTAGCTAGACTAGGGCAAGACATAATCTACTAGATACACAATCTACTGGACACGGCATAATAATGCCAAAAATTGCCGCTGATATTCTTCAACTATTCCTGTCCACCGTAGCTGTGCAAATTCTCCCAAGGGATTGCTCCAAATTGGAGGACCAAAGCGCACATTCATGAAGTTTGCGAATCACGTCCATGAAAGTATGCCCCCATCGCACTCTAACTGGTAATACCACTACTGTGCAACACCAGTTAGACGGTATGCCGCCAACCAAACTTTATCCTCCTCCAAAGTACACTACCCCCCAAAAAATTGCTCACATCTATTGAGCCATAGCAATAGATCCTCGTCTCCACCGTACGTTTAAAAATTGAGATTATGGTATTGTGGCGCACCCCTTTTTTCGTCTTCATTCTGGTCCCCCTTGCTACCCGATCAATCCATCATGCTGCTCCTGCCGCCTGTGTTCAGCATGCTTGATGATGCCCCATTGCCTTCTTGTAGACATGTAATGGCAGCACGGTCTAGCCCTTGCTATAGCTTGATGCTTATTGTAGGGGTGGTCCCCACCTAAACCCGGCTAGCCTGTTGGGAAGATCGTAAGTCATGCACTAAGGACATAGCTGCCCTCGGGCGGAGGCTTCGGTGTAAGGTTACGATTGTAAAGACGCTCCTTACGAGGGAACACATATATGTCGTACTGAGCCCTTGGGAAGGGTGGACAGAGGTCATTTGCTCACCTAACTCTCCACTACCATACCTCTCTCTCTGTTTGGTCTATAGCCACAACAATGTTGTTAATGTCATTCATCAGGATGGCAATCATCTTGCCGATGTCTTCAATTGTCTTTGGTTCCTCCATGAGAAGGATGTTGGCCGGCTCTGATACTAAGTTGATATGGCTGAGTTTGGGGTTCTGGTTTCGGTGGACCTAGAGAGGTGGAAGTAGATGAAGTATGGAAACAGGATTGGAGCGCAAGAGATAGCGAGGAAGAACAGGCTCGCCCTCAGGCGACTGGTCGGGATTTACACCAGCCAGCGTCAAGGCTCTGAGCTGCCAGGATAGAAGAAGATTATTACTATTGCCTGCCTGAGATTACAACATACGTTCTTTTTATAACCCACGTTACAATCGACTCAATACGACTCTAAGTATTATATGTAACTGAATCAGAGAAGCCAATTCGGAAGGCTACCGAATCCTATCTAGCATCTGACTCTAATAACCTAACTTACAAGCAATAAGGGTTTCCTAATCTAGATTTATCCTTCCAAACTGAGGCTTGTATTACTATTGGTCAGCTGTTGCCGCGCGTCACCTGTTGCCGGCGTAGCTCTGTCAACCGGCATAGCCAACCCTGCAGCCAACTCTTGCTCCCGTCGTGCAGTTCTTCTTGAGTAATCTCTGCCCCAATAAGAGTCCATAACTCGACTGAATAAAGATTACAGATTGCTATTTGTAGGTTGCATCATGTTTTAAACTAGTAATCAACCCATGCGTCGCACGAGCTACATATATTCGCTATGTCTTTGCAAATTTAGTACTAGGTTTATAGAAATTTTGATAGCAAACTGTTTTAAATATTGAAAATTCAAAATTTTCATTATACGTTCTCTTTAGATTAGTACATGTGTAATTTTAGTTCCAAATTTGTACATATTTACATATCAAACTTTTTTATATTTTGGAATTTATATATATTTGGATTCAATTATTTCAAGTTAGATTTAGTCCTAACAATTATAACGGCAATGGTCACCGAGTTGCGAACAAATCTTCATCACGCGCGTTGAAAAATCAAGGTGATCTATAATGTTTTTGTAAGAAGTTTTTGGTATAAGCCCTATAGAACAAAAAGGAAAGGGCGTTATCACTGAATCTGATATGTTTCACCGTAGCAACCACCAGTGACGAAACCAGGATTTTGTTGATGGGGTGTGAACTTAAGACACGTCGGTAATTACAAGTAAATAAAAGTAATTATAAGCATAACAAGCTTCTTCAGCCTAACGAAGAATGAACTTAAAGCAATATAAGAACTACTACTAGTCCTAAGAAGACTCACATCAGGAAGTGAAGCTACCTACATAACACTGAAGTATTAAACTAAAGCAAGAAGCAACTACAGTATTGCTATATCCCCCTGTGGTTAGCCTTCAGGAACCTTAAATGACAAATCTTTGCTCTGTTCTCTATCAAGAATAGCAGTTAGGTACCAATGTACCATAGATACATTGGTATTCTGGTAATTAGGCACATATATATGATTTATACAATAAAGAGTAAAGACAACCCATGTCCTTCAAAAATGAGTTAGCACCTAATGAATCACCTTCACTCTTGTGCCTTCCTAGCTATGAGCAGCAATGAACCAAATACAAGATAATTAGATAAAGCAAATGCTAACTTCTAAGCTTCACTAACTCAATAACCCTAGTTGAGATTTCTTTTCAGTCTTCAGATTTGAGAACTGATAGCAGAGCTATACTAGTACACTAAGCTATCGTGTCATGATAGTCTCGTCCCTTGTATTTCAGATTTGACTCATTTGAGAACAGACCTATACTACACATAGCTACATTTGAGAATAAACATAGGCCATGCAATTGTCTATTGCCTGTTGGGCCTAATGGAGTAATGGGCTGCCAAATGTATGTATAGTGTATAGGAGTATATGTAGTATATACTTTGTATATTAGGGGTATATATCGGATTTTTGGTAAAAATTTTGGGGGTACAACTGCACCCCCATGCATGTGCTCTCCCTCTACCACTGGAAACTGCAGGCAAGATTGATGGATGCATGAATCGGTAGCTAACATGAAATGCATGGAGTTTGTCTTAAAGAAATAATATGTGGTGCTTGCATGCAAGCAGTGGAGCAAATACGAACAAACTTGAGTATCACAGAGCTTGAGATCCTAGCAGAAGTACAGGGACTCATGCAACGGCAGGTATTCCTCATAATGGAAAAAATGTGAAAAACCTTCAAGAGCATGCTTGTCACAGAGTACGTGAACAAGGATTGAATGTCCTTCACGAAGTATCCTTTTGTGGGACACCTTTGTACAGATGAAGATAACGACCAAATTTCAGGAGCAAAGTGTGATGTACAAGGCTATCTAGACACAAAACCGTCACTCCCACAGGCTCGGCACCGCTAAGTACGTGGGTAGAATCCTGCAATAAAGGAGGGAGGACGAGGAAGTAATCTGGCCAGAGGCCACCTTGCCATTTGCCAGGATCATAGACGAGCGTGCCCAAAACTAGTTAAGAGCGAGGTCATCAACCACATCTTTGGATGCTGTATCTTTTACAAACCCACCAGACGAGGAAGTGTCCCAACATCTGGTAAGATATGTCGAACTACCTAGTTGTTAATAAGTAAATAACTTTATATTGTCTAAAATAATTTGATGGTTTCTTGTAGTAAATATTGATTATCGAATCTTCCCAATGCCCCTTCGAAGCAGTCAGGGAGAGGGATGTACTATCTATGGCCCTAGGAAACAAGAAGCACCCGGGTCGCACATGAGACCTTAGGGTTTGCATACCTTAGTGGCAGGGATTCCCACATGACTCCAAGGTGTATAGGAGTATGAAGAGATCCAAGGCCGAGCACGAGGAATGGTTGAAAGAGAAGATTCGTGCTGAATTTTAAGAAGAGATAGCATCACTGAACGAAAAATTGAATCTAAGTCCTCAATCAATCACAAGCCACCCCCATTATTTTCGGAGCTAGTCCCTCTCAAGGTCGAAGTAGCTGACGCCCATGCCACTTTCTGAACATAGCGATGTTCAATTACCTATCGATGATATCCAAGTAATGTATATCTTTAGATACTACATAGATAGATCTATTAGACACCTTAGATAATCGTGTATCGTTATATAGGAGTACACATTGTGCAACCTCAGAGTTAAACTTGTTGGCTCCATTCCCATTTAGACTGGGTGAGAGATGGCGCATCCATTCTTGCCAAGGATGTTGGTGCATGGTGCCTAGCTACGGACCGGTTTCGTGAAGGTTCAAGTAGACATGGTGCATGACATTTTTAGGGCCATCCCACTGGAGAAGCCCCCAAATGATGAGATCATGACATTAGGAGATATCGGCCACACATTTGTCTAGTGGCTTAAGTGGGACATCGCCCTGCCCCCTTTCATACCAGCATCTACCCGGCAAAAACAATTGGCCTATCCACACGACCATCTACAGCTTGTGGCCTCGCTGACCCACCCTTTGTTGTCACCACTGGCACCTGATTCGCGTCAGCAGGCCACCATATCGGCTCCCATAAAGACCACATCGAGCATAGATCAACAATGGGCCTATTCGTCTCCCGTGAAGAACACATACCTGCATGTCAGCAAAACCAAATCAAATAAAATCAAGGCAGCTCAAAAGAGTTACACATTCTCCCTAGGAAAGACATTGGTCTCGAATACGTTCGTAGCTAGCCTTGGAATGGGTGCCATGAGATTGCATGCGTGGTACATAGGAAAGACCAATGAAACGAGGACACAATGTCCTATGAGTTTCACAATCAAGTACATGGTAGGGGGTTTTCTCCATGAGCCTGGGTTCTTTGTGGTGTGTTTCGATGACTTGTTCGACCTCTTCAACCTAGATGCCCTTGACGCCTTACTTTTAAGATGCTGGATACTGTAAGTGTGTACAATTGCGGTCTACATTCATGTAATCTTGGTAAATGTCATAACTCCTTGCTTATGTATAGACACATGATGCTACAAGCCAAATGAAGAAAAGAATTGGTCGCTTTTGTCAACCCATATTTGATCTCTAAGCAATGCACCAACCAAATTGCATTATACATCGAGGATTACGTAACAACGGTACTGCATGCTCACAATGACAAGGAGTATATACTTGTACCCTATAACCAGGGGTAAGTGTTTCACTCATTGCTATACTCATTGATTTGTACTTCATATGCAACACGAACCTAGTTTTAAGGACTATGATGGCATACATGTGTAAGTGGCACTAGATTTTAATTGTCATTGCACCAAAGTGGAACAAAGTAATATACATTGATTCTCTACTCAAGAGCAAGCACAACTTCACACTTGTGCAACAGTTAATCGATAGGTAAACTCATTTCATCCATAAATAACTCTATGTACCATTCATTTGCAATGGCTGAGACTAACTTTTTTGAATCGCATGGGTCGTTCGCTGCATGCATTGCCAAAGGAGGGAGACAAGTGGAAGGAAACACCACACTGCGATGTGGCGCAATTTTTGGTACTCACTAGTGCACAATAATCCTATATCACATTTCGTAATGATGCCTCTAAAGCTGAATAAATCTATATATGTAATTTTATTTTTGCAATACCACCAGCAGCTGCAAGGTAACGTATGTGAATTCTACATTTGCCACCATATGCAAGAAATCGTTGGTGGTGGACCTAAGGATCTAGAGGTTTGTTAATCTCACAATAATTATTTTCTACTTATCAATTAATATATATAAGTGCTTATGACTTATCTAGCGACAGGGCATCAACATCAATTTAAGTATAGTCCAAATGATTAAACTCTTCAAAATTCAAGGATGGCTCATCACCTTCTTAATGACGGAAATCATTAACCCAAAAGGAAAGTTTTATGCAGTCGAGACTGAATAAAATTTTTAGTGATAAACAATATTTTCTTACTATATATATAAACATATTGTAAAAACATTATGACAATTCATCTATAATCAATCTGTAAATTTATTTATCTCGTGATATATGTATGCATGTATCTACGATCGATATATATGTATCTATGATATATCTATGTATCGTGTATTTGCTTGTATATGTTATCTACAATTATTTTGAAGGCATAACTAGCATTTCCTAAGACTAACAGAAAAGCAGAAAAATTACTATATATAGGCGAACTATCACGGATGATTTTGTGATATACCATAAAACCGTTTGTGAACGCCTACTATCACATATGTTTTGTGCACAACCGTCTATGATATGTAGCTCGTCACGATTTATTGGTAAACACGACTGTCTGTGATGACCGATATATCACAGACGATTCTGTGTACCAATCATCTATGATATGTAGCAGTCACAAACAGTTGGATAACACAATCGTCTGTGACTGGCTACATATCATAGAGAGTTAGTGAATGAAGCCGTCTATGATTGTTGGTCTTTATAGACAGTTTTTATACAAACTGTCTGTATTGTGATTTATCATAGACGGCTCAAAAACCACCTGTGATAATAATCACTTGTTATCACAGACTTAATAAATCATATGGTTTAGAAACCGTATATGATGAGTGTTTAGAATCACTTGTGATGATCCTCTTTGTGATAGTGGCTATTGGGAAATCCGTGAGACCCATGCGATGCAGCAAACCAACAACAGCTCAAATGCACCATGCGACGCAGCGTCTGCCTGGGAAGTTTTCATGCAATGGTTTTGGCAGCAGTAGGGCATGACGGAGCTTCGACGGCTTGTCGCCGACGAGTCTGGGCAGCCGCCCAGGATCGCCAGGAGGTGGCTCTAACCCTGGATGAACTGTCACAGCCTCACAATCACAGGATTCAACTACGAAAAGGCAGCTGCTGGTCTAGATTATAGTACCTATCAATGCCAGTCAAAAGAAGTCTGCGTAGGAGACAATGGACTATTGCTTTCCCACCAATTCTATTATACAGTCTATTATACTGTCAATATCTTGAAATCAATCTTGAAGGTGGACATATAGGGGTTTGAAGGATGTTTTCACTTGAGCAAGAATTAGATTTGGATGACAAACCTTTTCAATTTGATTAGGCGATTTCTTGTTATATTTTCCTTATAGAAGAACATGCAATACAAAAAAACTCATACATGTGTCAATATTCTTGCATGTGAGTTTTCCGGGGTTTGTCATTGTGATAATAGATAACAAACATAATTAATCTTGCTCTTGAACTATGATTATGAAATGTCTTTGCCATGTCACCTTCAACATTGTATACGACGAATGAAATATATGTGTGAGCTCTTACAATGTGGTGTGAAATACTGCAAATGTTTAGTACCTCCTTCTCTCACTCGTTAGCAATATTTATAGAACACTATTCTGAATGAAGTGATAAAATGAAACAATAAAAATCCACAGATGTTCTGGAGTTGACTGACCAAAGGCTCCGGAAGAAAGCACTTAGCAATTAGCATAGTTCTTCTTTAGTGGATTTACACTAAATTTCAGCCCTTAGTTAATAGATTTGCCCTCTGAATTTCAGCTATCCAACATCAACTTATGCAATTCAACATACATTATCTTGTCGCTATTAATTTGGAATTTTTCAGAGTTAACACAAAAAGACCTTCAAACAAAGCAACAGTACAAAAAACACACGATCTAGAATAATAAAAACTATCAACATTATCTTGTCACGATTAATTCAGAATTTTTTAGAGTTTACGTGAAAAGGCCTTCAAACAAAGCAATAGTACAAAAAAAACACTGGATCTGGAATAATAAAAACTATCTGCTACGTAGGACAGATATTGTCACATCATTAACACTAGATGGCTCAGCAACTGTTGACGACTCTTCCTTTGTTACACTTATGTGGAAATATGCCGGATGTTTAGGTTTAGGCAGAGTCATAGTCTCGCTGCTTAGCATTGCAACCACATCTGACATGGTGGGCCGGTCAGGCGCATTCTCTTGCACGCACAGCAACGCAATGTTAATACATCTCATCATCTCTAATACATGAATCTCTGAAACTAATGATGCATCGACGAGTTCAAGCCATCTTTCCTCTTTCCATAACTTCCATGCCTTCAAGGAGTTTAATCACACAATACATAGCGGTTACTATATAAACAGAACAAATTTTACATATTAAACATTCAGAAGACTCACATATCCAAGAAGGCTGAAGAAGTCTCCATATTGATGGAAACTAGAGTTTCTTTTTCCACTGATGACCTCAAGAATTAGCACACCAAAGCTGAAAACATCAGATTTCATTGAGAAGACGCCCTTAGAAGCATACTCAGGAGCCATATAACCACTGAAAATGAGTGTATATAAGTATGTGACACATGGAAAAAGAACAAATTTCTATGTCAAATAGTTGTATTAGGTTGACTAATTTGTAAGGAAGCTTACTATGTTCCAACGACCCTTTTTGTGTTTCCTTCAGTATCGTTTGAGCTGAATATTTTCGCAAGCCCAAAATCTGAAATTTTAGGATTCATTTCACGGTCCAAGAGAATGTTGCTTGCTTTAAGATCTCTATGTATGACACGTAAACGAGAGTGCTTATGCAAATAAAGAAGTCCTTGCGCTATGCCATCAATTATTGCTAGGCGTTTATTCCAATTTAGTAAAGCTCTTCTTGTTTCATCTGCACATCAATTGAACATAGATACCACCTTTAGCAGTCAGAGTTAACCTAGAATTTGTACTAGGATATTACGAGAAGTAGTACCAAAGATAAAGAAGTCCAAGCTTTTGTTTGGCAAATATTCATAGATCAATAATTTCTCCTCTCCTTGAGTGCAACATCCTAAGAGCCTAACCAGATTTGTGTGCTGGAGCTTGGCTATGAGTTGGACTTCATTTTTGAACTCTGTGAAACCTTGCCCTGAATGTGAAGCAAGTCTCTTAATTGCTATCTCCAACCCGTCAGGAAACTGGCCCTAGAGAGAAGTTCAAAAGAAGTTGATCAGTGATACCCTTTTCAGTCAATTGTTTTTTTGACACTTGACTTATCTCTTGACCAAGGGCTGTGAGTAAAAGCAGAGTTATTTGTATGACAAGCAAAACTATTGTCAACACGGACATGGATAATTTTGCAAAAGATGAAAGCTAGGTTTGATTTTGTTTCTCATTATGTACGCGCATGAAGGCATTTTTACCTTGTATACAGGCCCAAAGCCACCTTGCCCAAGTTTATTTTCATCTGAGAAGTTACTTGTAGCATCTGACAATTGCGAAAAGTCGAAAAAAGTAAACTGTGAACTCCTTCCTTCTATTCCCCAAACTAGTGCTTCATCATCTTCGTGCACATTCATGTTAGGCGTGTCCTGTAAGCTCACTTTACCTAACTCCAGAATTGATGTGATCATTTCAGTTAATGCTCATGCACATATAATTGGAACAAAATTAAGACTCAAACGGCTTGAGAGAGTTGAGTACAATAGCATTTCCATAACCTACCTTTTTTGTGCCTTCTGATCAATCCAAAGCAACAGATGAAGCAGAAAAACGATGCAAGTAGAGGAACAATCGTTGCAATGACCAAAACCTTACTCATACGTCCTAACATGAAAATTTTCACATACATACACATGGTTATTTAAATAATGGTTTGACGCATATGGACCACATAATTACACATGACTTGGATATTTCGATTTTTTTATGAAGATTCTGGATAAATGTAAGGTGGCATCGGTCTTATGCTGACAAAATCATGGGGTTTAGTTCTAAAATCCTAGGATTTATGAGATTTATATAATCCATTTATTTAGTGTACAAATAATATGGACCAGGATGAGTTCTCACCTTCTCGAAGGTATAGAGGTGGGGTGGCGTCTTGAAGGCTGCTTGTGCAAAGATCAGGCTAGGCTTGTGCAAAATAGGTAGGAAACCCACCTATTTTGAAAAAAGAATTGAAGGCTGCTTGTGCAAAGATCAGGCTAGGCTTCCCTAATGATATGTACCACTTCAAAAGATAATATTTTCGAAAATGCCAGTCTAAAAGATGGCTTTACTAAAATGCCACTCCAAAACTTATTCTGTCGTATTATCGCCACTCCAACTTTTTTTGCGAGATTTTGCTCCTTGATGGCAATGATCTCCGACAGTTGCCCCTCAAAATTCCAATTTCTCATTTTATATTATATCTGGTTATACTGTATGGATACAGTCCAGGCACACTAAAATAAATGGCTCACTAAAATAAGCAGGGTAGATATCTTTCTTTTTCCTCAATTAATATGGGAATATTCTAGCCTCTTGGAGAGAGCTCTGGCAACTGGCAAGTGCTCTTATTTTTCAAGACTTGTTTACTCTTGTGTTTTAGGGAAAGAAAGGAAGTATCTGTTGTCTTGCTTACTCTTGTGTTTCTGGATAGGCACGGCAACCGGCGTCCCGATCTGCAGCATGGGTTGGCCCTGGTAGAACAAATACGTCTCGTACCTGAAACTGCACCGCAGACCATGAACCTGTCCTCCTTGTTTCCCGGAGAGGGATCTCGTTGTGTAGTTGTTGATTGTCGTTATCAAGTTGTTGATATTCTGGAGGCAATCCCAGCAGTCGCCAGGTTGCAAATCCGGGGTGCACTGCGCCATGGAGTAGAGTGTCGGAAAGGTGATGTTGACATCCATGCGGGCGGTGGCGTACATCCTCGTCGAGTTGTACGCCGCCAGCTTGGCCGTGTCCTGGATCAGCACCTTGATGATGTCGGTGATGATGGTGACGCTCTCGGCGTTGCCGGGATCCCAACCGGGCATGTTCTGCGTGTTCATCATGGACATAAAATTGTCTCCGGAAGAATTAGCCTTGAGGAAGTCCAGGTTGGAGAAGCGCAGGAGGCAAGAGTCGTAGTAGATGGTCGCGTCCTTGTTGTACGCGCACAGCAGCTGCAAGTCCTGGAACGCGGTGGAGACGCAGTCGCCGCAGGCGGAGGCGTTGGTGTCGCCGCGGCAGAGCGCGAGGCCGTAGACGGTGTCCGGAGCGGCGCCGACGGAGCCCTTGGCGAAGAGGGTTGGTGCGGAGGAGGTGTTCTTGGGGAGAATTGTGTATAGGAGATTAAGGTTGGCTTGATAGGTGCTTCTGGCCGTGTAGCTGCCGCTGGTGCCGCATGTGTGCAACGCGGTGGCGAACGGCGTTAAGCCTAGAAGGAGCAGGACGATGATGATCATGGCTGCCTAACCAACGGTAATTCACCATGCCCTGAGCCTCAGGCCTCAGCCCTGCCTTAGCAGCAGCTCGTGTGGAAGGTTCCTCTTTCAAGTCAACCCCTATCAGCATCATTTGGAAAATTGTCGTTCTGCATGGTTTGACTAATTAGTACTTCCAGGAATAAAAAAATTCTCGGTAAAAAGAAACCTCGTAATAAAAATAGCCAAAAATGGTTTTGTCAAAAAAAAATCAAATCTTCATGAAATACATATGAAACAAGTTGGAGATAAACTATATATTGAAAGATAGATGAAATATAGACAAGATACCAATGAAATATAGAGAAGATACCGATGATATATTGAAAGATACATGAAATATAGATAAGTCAAACACGGGCCCCAAATGCTCCTGTTCATATTGACTAGTTGGTTAATGGTGATGCTCCGGCCTTTGATTTTGATAATGGAGTTGATAATGGTGTTGCTCCTGTTCATCTTCATCATTCATCAATTGTGTGTGCGCGCGCGCGTGTTCTTTCTTGATAGCTATCTTTCGGTGAGCCCCATCCTAGAGCTCTCTATGCCATTCACCTTCAGAATATTTTTTATTTTGGTAATGGTAGAAGCTGGGGAGAAGCCCGAGGTGTTGGTGGAAATTGAAATGGTAATGGTCAAGCCATCAGGCAAACCCCGGAACACTTCCTACAGGTATCGTTTGCAATGGCACGGAGAGAGAATTTGCCGATACTTTTAACAAGGTGTGGAGTTATCGACGATGACAGAGTACATGTGAGAGAAAAATACAAGATGTGAAAAAAGAGAAGTCCAATTTCCAAGATTTCTGTCGAGGGAGAAGAGAAGAGAGAAAAAAATCTAAGTTTGTACAGCAGTTTCGATTTTCATCGTGGAGCAGAGTCAAGTCGACTTACGGCCAAATGATCTTAATCGCTACACCCATATGCTGAATGAAAACTTAATGATATTTATGATGTAAGATCAATAATAAGGTAGATGTAGCGTTCCTCCTGCAAAACACGTAACCTATGATAAAAGAATTTATTCAACCGCATATTTCAGTCCACGTCTACTTAATCATATAAAAGTACATGTTCTTCCTAAAAAATACCTGGCGTCTTGTGCTGAATCAGCGTATTCAGATTTTAATACTTGCGTCTGTGGGCGAAGGAACGGAAATCCAGGTGCGTACGACACAATCGTTATTGCACGTGAGCCACGGTGGGACCCATGGTTTTGGCTTGAAATCGTCATCGCACATGTCTTCTCTCCACGACAGCGTTGCAGCTCCTGCGCTCGCGGACGTGAGATTGACCGCAGCGCACGGCTTGATAGGGGAGTCATCAAGTGGGCCCCACGAGCTGATTTGGTCCACATGACGCATAAATCTCGCCGGCATGGTGGCTTCCTCGTCTGAGCTTCAAATATATCAAATGCAAATAATTCAAAAATTTTTTCCTTTTATGATCCATATCTTTTTTATGCAAATCTTGCCCTCTTACTATTTTTTTTGTGCATTTAGCCCCCCTTCTAAACGAAAATCAATGGATACTCCACATGTGACTGATGCTACGTCCCGAAGCATGATGGCTCAATAGGGTCGAGTGCGGCCCGAGGCGAGAGGCACCACCTGCCGCGCCACCGGGCTGCGGGAAGTTCCTCCCCCGGCCGCATGAAGTTCCTCACGCGTCCCGGAAGAGAAGGACGTATGCATGCGTCTACCTGCTCGCGGTACGCTGGATCTGACATTGATTACTATTATTAATTAGCGAGTGGCTGACATGTGTGCCCTTTGTCTCATGCTGCTGCATGCTACTGTTACGCACAGTACAGACATCACAAAAGTTTAGCTTGGGCGCGTTGTTAGTTAGTTAATAATCTCTGGTCATTAGTCCCATGACCATCTCGGTCGATAATTGGTGATTAATTCTGCATGAATTATACATCCTAATTAAAGCATCAAAAGATTCCCGCAATGATCTATGGTACCGTTTCCTTCGATCTGAATGCCCCATTGTTTTTTTTTTGTTGGGCTAATTAAGGGGCAAGTCGCTGATCGATTCGGAATAGGATAATTTATTGGAATCTAATGGTGCATGGTAGTAGGTAAACATGGGTTAACTTAATCTCAGCATTAGCCGTCAGCTGGTTAGAAAATTGTTGTCGATCGGGGAAAAGAATCAAATGAATCGATTAGTTTATAGACTCTTACCTTAGCTGCATGATTAGTGGTGGGTTTAATTACATGCAACTACCTACTACTGAACGTGTGCTACGATCCTCTACTGCAGAGACAATTTTATCTTCTTTGAGAAACATTACATTTTTCACCCTACACTACACCATGACACCGCTAGCCCTAAATTAGGCAGAAAACAGATAAAATTAACTTGTCTTAGGGTTAGTTTGGCATTGCGATATTAAGGTGACCTATGCTTTCCTAAATAGAATTACATGTTTGGATATCGAATCAATCTAGCTAGCGATTGCCGCCAGCGATGACTTTTTACTGTTCATATTTTTATTTTTTTTCTGTTTTTTTCTATTTTTTGTGTTTTCTTTTTTCTGTATTTTTTGTATTGTCTGTGATGGTTAACATGTTTTTTTCTATTTTTAAATTTAATTATACCCAATAAATTAACTCAACTACAGTAAAAAATCAACCAGTTACAATAAAAAAGACATAAACCATCGCCATTCCGAACGCTACCTAAGTCTTACAAGTCAGGCTCTAGATCTTGTCTTGGACTCCTCCTTCAACATCTACATGCAAAATAGCTTGTAGCCATGCAAATCTACAGCACTAATCGCACTCTTCTTCTTGCTCAAAGAGCCATGCAAATCGACGACTCGCTGGTCGCCTTGGGTATCCTTGCCAAAGCTCGATGAAAGCATGAGCATATACATGCATCTCTACGTAACATGCATATGCTTTGTTGTGGATGGCCACGTTTTGTATTCAATTTGACGTGCTGCAGCCTGCATACTAATCCTTCTAGTACGCATCTTTTTTTAGTTTTTAAATTAATTATCACTACTATAGAAATCATCATCACAGACGATTCTAAAACGTCATCACAGACGATTTTTTAAGCCATTTGAATTTATGGGTCAGTGATAATCGAAAGTTATCACAGACGGTTTGTGAGCCGTCTGTGATAAATACAATACAGACGGTTTGTAACTAGAATCATCTGTGAAAAACACTATCACAGACAGTTCTATTTTAGAATCGTCTGTGATACTCACACATCACAGATGGTTCTAAACTTAGAACCGTCTGTGATGTGTGATCACAGACGGTTTATACTACAAAACCGTCTATGATAGTTCATTCTATACCTATTTTTTTTCTATTTTTCAATTAGCCTCAGGAAATGTTTGCTATGCTTTTTGAAAACAAGCGAAAACAAGCAAATACGATATCAAACATAGTAGAGAACATTTTATTTCCATTACAATCCACCATTACAACATCACAAGATTATAATCCACCATTACAACATCATAATATTACAATCTATCATTACAACATCACAAGATTACAATCCACCATTACAATAGCAGAGAATATAGTAGAAAACAATGGAAGTAACAATAAAGGCTACGATGAAAAGAACAATGAAAGCAATATAGCAGAGAACAATCCACCATCACAAGCTCGAGTAGGCCTTCTTAGCAGCTGCCTCACTGTAAGCTCCCAAGCAACCCTAAACCCAATAAAATAGCAACAATGGAGGCTACGATGGAAACCTAAACCCCACAGAATAAAATACTTGAAGAAACAATGGAGAGAGGAAGCGGGAAACAATGGAGACCTAAACCCCACAGACGCATTTGAAGGAAGGGGGTGGATGGGTTCGGGTGAGTATTTATAGAAGAATCCTACTCAAACTCAGGCGGGGAATTATGAAATTTTAGAGATGCTCGAAGTAGAAAACATATCACAGACGGTTCTTAATTAAGAGCCGTCTGTGATATCCAATATCACAGACGGTTCTTAAGGCTATATATATACCGATACAATATAAACAACTAGTCTCAAAGTATGAAATAGCAAAGTTCTGTATGGCTTATATATACTTATTTGAAAGGTTTCGACGAGATCTACAACTTTGCAGTTGAGATAAACCCTAAATTTCGAAGGGAAGATCGAAAATTTTGGCAAAAATGTAATTCAAAAACTTCTAATTCGAATTTGAGGCTACAAATGGCCGATTTTGGGGGTCTTCGAGGGCAACTAGCAAAAGCTAGTTATTTTTTTTGGATCGGGCTCGTCGTTAGCTTTTCAACAAGTACAAGAACGTCGAAAACGGACACCGTATGCAAAAGTTATGCCCATTTTATTGAAGGTGTGTCAAAACGGAATTCTACTCGAACTCAAGCGGGAAATTATGAAATTTTAGAGGTGTGTTGGGCGAAAAACATATCACAGACGATTCTTAATTAATAACCGTCTGTGCCAAATCACGGACGGTTCTTAAGTAAGAACCGTCTGTGATATTGGCAATATCACAGACGGTTCTTATCAAGAACCATATGTGATTGCATTTAATACAGACAGTTTTTATGAACCGTTTGTGATGAGGGGTCTAATATAAATCTTTTTGTAGTAGTGTACAAATCAACATATATCACTAAATACTAACATGACATTAATGGCTGCTATAGTTTAACTTTCATTAGGGCCTATTAGATTAAGGGCCAGATAATTTGCATTTTTATTGAGATTTTCTTGCATATTTATTTTTTTTAATAACATTCAATGGTTGCTATAGTTGAGCTTTAATTAGGGCCTACCTAATTGGAGGTCCGTTGGACCCAAAAAATTAATTCTGAACCTATGTGATTACCATGCTAGTTCTATAGGGCCTCGGATATTGAATACCTGAAATCCTCATATGTTTTTCGTTCTAGTCCTATGATCAGTGGCTAGTACACACATTCAAAACATTGAGATCACATCTGTATACATTTAATTTACAACAAGGGTTGAATATATACAAGCAATGTATAAATAGTTTAAACATACGGCCGGCTGACCAAATAAATATCAAGAGTAAATTGCAGTAGAAGACAAGTACATAAATAAATTAGTCTAGTGGTGTGCCACTATAGGCTACAGGCAACCGATTAGGATTAAATCTTAGAAAAAACCCATCGTCATAATCCCTGATACTGGGAGCAAAATATGCATTATTAGGTATATTTGTTTCCTCATTTTTTAAATAATAATTTAAATAAGATTGACTACATTATGTACTCAGCAAAGATTGCTTCGGAATTAATTGCAAACTTGGTTAACTCGTCTTCCATGCCCAGTTACAGGGAAGTTTCTAAATGAATGGCAACGGCTTGTCCGCCTGGTGGGTTGTTTGGTGTGCCGTGGATGGCCCATCGTGCGGCCCACGAAGCACAAATCGCGCGAGAGAGATAAGCTCCCGCATACACACCATACATCGTATGATCAATCGGCTATAGAAAGGGATTGTTAACTTGGAGTAAATCAGGCTGCACACTTCCTACTCATCTTCTTCTCAAAATGTAAGAAGAGCTCCTAGCCAAAATGCGCAATTAGGCAGTTTATAAAACATTTCCCAATGTTTATTTGCTCTTTTTTTTTTTGCTTTTCAGTCGAATTTTGATTTCAACCTCTTTTAGCGATCACTATTCATTATAATAATAAGCAACAGCTAAAACTCATAAACCGTAGCCCGAAAGAATGCTCTCATTTTCTAAGGGATTTATCTAGTGTACACGTCTCTACGTGCTAACTTGTTATAAGCTCCTAATGCCAGTTGTTGGATGATGAGATTTCTCCATCCTCAGCGATGGTAGACACTTCGGCTATTAAAATATCATTTCGAAGGCAGAGAGATAGATAGATAGATAGATAGTTTGATGCTTCTCCTGCGAGCTGAAATGCCAATCTCGTCAAGTTCTAACGTCCATTACCATGTTTTACAGCACTAATGGCTGGATCGCTTCGCTTGATCGCTTCGGTTACAGAAAATTTTTTAAATGCATGGCAAGGCCTTGTGGGTTGTTTGGATGGGCCGTGGATGGCCCATTCAATCAGGCGAAGCACAAGTCGCATTTGCTTGAAATAAAGACTCATACCAGCAGATACAAGAAGCTGCCGATTTCGTCGCCTCTGGGTTGTCGCCTCTGGGTTGTCGCCTCTGGGTTGTCGCCTCTGGGCTATCGTCTCTGGGCTGTGCCTTGTTCAGAGAAAAGCCACAGCGGCGTCGTCTCTGGGTTGTCGTGCCACGGCACCTAAGGCACAGCGGCCACGGCACGCTAAGCCACAGCGACCTGTCCCGCACTCCCCCTTGCTACGCGCGGCCACGGCACGCTACGCCCCTGCTGTGGCCTTGGCTTGCCCGGCGCTGGGTGGCTACGGCCACGGCGTGCCTGCTCGCCCGCTGGACCACCGCTTGCTTCTCCGCTGAGGCGCGTAGATCCCGCCGGGCTGTTGCCACCAACTACAGCTAGGAGAGGAAGCACAGTGAGAGCAGACAGCGGAGATTGGTGTTTGGAGAATCGATCGAATCACTCAAGCCGGCCGCATGCGGCATGGGCCATGGGGCGTGGGCCATTTCTGGGTTAGGATGTTGGGCATGCGTGATGACCATGCGACGCAGCAAGCCCACAACAGCCCAATTGCTCCAAGCGACACAGCATCAGCCCGGGAAAATTTGCCATGGTGTTGGCGGCAGCAGGGCATGACAGAGCCTCGATGGCTTGTCGCCGCCGAGCCTGGGCAGCCGCCTAGGGTCGCCGGTAGGTGGCTCCGCACCCTGGATGAGCAGTCACAGCCTCACACTCACTGATCTAGATTACGTTACCATGTGAGCTCCTGCTAAATTTTAGTTATCCAGCATCAATAAATGCCATTCAACATACATTATCTCGTCGCTATTAATTCGGAAGTTTTCAAAGTAAACACAAAAAGACCTTCAAACAAAGCAGCAGTACAAAAAAAACACATAATGTTCTGCATGAAGTGATAAAATGAAACTACAGAAATCCACAGAAGTTCTGATCTCTCGTGTTGACTGACCAAACGGACCTGAAGCAAACACTTAGCAATTAGCATAGTTCTTCTTTAGTAGATTTGCACTCTAAATTTTAGCTCTTATTTAACAGATTTGCTTTCCGAATTTCAGTTATCCAGCATCAATAAATGCCATTCAACATACATTATCTTGTCACTATTAATTCAGAAGTTTTCAGAGTAAACACAAAATGGCCTTCAAACAAAGCAGCAGTACAAAAAAACACATGATCTGGAATAATAAAAACTATCTGCTACGTAGGATAGACATTGTCACATCATTAACACTAGATGGCTCAGCAACTGTTGACGCCTGTTCCTTTGTTACCCTTATGTGGAAATATGCCGGATGTTTAGGTTCAGGTAGAGTCATACTCTCGCTGCTTAGCATTACAACCACATCTGACATAGTGGGCCGATCAGCCGCATTCTCTTGCACACATAGCAACGCAATGTTAATACATCTCATCGTTTCTGATGCATGAAACTCTAAAACTAAGGATGCATCGACGAGTTCAAGCCATCTTTCCTTTTTCCATAACTTCCATGCCATTAGGGATCACACAATACATTGCGGTTACTGCATAAACAAAACAAATTTTACATAGTAACTATTCAGAAGACTCACATATCCAAGAAGGTTGAAGAAGTCTCCATATTGATGGAAACCAGAGTTTCTTTTTCCACTGATGATCTCAAGAATTAGCACACCAAAGCTGAAAACATCAGATTTTATTGAGAAGAGGCCCTCAGAAGCATACTTAGGAGCCATATAACCACTGAAAATGTGACACATGGAAAAAGAACAAATTTCTATGTCAAGTTGTTGTATTAGGTTGACTTGTAATATAATTAGGATAGACTAATTTGTAAGAAAAGCTTACTATGTGCCAACGACCCTTTTTGTGTTTCCTTCATTATCATTTGAGCTGAATATTTTTGCAAGCCCAAAATCTGAAATTTTTGGATTCATTTCACGGTCTAAGAGAATGTTGCTTGCTTTGAGATCTCTATGTATGACACGTAAACGAGAGTGCTTATGCAAATAAAGAAGTCCTTGCGCTATGCCTTCGATTATCGATAGGCGTTTATTCCAATTTAGTATAGCTTTTCTTGTTTCATCTGCACATCAATTAAACATAGATATCACCTTCAGCAGTCAGAGTTAACCCAGAATTTGTACTAGGATATTACGAGAAGTAATACCAAAAATAAAGAAGTCCAAGCTTTTGTTTGGCAAATATTCATAGATCAGTATTTTCTCCTCTCCTTGAGAGCAACATCCCAAGAGCCTAACCAGATTTGTGTGCTGGAGCTTGGCTATGAGTTGGACTTCATTTTTGAACTCTCTGAAACCTTGCCCTGAATGTGAAGCAAGTCTCTTAATTGCTATCTCTAACCCATCAGGAAACTGGCCCTAGAGAGAAGTTCAAAAGAAGTTGGTCAGTAATACCCTTTTTCTGTTTTTTTTACACTTGACTTATCTCTTGACCAAGGGCTGTGAGTAAAAGCAGAACTATTTTCAACACGGTCATGGACAATTTTGCAAAGGATGAAAGGTAGGTTTGATTTTGTTTCTCATTATGTACGCGCATGAATGCGTTTTTACCTTGTATACTAGGCCAAAACCACCTTGCCCAAGTTTATTTTCATCTGAGAAGTTACTTGTAGCATCGATAATTGCGAAAAGTCAAAAAGTGAACTCGAACTGTTTCCTTCTATTCCCCAAACCAGCTCTTCATCTTCGTGCACATTCATGTTAGGCTTGTCCTGTAAGTTCACCTTACCTAAATCCAGAATTGATGTGATCCTTTCAATTAATTCTCATGCACATATAAATGGAACAAAATTAAGACTCAACACTTGAGAGAGTTGAGCACAAATAAATGTACAATAGCATTTCCATAATCGACCTTTTCTCGCGCTTTTCCGATCAATCCAAAGCAAAAGATGAAGCGAAAAACGATGCAAGTAGAGGAACAACCGTTGCAATGACCAAAACCTTACTCATACGCCCTAACATGAAAATATTCACATACATACACATGGTTAATTAAATAACGGTTTGACGCATAAGGACCATATAATTACACAAGACTTGGATATTTTGATTTTTTTAGGAAGATTCTGGAAAAAATGTATGGTTGTGAGAATCAAAAGGTTGAATCATATCAGTCTTATCCAGGCAAAATCATGGCGTTTAGTTCTAGAATCGGTCTTATCTTGATAAAATCATGGGGTTTAGTTCTATTTTGAAAAAAAAAGAATTGAAGGCTGCCGGCTGCTAAAGAACAGGCTAGGCTTGTGAGCCTGCCTTCCCTAATGATATGTACCACTCGAAAAGATACTATTTTGGAAAATGCCAGTCTAAAAGATGGCTTTACTAAAATGCCACTCCAAGACCTATTCTGTCATATTGTCGCCACTCCATGAGAAAAAAAAGCTCAGAGACAAATTGAGAAGAATAGGAAGCAAGGACTGGGAGGAGCAAGTCTAGACTAGGAATTGAAAGAAGGGGGCTGGGAATCAGAGAGGGAATTTAGGGAAGGGGAGCAGCAGGGAGGAAAACAATGCCTTCTGTTTTGTTCGTTGATGATCCCTTCGTGCTGCTGCTGCTGCGTGCTTCTCATGTAGCATGCCTTCTCAGCCGATTGGGCCATGGAACCAGCCCACTGGCTTGTCCAGAAATCTTGTAATTTAACGGCAAAAATGGTTTTTTGTCAAAAAAAATGAATCTTCATGAAATAGATATGAAAAAACGGAAGAGATAAACTATATATTGAAAGATAGATGAAATATAGACAAGATACCGATGAAATAGAGTTCAAAACTCGAATTTAAATGTGGATCCCATAGGAAAACCCTGTCGCCAGTTACCGGCCGACAAATTTTTTCCCTTGCCCAAAAGCAGGAGTAAAACAGAGTTATGATCCTAACAATCAACAAAAGGGATAAAGAAAAAACAACACGGGTGGCCTAAATGCTCCTGTTCATATTGACTAGTTGGTGCATGGTGACGCTCCGGGCTTTGATTTTGATAATGGAGTTCATATTGACAATTGATGTAAGCGAAGAGTATTACGCGAACTCAATTCATTGATTTAAGTCACAAAGGGTTACACACACATATATATATAGCGCCTAGCATAGTTAATAGGAACAGATGACTAATATGAATACAATACAAAATTAATGTGAACTTAAGATGTTAAATATAAAGTATAAAAAAGATGAGACGTTTGGTAACCAAATTGTCAGGCTAACAATTGAAGAACCACACCTTCATCAATTGTGTGTGTGTGCACGCGCGCGTGTTCTTTCTTGATAGCTAGCTTTCGGTGAGCCCCATCCTAGAGCTCTCTAAGCCATTCACCTTCGGAATATTTTTTATTTTGATAATGGTAGAAGCCGGGGAGAAGGCCGAGGTGTTGGTGGAAACTGAAATGGTAATGGTCAAGCAATCAGGCAAACACCGGAACAAGTCTTGCAAATACAAAGGAACACTTCCTATCGGTATCGTTTGCAATGGCACGCAGAGAGAATTTTCCGATGCTTTTAACAAGGTGTCGAATTATCGACGATGACAGAGTACATGTGAGAGAAAAATACAAGATGTGAAAAAAGAGAAGTCCAATTTCCAAGGTTTCTGTCTAGGGAGAAGAAGTCTGCTTGAGACCCTTAAGGAGCTGCCAGATTATGTCACCGTGACTTTAGCCATTCAGTAAACTACGGATTATCTATTAGCATTGGCAGATGGATCCTAATGAAGACCTAAACCTCTCTAAGATTCAGTGTTGATGGCACTAATGAAGACAAGAGAAAAAAAAATCTAAGTCTGTACAGTAGTTTCAATTTTCATCATGGAGCAGAGTCAAGTGGACTTACGGCCAAATGATCTTTAATCGCTACACGCATATGCTGAATGAAAACTTAATGATATTTATGACGTAAGATCAACAGTATGGTAGATGCAGCGTTCCTCCTGGAAAAGACTTGACGTCTTGTGCGGTCCCATTTTCAGATTTTAATGCTTGCGTCTGTGGGCGAAGGAACGGAAATCCAGGTGCGTACGACACAATCGTTATTGCACGTGAGCCACGGTGGGACCCATGGTTGCAGCTCCCGCGCTCGCGTAGGTGAGATACTGAGATTGACTGCAGCTCACGGCTTGATAGGGGTGTCATCAAGGTGGTCTCACGAGCTGAGTTAGTCCACATGACGCATAAGGCTCCGCTCCTTTCAATTTTTTTCAGTTTTAACTTCTAACTTTTAATTTTTTACTATTTAGTAATTTATTTTTTTCTAAATATTTTAGATATTTTAGGTTTTTTGTATTTTCTTTTTTTCCCGTGTTCCTTTGTATTGTCTCTAATGGGTTAACATATTTTTTTCTATTTTTACATTTTTTTTAAATTAATTATGCTAAAAAAGCCAAGTCAGCTACAGTAAAAAAAAAGCCAGTTACAGTAAAATTTCAGCCAAAAGCTAAAAACCATCGCTAAAACGAGCGCCCCCTAAAAATCTTGCCGGCATGGTAGTTTCCTCGTCTGAGCTTCAAATATATCAAATAATCGCTGTGCCTACTTAAGCTTTGACTTTTTAGCTTATAGTTTTTTAATTTTATTTTTTTCTTAGTTTTTATTTTTTAGTTTTTTTCTCTTATTCTTTTTTATTATATATATGATGATATATTTTTTAATTTAATTATACTGAAAAAGTTAACAATAGCTATAATACAAAAAAAAACTTCAAATAGTGCCAAATAAGTCAAAAGCTTAAGCTTTAAACTCAAATGAGAACTCATATATCCGTTTCTATCGGCTCGACGGTATCTTCACAGTGGTATTATTTATTCTAATATACAACACTTCTTTCTTCAGCATTCTAACGTATATTCACTTTAGTCTTATATAAATCAAGTATATGCACACATACATTAAATAAAATAGTAGCTCTGTATATCCAAATATAATAAACAAAGATCCAATTAAATTGGAGTTTACATCGCAATATTTAATGTGGCTCAATAATTCTTTTCAATCAAATAATATATTTAACTAAAAATTGCTAATCATGTTTTTATCCGCATCATTGTCCCTTTCTTCAAGAAAAATCATTCTTGGCTTTTGATATACTGAAAATATGCTAAACAAAAAACATCATATATGTATGGTATATATATTTATCATCTATCTTAACATTTTCTTTATTTTACACAGCACAATTAGCACAAAAACAATAGCCATAGGATGTATATAAAGTGGATATCAAATTTGCACATAATTCAAAAAATTTTCTTTTGTGATCCATGTCTTTTTTGGTGCAAATCTGGCCCTCTTACCACTTTTTGTGCATGCAATCGGTTGAGCACATACGAACAAACTTGAGTATTTTAATTGAAAATAATTTGAGCCCATTACTGCTGTGAATATATATTGGGTAGCATAGATGTATCTTGAATTTTGACTGTTACTAATATTGAAAATTAAATTCTTTTCTTTGTAGATTATATTAGATACAATACTTTACTTGGAATTAATATTCCAAGGCAATCGGTGTCAATAATTAACAGAATATATGGCTAGGTTCGATTGGACTTTCAACCAGCTTATGCTTGTACGGCCTACAGTAACTAGCTTTTCAATGGTGCGTTTTTTCAATGCGGTATCAATAGAAAGATTATAGTAAAAAGTGTACTGAGTTCAGCTATAACAGCCAAAATCGCATACGACTATTTTCCTCTGCGTATTGCCTCTTACGAACAGTCATAATTCAAAATTTTAAGTCATAAGTCATAGTCCAAACAAACCAACCATATATTTGAAAACATGCATATCTTCAGATCTTTTTATTTGAAAATCATTTTTCAAATTTACACATAATTGAATATCAAATTTTTGATTTTTGAATTTCTAATATATGTAATTGAATGCCAAGATTTAATTTGGAATTTGTATTCCAAATTTAAATATATTTGTATTCATTCTTGAAATTTTTGGATCATGACTTAAATTTTCATACATATCTTACTTCGATCCGAATATGTACATACAATTTCAAAAATAATATGTGTTGTTTAATTAGGTTCGAATTTGTACAAAATTATTATCTAAGGCTAATTACCATATAATTAATAGATGGGTGTCTAATGCGAATTTGCACTTGAACTGATCAAACTGTGGCATCTACGCTCCCACGCACATGGATCAAAATTATTATTGTCTCGTTGCTTGTTTTTTTCGCCATCTAAACAGCGATGCCATCTGGTTAATTTTCAAAGACAAAAGCTATTTGAAAAGCGTTGACTTTTTAACATTACTTTTCTTCTATTTCTTTTGTATTATCCATAAAGATATAACGATATTTTTTATTTTTTCTTTATTTTTCTTTAATTGAATCTTTGTAAAAAATTAACAACCGCTACAAGATTATTTCAATTTAAAAGTCGTAGCACTTTGGAACAAGACCTTAGCTTTTCACATGTAATCAGACACACCTGGGCTCTAAGCCTTGCAAGTCAGGCTCTAAGTCTTGTCTTGGACTCGTCCTTACTTCAACATCTCGGCACTCTTCTTCTTGCTCAAAGAGCTCATGCAAATCGACGACTCGCTGGTCGCCTTGGGTATCCTTGCCAAAGCTCGATGAAAGCATGAACATATACATGCATCTCTACGTAACATGCATATGCTTTGTTGTGGATGGCCACATTTTGTATTCAATTTGACGTGCTGCAGCCTGCATACCAATCCTTCTAGTACGCATCTTTTTACTTTTAAATTAATTACAAAGCAACATATATCTCTAAATACTAACATGACATTAAAGACTGCTATAGTTTAAGTTAGGGTCTATTAGATTAAGGGCCAGATAATTTGCATTTTATTGAGATTTTTTTTGCATATTTCTCTTTTTTAATAACATTCAATGGTCGCTATAGTTCAGATTTAATTAGGGCCTACCTAATTGGGATTCTGAACCTATGTGTTTACCATGCTAATTCTATGGGGACCCCGGATATTGAATACCTAAAATCCTCATGTTTTCCATGCTAGTCCCATGATCAGTGGCCAGTACACACACGCTCAAAACATTAAGATCATATCTCAGATACATCATATACATTTAATTTACAACAAGGGTTGAATATATACAAGCGATATATAAATAGTTTACAACAGACGGCCGATTGACCAAATAAATATCAAGAGTAAATTGCAGCAGAAGACAAGTACATAAATAAATTAGTCTAGTGGTGTGCCACTATAGGCTATAGAAAAACACATCATCATAATCCCTGATACTAGAAGCAAAATACGCATTATTATGCATATTTTTTTCTCGTTCTCTAAATAATAATTTAAATAAGACTGACTATATTATGTACTCAGCAAAGATTGCTTTGGAATTAATTGTAAACTTGGTTAACTCGTCTTCCATGCCCAGTTACAGGGAAGTTTCTAAATGCATGGTAACGGCTTGTCGACCTGGTGGGTTGTTTGGTGTGCCGTGGATGGCCCATCGTGCGGCCCACGAAGCACAAATCGCACGAGAGATAGATAAGCTCCCGCATACACATCGTCCATCGTATGATCAATCGGCTATAGAAGGATTGTTAACTTGGAGTAAATCAGGCTGCACACTTCCTACTCTATCTTCTTCACAAAATGTAAGAAGAGCTCCTAGCCAAAATGCGCAATTAGGCAGTTTATAAAACATTTCCCCATATTTATTTGCTCTGTTTTTTGACTTTTCAGTCGGTTTTTAGTTTCGACTTTTTCAGTGATCATTATTTATTATACTAATAATTAAGTAACAACTAAAACCCATTAACCGTAGCCCCAAAGAACGCTTCCATTTTCATAGGGATTTATCTAGTGTACACGTCTCTACGTGCTAACTTGTTAGCTCCTAACGCGACTTGTTGGATGATGAGATTTCTCCATCCTCTGCGATGGTAGACACTTCGGCTATTAAAATATCATTTCGAAGGCAGATAGATAGATAGTTTGATGCTTCTCCTGCGAGCTGAAATGCCAATCTCGTCAAGTTCTAACGTACATGTTTAGAGTGCTAATAGCTGGGTCGCTTCGCCTGATCATTTCGGTTACAGAAAATTTTTAAATGCATGGCAAGGCCTTGTGGGTTGTTTGGATGGGCCGTAGATGGCCTAGCGTCCGGCCCATTTAATCAGGCGAAGCACAAGTCGCATGAGAGAGAGAGAGAGAGGATCTCGCGTAGTCGCATTTGCTTGAAATAAAGACTCATACCAGCAGATCCAAGAAGCTGCCGATTTCGTCGCCTTGTTCGGAGAAAAGCCACAGCGCGGCGTCGTCATTGGGTTGCCGTGCCTTAGGGCCACGACCTGTCCCCCACTCCCCCTTGCTACGCGCGGCCACGGCACGCTACGCCCCTGCTGTGGCCTTGACTTGCCCGGCGCTGGGTGGCTACGGCCACGGCGTGCCTGCTCGCCCGCTGGACCACCGCTTGCTTCTCCGCTGAGGCGCATAGATCCCGCCGGGCTGTTGCCACCAACTACAGCTAGGAGAGGAAGCACAGTGAGAGGCTGAGAGCAGACACCGGAGATTGGGGTTCGGAGAATCGATCGAATCACTCAAGCCGGCCGTATGCGGCATGGGCCATGGGGCGTGGGCCATTTCTGGGTTAGGCTGTTGGGCATGCGTGAGGACCATGCGACGCACCAAGCCCACAACAGCCCAATTGCTCCATGCGACACAGCGTCTGCCCGGGAAAGTTTGCCATGGTGTTGGTGGCAGCAGGGCATGACAGAGCCTCGATGGCTTGTCGCCGACGAGCCTGGGCAGCCGCCTAGGGTCACCGGGAGCAGTCACAGCCTCACACTCACAGGTTTCAACTACGAACAGGCAGCTGCTGGTCTAGATTACGGTACCATGTGAGCTCCTGCTAAATTGTGATGGCGAAGAACATGCAGTGCAAAAAACTCAGACATGTGCGTCAGTATTTTTGCATGTGAGTTTTCCGAGCTTTGTCGTTGCGGTAACAGATAACAAACATAATTAATCTTGCTCTTGAACTATGATTATGAAATATCTTTGCCTTGTCACCATCAAAACTGTATACGACGAATGAAATATATGTGTAAGCTCTTACAATGTGATGTGAAATACTGCAAATGTTTAGTACTTACTCATCTCACTCGTTGGCAGTATTTACAGAACACTGTTTCTGCATGAAGTGATAAAATGAAACTACAGAAATCCACAGATGTTCTGATCTCTCGTGTTGACCGACCAAATGCTCCGGAAGCAAACACTTAGCAATTAGCACAGTTCTTCTTTAGTAGATTTGCACTCTAAATTTCAGCTCTTATTTAACAGATTTGCTCTCCGAATTTCAGTTATCTAGCATCAATAAATGGTGCCATTCAACATACATTATCTTGTCGCTATTAATTCGGAAGTTTTCAGAGTTAACACAAAAAGGCCTTCAGACAAAGCAAAAGTACAACAAAACACATGATCTGGAATAATAAAAACTATCTGCCACGTAGGATAGACATTGTCACATCACTAACACTAGATGGCTCAACAACTGTTGACGCCTCTTCCTTTGTTACCCTTATGTGGAAATATGCGGGATGTTTAGGTTCAGGCAGAGTCATACTCTCGCTGCTTCGCATTACAACCACATCTGGCAAAGTGGGCCGGTCAGCTGCATTCTCTTGCACACACAGCAACGTAATGCTAATACATCTCATCGTCTCTGATGCATGAAACTCTGAAACTAAGGATGCATCGACAAGTTCAAGCCACCTTTCCTCTTTCCATAACTTCCATGCCTTCAAGGAGTTTAATCACATAATACATTGCGGTTACTACATAAACATAACAAATTTTACATAGTAAATATTCAGAAGACTCACATATCCAAGAAGGTTGAAGAAGTCTCCATATTGATGGAAACCAGAGTTTCTTTTTCCACTGATGATCTCAAGAATTAGCACGCCAAAGCTGAAAACATCAGATTTTATTGAGAAGAGGCCCTCAGAAGCATACTCAGGAGCCATATAACCACTGAAAATGTGACACATGGAAAAAGAACAAATTTCTATGTTAAGTTGTTGTAGTAGGTTGACTTGTAATATAATTAGGATAGACTGATTTGTAAGAAAAGCTTACTATGTCCCAACGACCCTTGTTGTTTTTCCTTCAGTATCGTTTGAGCTGAATATTTTCGCAAGGCCAAAATCTGAAATTTTAGGATTCATTTCACGGTCCAAGAGAATGTTGCTTGCTTTAAGATCTCTATGTATGACACGTAAACGAGAGTGCTTATGCAAATAAAGAAGTCCTTGCGATATGCCTTCAATTATCGATAGGCGTTTATTCCAATTTAGTAAAGCATTTCTTGTTTCATCTGCACATCAATTAAACATAGATATCACCTTCAGCAATCAAAGTTAACCCAGAATTTGTACTATGATATTATGAGAAGTAATACCAAAGATAAAGAAGTCCAAGCTTTTGTTTGGCAAATATTCATATATCAGTATTTTCTCCTCTCCTTGAGAGCAACATCCCAAGAGTCTAACCAGATTTGTGTGCTGGAGCTTGGCTATGAGTTGGACTTCATTTTTGAACTCTCTGAAACCTTGCCCTGAATGTGAAGTAAGTCTCTTAATTGCTATCTCTAACCCATCAGGAAACTGGCCCTAGAGAGAAGTTCAAAAGAAGTTGGTCAGTGATACCCTTTTTCTGTCAATTGTTTTTTTTACACTTGACTTAACTCTTGACCAAGGGCTATGAGTAAAAGCAGAACTATTTTCAACATGGTCATGGACAATTTTGCAAAGGATGAAAGGTAGGTTTGATTTTGTTTCTCATTATGTACGTGCATGAATGTGTTTTTACCTTGTATACTGGGCCAAAGCCACCTTGCCCAAGTTTATTTTCATCTGAGAAGTTACTTGTAGCATCTGATAATTGCGAAAAGTCAAAAAAAAAAGTGAACTCTGAACTGCTTCCTTCTATTCCCCAAACCAGCTCTTCATCTTTGTGCACATTCATGTTAGGCTTGTCCTGTAAGCTCACTTTACCTAAATCCAGAATTGATGTGATCCTTTCAGTTAATTCTCATGCACATATAAATGGAACAAAATTAAGACTCAACAGCTTGAGAGAGTTGAGCACAAATAAATGTACAATAGCATTTCCATAACCGACCTTTTCTGGCGCTTCCGGATCAATCCAAAGCAAAGATGAAGCAGAAAAACGATGCAAGTAGAGGAACAACCGTTGCAATGACCAAGACCTTACTCATACGCCCTAACATGAAAATTTTCACATACATACACATGTTTAATTAAATAACGGTTTGACGCATAAGGACCATATAATTACACAAGACTTGGATATTTCGATTTTTTAGGAATATTCTGGACAAATGTAAGGTGGCATCACATGCAAGGTTGTGAGAATCAAAAGGTTGAATCATATCGGTCTTATCCTGGCAAAATCATGGGTTTTAGTTCTAGAATCAGTCTTATCTTGACAAAATCATGGGGTTTAGTTCTATTTTGGAAAAAAAAAAAAAGAATTGTAGGCAGCCGATGCCTCTCACATAAGCGAAAAGACCTCCCGGCTGCTAAAAATCAGGCTAGGCTTGTGTGCCTGCCTTCCCTAATGATATGTACCACTTGAAAAGTTATTTTTTTGGAAAATGCCAGACTAAAAGATGGCTTTAATAAAATGCCACTCCAAAACCTATTCTGTCATATTATCGCCACTCCAAATTTTTTTTGCGAGATTTTGCTCCATGAGAAAAAAAGATCATGTTGTCTTGCTTACTCTAGTGTTTCTTGCTCCAAACTGGCAAGTGCTCTGATTTTTCGAGACTTGCTTACTCTTGTGTTTTAGGGAAAGAGAGGAAGTATCTGTTGTCTTGCTTACTCTTGTGTTTCTGGATAGGCACGGCAACCGGCGGTTGCGGCGGCGCGGTCGTGTTTGTTGTTGAGTTTGTCGTTGGAACTACAGCACCCGACGACCCGATCAGCAGCGTGGGTTGGCCCTGGTAGAACAAATACGTCTCGTACCTGAAACTGCACCGCAGACCAATAACCCGTCCTCCTTGCCTCCCGGAGAAGTATGTCGTTGTGTAGTTGTTGATATTCTGGAGGCAATCCCAGCAGTCTTCAGGTTGCAAATCCGGGGTGCACTGCGCCATGGAGTAGAGTGTCGGAAAGGTGCTGCTGACATCCATGCGGCCGGTGGCGTACATCCTCGTCGAGTTGTACGCCGCCTGCTTGGCCGTCTCCTGGACCAGCACCTTGATGATGCCGGTCATGATGGTGACGCTCTCGGCGTTGCCGGGATCCCAACCGGGCAACATGGGCTCCGTGATGTTCTGCGTGTTCATCAGGATCAGAACATTGCCTCCGGAAGAATTATCGTTGAGGAAGTCCTGGTTGGAGAAGCGGAGAAGGCAAGGGTCGTAGAAGATGGTCGCGTCCTTGTTGTACGCGCACAGCTGCTGCGCGTTCTGGAACGCGGTGGAGACGCAGTCGCCGCAGGCGGAGGCGTTGTCGTCGCCGCGGCAGAGCGCGAGGCCGTAGACGGTGTCCGGAGCCGCGCCGACGGAGCCCTTGGCGAAGAGGGTTGGTGCGGAGGAGGTGTTCTTGGGGAGAATCGTGTATAGGAGCTCAAGGTTGGCTTGATAGGTGCTATTGGCCGTGTAGTTGCCGCTGGTGCCGCAGAATTGCCACAGGGGATCGGCGGCGGTGGCGAACGGCATTAAGCCTAGAAGGAGCAGGACGATGATGATCATGGCTGCCAAACCAACGGTAATTCACCATGCCCTGAGCCTCAGGCCTCAGCCCTGCCTTAGCAGCAGCTCGTGTGGAAGGTTCCGCTTTCAAGTCACTCCTATCAGCATCATTTGGAAAAAAAACTCATAATAAAAACGGCCAAAAATGGTTTTGAAAAAAAATCGAATCTTCATGAAATAGATATGAAAAACGGCGGAGACAAACTATATATTGAAAGATAGATGAAATGTAGACAAGATATCGATGAAATAGAGTTAAAAACTCGAATTTAAGCGTGGATCCCACAGGAAAACCTGCGCCAGTTACTGGCGTAGAATTTTTTCCCTGATTACTTCCCTTGCCCTTACGATTCTGCAGCTCCTACTTTTCTCTCAATGGTACTGGGCTTGTCCCGTTCTTTTCAGCTTGTACTTCCCTTGCCCTTACGATTCTGCAGCTCCTACGTTTCTCTCAATGGTGCTGCCCTCCTAGACTTGTCCCTGTTCTATGTGGATGGATGGATTGGGATTTGGATCTCGAATGAGAATAGGCCATCCAAATAAGGCCTAAGGTGTTAATCCTTCAAAAAAAAAAACTACGGTTACGTCACCTACCAGCAATGGCATCAATGTACATGATCATCGTCCATGCCTCCATGGTAGTGAGAGGGAACCGCTTTAGACGACACAACATGCGCAGCGCAGGTCTGTAGTAGCTAAAGTGTTCCTGCATCAACAAAAAACTATTTCAGGACTGCCCGATCGACGCAAAGAAACTTACTGTAAATCGGTAGCCTCTTCTTTTGCGGCTTATGGCTTCTACTTTTGGTTTTTTTACAGTAATTAGTTTTTAAATACAATGTTTTTTCAAAGCGGGATCTATAAGTTGATTATAATATACAATATTGTAATTTTATGTATATTGACTAAAACCACACACAAATTTATCTTACTCTGAACTTTCTCTCACGAATAACCAAAAGCTATAAAACATAACAAAAAAAAAAGGTATAGACTTCTTTTTAGCTTTTGCTTTGGCTTCTTTGGAAGCTGAAATAGATGGGGCAACTTCTCCAATCAATTTCTCCAAATGATTTCTCAAACTGAAACACACAAAAAAAAACTATCAATCACAGCCATAAAACAACAAGGCCAATGTTTATTTGCGGACCTTGATGCAATCTATATGCTCCTGAATACTACCCTCTGCTCTGACGACCTTAAAGGCGGCCGCGGCGGCTTTGCCACCGGTTTCATGTTTCAAACATGAACTGAATACAGCAGCGCATACCATGTCAGGAGTCGGGAGCGGAAGAGAAAGGAAGGAGAACAGGGCAACGTGCGCTTTGCTTCGGAATTAAACGTAAACTTGCTTAGCCCGCCTTCTTTGCCCGGTTACACAAGCTCTCGCATCTGCATCTGATCATGCGAAACGCATACACATCATGCATCGAACGATCAATCGGCTATAGAAAGGGATTGTTAACTTGGAGTAAATCAGGCTGCACACTTCCTACTCATCTTCTTCACATAATGTAAGAAGAGCTCCTAGCCAAAATGCGCAATTAGGCAGTTTATAAAACATTGAAATGACCTATCTACCTAGAGCTAGAGATGTTAGTGGAAGCTGAAGAAGAAGCATTTATCTGGAGAAGCTCAAAGCACATTACATGGGCTGCTATTGCGAAGACACAAAACCGATGGATGATGGGGAAACCCTGCAACTGAGAGTGCTCTAGAGGGTTTAAATGCAACGAGTGTTCTCAAAGAAATGCGTGGGTCTTGTGTGCTTAGGATGAGTGAGTTCTTTTTTACATAGTTAAATGTGCGGGATTGGTATTCCCAATATTTATTATCACATGGACGAGCGTTGTTTAAAAGGGATTTATTTAGTGTACACGTCTCTACGTGCTAACTTGTTAACTCCTAATGTGAGTTGTTTGATGATGAGATTTCTCCATCTTCAGCGATGGTACACGTTTCGACCATTAAAAATATTATTTCCAGCTGAAAGAGAAGAGGGAAGGTCGGCAAAAAATCCATTTTGCCCTTCGGGCTACTTGGTCTACGCTAGCGGGGCATTTTAGGATGGGAGTTAGGGTTCTTATGGTATAAGGCTATCCATTCGGATCCAAATCAAGCCACTCGGTTGAACCAAACTGAAAGGGAACAAGGGCACCGAAAGTCATTTTGAAAATTTTCTCTCTTCAATTCAGCTGGAAATGATATTTTAATTACCGAAGTGTGTTTCAAAAAATAGCCACGATTTAGCAATGTTTTAGCAAAACAAAAAAAAGGGTGTCCTGTAGACAACTTTACCTATATTATAGAGACAGATCTCTGTCATTTGTGGAGTAGACGAGGGCTCACACAGTGACACGATTCTACGAATGCGCAACTAGGCAATTCATGTATCCCCGATAAATTGTCAGCATGTGTAGGGGATGCGCGTGTGCGCGCTTAAATGGCGTGAGCATATATAGTTTGCATTGAGTGCGTCTCGTTGAAAAACTTAAACCCGCGACGAATGCAAAACCATAGATAGTTTTTTTTCAAAGGCAGATAGAAATGCCAATCTCGTCAAGTTCTAACGTACATGTCCATGTTTTAGAGCACTAATGGCTGGGTCGCCTCGCTTGATAGCTTCGGTTACAGAAATTTTTTTAAATGCATGGCAAGGCGTTGTGGGTTGTTTGGATGGGCCGTGGATGGCCTAGCGTCCGGCCCATTCAATCAGGTGAAGCGCAAGTCGCGCAGGAGAGAGCGCGTAGTCGCCTACACGGCCAAGCAGCAGCCTCCGGTGAACCTTTAGCCTAAACTCAATATATCTGTTCTTTCTTTGAAGCACAACAAAGAAGCACTAGCAGCCAAAATTACCAGTAGTTAACAACAGTTTACGAGGAGTCTTTGCTTCCCTCAACCCATGATGCAACTACATCAGGCAAATCATCCCTTAGCCAGCATAAGAGGGAGGACTATAATAGGCCATAACATCAATTTGATCGATCCCGAAGCCTATCACCTCGTAGCATCATAAGGTAAATTCTTCGTAGAATGTAAATATCACATATTCCATAATATTTATCGTCTATTGCCCTACTATGCACTTATCTTTTAACCTCATGGAGTGAATCAATGTGTGGATGGCACCAAACCCGTTGCGACCTCACCTACAGTAAATGTCTCAACTCAACATGTGCCACAATACTACAAAACATCAAATAAAACAACATCATACCTATGCACTTTCTGACCTAAATAACCCCCCTTCACCAGATAGTCCCCTCCGCTGTCCTAGTGGTCAAAATACCATAACTTGTAGCTTAGAGTCACTAACATAGGAAACCGTATAATTTCTGGAAACTACACAAAATTTGCCATACTTTCCTATTCAGCCAAAAATCCTGATTAATCCATTTAAGCCCTCTTTTTTTTACTCCGAAGACTGTACTACACAACTATATTAACAATTCTGTATCATTTCATCTACCAACTATATTAACAATTCTGTATCATTTCATCTACTAAACCATACATGATAAACCATACCACTCTTGGAAATATATGTGTGAGCTCTTACAATGTGATGTGAAATACGGCAAATGTTTACTACTTCCTTATCTCACTCGTTGGCAGTATTTACAGAACACTGTTGCCCCTTAATGAGCTGATACATTGACAGATATGAACTTTTACAATCAATCCACCACAATACCCAACATACTCCCTAGTTTGGGTATAAGTTTCTCATGATGACTTTTACCTATATATCAGTACACCTTTGTGTTCTATTAGGCAAAGCATATTAAAGAAAATATCTGAAAAATAAGCAGGCAGCCTGAGTGTCCACACCATAGCACCTAATTATGCATTTTATTGAGATTTTCTTTCATATTTCTCTTTTTTAATAACATTCAATGGTCGCTATAGTTCAGCTTTAATTAGGGCCTACCTAATTGGGGGTCTGTTGGACCTGGAAAATTAATTTTTAACCTATGTGTTTACCAAGCTAGTTCTATGAGGACCCCAGATATTGAATACCTGAAATCCTCATATGTTTTTCTGTGCTGTCCTATGATCAATGGCTAGTGCGCACATTTAAAACATTGAGATCACATTTGTATACATCATATACATTTAATTTACAACAAGGGTTGAATATATACAAGCGATGTATAAATAGTTTACAATATACGGCCGGCTGATCAAATAAATATTAAGTGTAAATTGCAGCAAAAGATAAGTACATAAATAAATTAGTCCAGTGGTGTGCCACTACACGCTACAGGTAACCGACTAGAATTAGGTCTTAGAAAAACCCATCGTCATAATCCCTGATAATGAGAGCAAAATACCCATTGTCAGGCATATTTTTTCCTCATTCTCTAAATAATAATTTAAGCAAGACTGACTTCATTATGTACTCAGCAAAGATTGCTTCGGAATTAATTGCAAACTTGGTTAACTCGTCTTCCATGCCCAGTTACAGGGAAGTTTCTAAATGAATGGTAACGGCTTGTCGGCCTGGTGGGTTGTTTGGTGTGCCGAGGATGGCCCATCGTGCGGCCCACGAAGCACAAATCGCGCGCGAGAGAGAGAAGCTCCCGCATACACATCATGCATCGTATGATCAATCGGCTATATAAAGGGATTGTTAACTTGGAATAAATCAGGCTGCACACTTCCTACTCATCTTCTTCACAAAATGTAAGAAGAGCTCCTAGCCAAAATGCGCAATTAGGCAGTTTATAAAACATTTCCCAATATATATTGCTCCGTTTTTTTAGCTTTTCAGTTGGTTTTTAGTTTCGACTTCTTTCAGCAATCACTATTTATTATACTAATAAGCAACAAGCAACAGCTAAAACCCATAAACCGTAACCCGAAAGAACGCTCCCATTTTCAGAGGGATTTATCTAGTGTACACGTCTCTACGTGCTAACTTGTTAGCTCCTAATGCCAGTTGTTGGACGATGAGATTTCTCCGTCCTCAGCGATGGTAGACACTTCGGCTATTAAAATATCATTTCGAAGGCAGAGAGATAGATAGATAGTTTGATGCTTCTCCTGCGAGCTGAAATGCCAATCTCGTCAAGTTCTAACGTCTAGAGTGCTAAGTAATAGCTGGGTCGCTTCGCTTGATCGCTTCGGTTACAGAAATTTTTTTAAATGCATGGCAAGGCGTTGTGGCTTGTTTGGATGGGCCGTGGATGGCCTATCGTCCGGCCCATTCAATCAGGCGAAGCACAGGTCGCATGAGAGACAGAAGATCTCGCGTAGTCGCATACGCATCTGATCGTGCGATCGAAATGCATGTACATCATGCATCGTATGATCCATCGGCCATATAAAGGGATTGTTGACTTGTTGTTCACTTGGGAGTAAATCAGGGAACACACTTCCTACTCATCTTCTTCACATGAAGTACGAAGAACTCTGGCAGTTCGTAATGCAAACAAAATATTCTTTTTCTTTTTTGAAGAGTGGCAAAGAAAGGATTTTTAATAGGGATGTTGGCGGAAGCTGAAGATCAAGTGTTTACTCTGGGCTGACGTGTGGTAACGAAAGCAAGATATAACAGAGCCCGGCAGATTTGTTTCAACATATATTCTTCGGAGACGACTGCAGTAGCCTTATTTGAGGATGATCAGAAGCAGCATACTGGACCTGTTCTTTTGAGGGTGGCTAATGGTTTTTTGTTGTGGTTGATAGCTTATATATATATTTTTTTAAAACAGCAGTGGACGGTGGAGACATCGATGCGGACGGCACACATGGTTTGAGTTCAAGAAATCGTTTGGAGAATCCGTTTCAAGAAACTGCCATATTTATTTCGATTTTTAGAGAAGCTAAAAGCCAAAAAAATGGATCTAGACTACTAGATGCGCGAGAATAGACCTATTCCAGAAAAATTTCACATGCATAAACGTTGTCTCAAAGGGATTTATCTACTGGACATGTCTCTACTCTCTGTCAACTTGTTTAATTCCTAATGCGAGTTGTTTAATGATGCCGTTTAGATGGACCAGATTCACGTGTCTTTTTAAAGTTTATGTTATCAATGAAAATCATTGCTCCATGGTGGTTTTTTTTTTGTTGTCTTCTCCATCTTCGGAGCTATGTTCACAGTGACAAAGACGTCCATGTATGTTGTTCATAGTATGCGATGACACATGTGCCATATCTTTAATTTGCCATTTGTTAAATTGGATGAGTTTTGATGATTAAGTCACCCAATTTTCCCCCTCTTCACTCTCTTTTCAAAAAAAGGGAGAGACGCACGAATAATAATATTCATTCTCCGTGTGTGTCTGTTCGAGACCTTTGGATAGTAAGTTCCAAATTCCAATACATTGTAGAATGAACTTCGCATGAAAACAAAGCAATGTACGCATGGTTATATTCTTATGGTAATTAAGGAAGCAAATTGGATGAGCACAGTGGTGGAGCCAGAAAAATTAGAGAGGCTGAGCAAACCTAACTATGGCTAATAAGCATGAATAAGTTCACAGTAGTGTGCCCTTATGGCATCAGAGGGATCACTAGCCTATGTGGCATCAGAATATATCTGGAGCTGTAAAGAGTTGGAGCAAGAGAAAAAGAGACGACGAGAGATAGTTTCACGAAAATATTGTAGAACACGAAGGAGATGACTGTAGTGGAGCTGTGTGGGAAAGATGCACGCTCAAGAAGATACTGAATATACTTTTCTTTAGATAAATAGAAACTCTCAGAGGTAGAGATGATCTCAATCCTAAGAAAGTAGTGAAGTGGACTCAGATCAGACATAAGAAACTACTCATAAAGACGCTTCTTAATAAAAGTTATGTACTAGGAATCATCTCCAATAATAATCAAATCATCAACATATAAAAGGAGAAGCATCCGACCACGAGGCGAAGTGTGAATAAAAAGAGTAGGATTATGAGTACTGGTAGAGAAATCAGCTACAGTGATAATAGAAGAGAAACGATCAAATCAAACGCGAGCTATTTGCTTAAGACCATAGAGAGAGCGGCGAAGGCGACAAACCATACTCTTAGGAACAGAATACTCAAAGGGCGGCTGCATGTAGACCTCCTCATGCAACTCGTCATTGAAAAATACATTCTTAATATCCAACTGGGAGATAAACCACTAGCGAACAGGGACTACAGCAAGAAGAGTACGAACAGTGGTCATGTGAGCAACCAGAGCAAAAGTCTCATCATAGTCACAACTATGCTCTTGCTAAAAACCGCGCACCACAAGACGAGCTTTGTAGCGCTCAAGAGAACTATCAGAGTAGGTCTTAACCTTATAGACACACTTGCATGTGATAGGAGTGACACGGGCAGGAAGAGGAACAAGATCCCATGTACCAGTACGCTCAAGGGCAGCAATATCCCCTGCCATCGCATTCTACCACTCCTGATGAATAACAGCATCACGATAAGAAGTTAGTTCGGCAAGAGCAGCGGCAGCAAAACCAAAATACGCAGGAGGCTGAATAAACTGGCGATCATGAAAAGCATAGTAAGGAGAGGCCGAAGAGGATAGCCCACCAGAAGAAGAGGGCACATCACAAGAGTCCTGAATCCACAAACGACGGGTATAGTAGAGAGGATAAGAAGAAACAAGATCAGGACTAACCTCAGAAGATGATGCTGGTGGTGAAGAGGGTGCCGACTGGGAAGGAGGCACCGGAGAGACCAAAGGCTGTGGTGATGGAGTGGCAACTATAGGAGTGGAAGGAAAAGTCAAGAAAGAAATTGGCTTGACAAAGACGCTGAAGTGGATAAAGAAGGGTGTGGATAGAAAGGACGAGACTCGTCAAAAGTAACGTCCCGAGAAATCCGTATCCGTCAACCAACAGGGTCCAAACAGTGATATCCCTTGTGTTCAGCACTGTAGCCTAGAAAAACACACTCAACAGACTGAGCAGTCAGTTTGGTGCGCTCACGAGGTAAAAGAAGAACATAGCACATACACCCAAAGAGGCGAGACTGGAATAATCAGGAGTCTTGCCACATAGACGCTTGACTGGAATCCCACCTTGAAGAGCAGAGGAGGGCTGAATGTTAATAAAAAAAAGTGGCAGTGGAAACAGCCTCAGCCCAGAAGTGTGATGGAACATTAGAAGCAAGCATAAGAGCACGAGCTGTCTCAAGAAGATGACGATACTTACGTTCGGCCACACTATTCTGACCATGAGCATCGGAACAAGAAAACTAAGGGAGAGTGCCCTGCTTAGCAAGAAAAGCATGAGGAGCTCCCGATAAGTACTCCCTAGCAGCATCAGCAGGAAAAACACGAATAGAAGAGTCAAACTAAGTATGGACTATGGTGACAAAAGTCTTATAGATTGATAAAATATCACTACGAGATGACATAAAATATATCCACGTATACTGAGAAAAATTATTAATAAAATAATATAATATCAATGACCTCCTTTTGAGACAAAAGAAGTTGGTCCCTATAAATCAGAATGAACAAGATCAAAAGGACGCTGAGATAATGACTCGCTAGAATGATAGGGGGAGTTGAAGCAGTTTGCCAAGCTTACAACCCTGACAATGGAAAGAGGCATCTCCAAACACAGACCCTAAAAGGCCACGATGAAATAAAGAAGATATACATGACCCACAAAGATGTCTCAAACGATGATGTTACTGAGCAAAAGAGGCGATAAAGGCGATAGTAAATGCGGAGGCAGTGGTGGAGGTGACCAGACTAGCAGGGGCAGTGGAAGAAAATCGAACCCAATCAAGCTCCCAGAGCCATTGGAAATTACAGCGGCGAGGGCCAGTACCAACCATAGTCCTCGTGCGGCGATCCTGAACACAACAAGAATCAGAATCGAGAATAACACGACAAACATAATCAGTTAGTTGGCCGACAGATATGAGCTACATGCTTAATTTTAGGATATGAGAAACAGCAGGAATAAGAAAAGATGAATTGGAAAGAGTACCATCTACTGTCTGAACAGTGATAGAAGAAACTAAAGTGCTAACGGAAGTAAGAGTGGTGGAATCAGATATCATATGAAAAGAAGCTCCAGAATCAAGAATCCAAGGTGATGTACCTGAGAAAGGAGAAGAAGGTGGTCTCTCACCTGAAGACTGAGTAGTAGAACCAGCAGTACCTGACAATGCAGAAGCAACCATACGACCTAACAATTGTAGAAACTGTTGAGTGCCAAAGGCACCAGGACTCCGCTGAGAGGAGGAACCTCCAGTGCCTCTCGGAGGACAAGCACCACGACAAAAATCCTTCTTCTTCTTGTAGCAAAACTGCCCCACATGTTCATCCTTATTGCAATAAGTACAGTGGAGTCCCCTACCAACAGCAGCTGTCACCGGTGAAGGTACAGCCGGTGAAGAAGTAATGGGCGACATAGCAGGAGTAGAAGCTAGAGAAGCTATCAAAACCGAAGAAAATGACAATGATGACAGTAGAACCACACCACGACAGCGAATCTCCTCAGTACGAACAGCTGTAAGAGCCTCCAACAGAGTCACACGTGGATGACGAGCCAGCAACTGAGCACGAGTCTGCTCAAACTCGGACCAGAGACGTGTCAAGAAGTCGTAGATGCGACGAAGCTCCAGGTGAGACTGCTGATGCTGACAGCACTGACAGGTGCGACAAACATCTGGCCCTAAAGAGTCAATCTGACGCCATACCGCGGATAGCTGAGCGTAGAACTCGTCCACAGTGGCATCTCCCTGCTGCAGTGACTGCTCCTAACGCACAACATCAAGATACAAGGAATCACCAAATAGCTTGTAGCAGGTGCGCAGGTGTGCCCACATCGCCTGGGTGGAAGTCAGACCAACAATATCACCAGTGAGGTGCACCTCCATGCTGGCAACCAGAATAGCAAAAGTGCGAGCATCCTTATCGATCCATGTTTTGTAAGCAGCAAACTAGGACTGAAAAGTCTCCATGGTAACCTCAAAAGCCTCAGATGCCTTTGTACGAGTTTCTTCGGAAGCATCCTTCGGGAGTACAGGCGCAGCAGGTGGAGTAGGGTGAGACGGACAAGGTAACTCGCCGGTAAGAAACTCCTAAAGACGCTGACCATGCATGTGGAGACGCATATATTGAAACCAATCCCAATAGTTGAGACCATCGAAAATCATCAGACAACGAGGAACAGAAACTGAGCCTAAAAGAGAAGACATTTTCTCTCTCTTTTTTTCTTTTTTTCTCTCTCTCTTTTCTTCTTCTTTTATCCCAAACGGACCAAGCCAGTCAAAAAAAGACCAAAGGCCGGTCAAAAGACTCACTGACACAAAGAACCAGAGACCAGTCAAAGGTCGGTCAAAAGACCCTGATTAGCAGTCCCTGGGCGGGTTCACCGGGCTCAGGTTAACGTCGGGTTCACCAGGCGGTCTCTGGGCGGAACCGAATAACAGTCATCGGCAGCAGGCCCGGGCGACGAGCGGCGGTGGGCCGGCTCCACAGGCGGAAGACAGCGACAGTAGCCCCAGGCGTATCGCGACTGAGCAGCGATCGCCAGTAGCAGGCTCGGGTGACGAGCGGCAACGGGCCGGCTCAGCCCCAGGCGAACAGCAACGTCGGGCAGCGTCTTCGATCCTAGCGATGGCATGCGGCTGCGATCTCGGCCAGTCCACCCCGAAGGTGGTGGCCTCGATCCAAGCGAATAGGCCCACCGAGCGGCGTCGGCTTCTTCTGACCGATGCAGACGGTGACGGCCGGCACAAGCACGAAAAGCCACAGGCGGCTGACAAATCGAGATATAGGCGGAGCGATCTAGAAGAAGAGGATCGGAGACAAGCACAAAATGCCACGGGCGGTTTCAATACATTACAGGGGTCGATTTCAACAAAAAAATGTATAGAACTGGACTCTACTTAGGAGTCGATTCAAAGCATTAAACAATTCATATGAGTATTAAATAACTACATAAGAAAGAGTGCAGTTGAGAGAGGATATTATTATTTTATTATTTTTTAATGTAATGTGTGTCCCAATTATTAGTACGAATCGGTTCAATATATTAGAGAAAAATAAGCTTAGTTTCTAAAATACTTATGTGACATAGTTTTGAACCTATCTTGATTCAATACACTGGAGATACTCTTATAAAAGGACATGCAGTACAAAAATACTCATACATGTGTCAATATTCCTGCATGTGAGTTTTTCGAGCTTTGTCATTGTGATAACAGATAACAAACGTAATTAATCTTGCTCATGAACTATGATTATGAAATGTCTTTGCCTTGTCACCTTCAACATTGTATACGAAGAATGAAATATATGTGTGAGCGCCTACAATGTGATGTGAAACACTGCAAATGTACTTCCTCAACTCACTCGTTGGCAGTATTTACATAACACTGTTCTTCATGAAGTGAAAAAAATGAAACTACAGAAATCCACAGATGTTCTGATCTCTTATGTTGACTGACCAAACACTCCTGAAGCAAATACTTAGCAATTACAGAGTTCTTTAGTAGATTTGCACTCTAAATTTCAACACTTATTGAACAGATTTGCTCTCCGAATTTCAGTTATCCAGCATCAATAAATGCCATTCAACATACATTATCTTGTCGCTATTAATTCGAAAGTTTTCAGAGTTAACATAAAAAGGCCTTCAAACAAAGCAGTAGTACAAAAAAACACATGATCTGGAATAATAAAAACTATCTGCCACGTAGGACAGACATTGTCACATCATTAACACTAGATGGCTCAACAACTGTTGACGCCCCTTCCTTTGTTACCCTTATGTGGAAATATGCCGGATGTTTAGGTTCAGGCAGAGTCATACTCTCGCTGCTTAGCATTGCAACCACATCTGACATGGTGGGTCGGTCAGCCGCATTCTCTTGCACACACAGCAACGCAATGTTAATACATCTCATCGTCTCTAATGCATGAAACTCTGAAACTAATGATGCATCGAGTTCAAGCCATCTTTCCTCTTTCCATAACTTCCATGCCTTCAAGGAGTTTAATCACACAATACATTATGGTTACTACATAAACAAAACAAATTTTACATAGTGAATATTCAGAAGACTCACATATCCAAGAAGGTTGAAGAAGTCTCCATATTGATGGAAACCAGAGTTTCTTTTTCCACTGATGATCTCAAGAATTAGCACACCAAAGCTGAAAACATCAGATTTTATTGAGAAGAGGCCCTCAGAAGCATACTCAGGAGCCATATAACCACTGAAAATGTGACACATGGAAAAAGAACAAATTTCTATGTCAAGTTGTTGGATTAGGTTGACTTGTAATATAAGTAGGATAGACTAATTTGTAAGAAAAGCTTACTATGTCCCAACGACCCTTTTTGTGTTTCCTTCCATATCGTTTGAGCTGAATATTTTCGCAAGCCCAAAATCTGAAATTTTTGGATTCATTTCACGGTCCAAGAGAATGTTGCTTGCTTTAAGATCTCTATGTATGACACGTAAACGAGAGTGCTTATGCAAATAAAGAAGTCCTTGGGCTATGCCTTCAATTATCGTTAGGCGTTTATTCCAATTTAGTAATGCTTTTCTTGTTTCATCTGCACATCAATTAAACATAGATATCACCTTCAGCAGTCAGAGTTAACCCAGAATTTGTACTAGGATATTACGAGAAGTAATACCAAAAATAAAGAAGTCCAAGCTTTTATTTGGCAAATATTCATAGATCAGTATTTTCTCCTCTCCTTGAGAGCAACATCCCAAGAGCCTAACCAGATTTGTGTGCTGGAGCTTGGCTATGAGTTGGACTTCATTTTTGAACTCTCTGAAACCTTGCCCTGAATGTGAAGCAAGTCTCTTAATTGCTATCTCTAACCCATCAGGCAACTGGCCCTAGAGAGAAGTTCAAAAGAAGTTGATCAGTGATACCCTTTTTTTGTCAATTGTTTTTTTGACACTTGACTTATCTCTTTACCATGGGCTGTGATTAAAAGCAGAACTATTTTCAACACGGTCATGGATAATTTTGCAAAGGATGAAAGCTAGGTTTGATTTTGTTTCTCATTATGTACGCGCATGAATATGTTTTTACCTTGTATACTGGGCCAAAGCCACCTTGCCCAAGTTTATTTTCATCTGAGAAGTTACTTGTAGCATCCGATAATTGCGAAAAGTCAAAAAAAGTGAACTCTGAACTGCTTCCTTCTATTCCCCAAACTAGCGCTTCATCTTCATGCACATTCATGTTAGGCTTGTCCTGTAAGCTCACTTTACCTAAATCCAGAATTGATGTGATCCTTTCAGTTAATGCTCTTGCACATATATAAAATAGCATTAAGACTCAACGGCTTGAGAGAGTTGAGTAGAAATGTACAATAGCATTTCCATAACCAACCTTTTCTGCGCCTTCTGATCAATCCAAAGTAAAAGATGAAGCAGAAAAACGATGCAAGTGGAGGAACAACCGTTGCAATGACCAAAACCTTACTCATACGCCCTAACATCAAAATTTTCACATACATACACATGGTTAATTAAATAACGGTTTGACGCATAAGGACCATATAATTACACAAGACTTGGATATTTCGATTTTTTAGGAAGATTCTGGACAAATGTAAGGTAGCATCACATGCAAGGTTGTGAGAATCGAAAAGGGGCAATCATATCGGTCTTATCCTGGCAAAATCATGGGGTTTAGTTCTAGAATCGGTCTTATCTTGACAAAATCATGGGTTTTAGTTCTATTTTAAGAAAAAAAAGAATTGAAGGTTGCTGATGCCTCTCACATTAGCGAAAAGACCTCCCGGCTGCTAAAAATCGGGCCAGTCTAAAAGATTGCTTTACTAAAATGCCACTCCAAAACCTGTTTTGTCATATTATCGCCACTCCTTTTTTTTTTTTTGCGAGATTTTGCTCCATGAGAAAAAAAAGATCAATAGCTCAGAGGCAAGTGCTCTGATTTTTCAAGACTTGCTTGCTCTTGTGGTTTAGGGAAAGAAAGGAAGTATCTGTTGCCTTGCTTACTCTTGTGTTTCTGGATAGGCATGGCAACCAGCGGTTGCGACGGCACGGTCGTGTTTGTTGTTGAGTTTGTCGTTGGAACAACAACACCCAACGACCCGATCTGCAGCATGGGCTGTCCCTGGTAGAACAAATACGCCTCGTACCTGAAATTGCAACGCAGACCAATAATCCGTCCTCCTTGTTTCCCGGAGAAGTATGTCGTTGTCAAGTTGTTGATACTCTGGAGGCAATCCCAGCAGTCGCCAGGTTGCATATCCGGGGTGCACTGCGCCATGGAGTAGAGTGGCGGAAAGGTGCTGCTGACATCCATGCGGCCGGTGGCGTACATCCTCGTCGTGTTGTACGCCGCCTGCTTGGCCGTGCTCTGGACCAGCACCTTGATGATGTCGGTGATGATGGTGACGCTCTCGGGGTTGCCGGGATCCCAACCGGGCAACATGGGCTCCGTGAGGTTCTGCGCGTTCATGAAGATCAGAATTTTGCCTCCGGAAGAATTATCGTTGAGGAAGTCCTGGTTGGAGAAGCGGAGGAGGCAAGGGTCGTAGAAGATGGCCGCGTCCTTGTTGTACTCACACAGCCTCTGCGCGCCCTGGAACGCGGTGGAGACGCAGTCGCCGCAGGCGGAGGCGTTGTCGTCGCCGCGGCAGAGCGCGAGGCCGTAGACGGTGTCCGGAGCGGCGCCGACGGAGCCCTTAGCGAAGAGGGTTGGTGCGGAGGAGGTGTTTTTGGGGAGAACCGTGTGTAGGAGCTCAAGGTTGGCTTGATATGTGCTTTTGGCCGTGTAGTTGCCGCTGGTGCCGCAGAATTGGCCCCAGGGATCGTGGCACATGATTGCCGATGGGGCGGCGGCGAACGGCATTAAGCCTAGAAGGAGCAGGACGATGATGATCATGGCTGCCTGCCTAACCAACGGTAATTCACCATGCCCTGAGCCTCAGGCCTCAGCTTTGCCTTAGGAGCGGCTCGTTGTCACGTTGCTCCACCATGAACACCGATCAACACCAAAGTCGAGAGCTAAGTTACCAATCCAACACAAGATAGAAGTATTTGAGGATACAAATTGAGAAGAACAGGAAGCAAGGACTGGGAGGAGCAAGTCTAGACTAGGAATTGAAAGAAGGGGGCTGGGAATCAGAGAAAGGGAATTTGTTCTTCGATGGTTCCTTCGTGCTGCAGCAGCAGCTTGCTTCCTATGTACTTATGTAGCCAGCTTGTCCAGCCCAAGAGCCCAGCTTCAACGGTCCAGGTCTGTGACACCCGTGTGGAAGGTTCCTCTTTCAAGTCACTCTTATCGGCATCTTTGGAAAAAAATTGTCGTTCTGCATGGTTTGACTAATTAGTACTTCCAGGGATTAAAAAAATTCACTGTAAAAAGAAATCTCGTAATTTGACGGCAAAAATGGTTTCTTTGTAAAAAAAAATCGAATCAGAAAAGATTCTACTGCAAGTAAACTATAGAATTGTTGTTTCCTACCAGAAAAAGAGGTTTTTTTGAACTGTTGTTTCCTACCAGAAAAAGAGGTTTTTTTGCCAGGACCGAAGTAAACCTCTATTTATCCGAAATACGGAGGACCTACATGCAATGTCGGATAAATAGAGGTTTTTCTGGGAAGAAAAAATGTGTCAGAGGTCTCTCCACAAAAAAACTAAAGACATGTAAGTAATTTTGAAAAATCCGGGAAGAACCTTCCCGCGACATAGATGACGTGAACGCCCTCTCCTCCCGGGAACTCCCCTGAACGTAATATACGGAATATTTGGACGACGACATAGGGCCTGTTCTTTTTGGCTGCTGCTGATGGTTTTTGGCTGCGGCTGATGGTTTTTTGGCTGTTTGCGATAGAGATTGCGGAAAAAGAGATACTCGTTTACGATTTTTGATGATACAGATATTAGTTTTTTAACGTGTACTATAATTAACTTGTAGACTCCATCTTAAAAAAAATACTCCATTTAAAAGCTAGTTACTGTAGCAAAAATCAAAAGCGGTTTTTAGAAGTCGCAAAGAACAGGCCCATAGTCTGTAAGCTGAGACTTTGACCATCAATTTGCGTGGTAACGAAAAGTATCAATTTGGATGATGACAGTCTGTAAGCTGAGACTTTGACCATCAATTTGCGTGGTAACGTGTTCCTAAGGCCTAATGAAACAATAATAATATGGAAAACTATTACTTTTAGATGAATACTGACAACATCTTATATGGACAATGTAAACATTGATAACTGTGTTGGTGATGAAAATTAAAATAATTTGAACGCAACTTTTTATTTTTTTTCTTTCTCTCTTTTTAAAATTTTTCCTTCACTTGCATATGCATGCTCCTAATTTGTAACACCCTATTTTTGAGGCTTGCGAATTTTGGGGCTAAAATTTAAAATTTTGAATTTAATTTTTAAATTTTTCTTCTCGGATTTTGTTTGAATTTCAAAATTTTTTATTTAAAATTTCCTCTGGTGGCCCACCCACTCCTGCTATTCCCCACCAAAGAAATTTCCTTACTCCCTTGGCTCGGCCTACCATGGCCTGATTGCTGCGCAAGACGCTCGACCACGCTCGCGCGCGCGCGATCGCGCTATGCGCGCCTTTTGCCTTCCCCTATGCTGGCTCCGTTCTGCCGCCCATGCTCACCCTGCCCCAGCACCTGTTGCCTCCTCCCTCGGTCTAGTTCTCCCCTCCTCTTCTCCTCCCTCCGCCGCGTGTCGCCTCTGTGCGTCAATCCCCACCCGCTGCTCCCATGCCAACGCTTGTGCGCCTCCTGGCCGTCCATGCCACCGAGCCGCCCGCTAGCTCCCCGTCTCTTCCTAGCTCAACGCTCCAGCTTCTCCCCCTCCTGTGTCGCGTCGTGCGCTACCCTGCCGTCGCCAATGCCATCATGGCGCCACGGCTCCTAAGCCTTTCCTTGGCTATAAAAGCTTCACGCTAGCCTCGCCTCCTCGGCAATTGCACCCATTTCCCCCCGAGCGCCTCTCCTCCTCCCTTCTCCCTCCCCTCTGGCAAGACCACCGACCCATCTCCAGCTCTATCGCACCCACCCCGGCCTAATTCTTTAGTGTGGAGCTCTGCTCGAAGGTCCTGAGGCCGCTTTGACCGTCGCCAAGCTTCCCTGTCCTCTTCGGCGAGCCCTCCACGGTGCCACCTTACCACTGCTCTAGCCTCCCACCGCCAGGCTAGCTCTATCAGCCCCAGTGACGGACCCAGGAATTTCAAGATGGGTATTCAAAGTTATAAAAATATTGTTCAATAGAAAACGTAAAGGTCCACAATAGAGAAAATTAAAGTACAATTATTTATACTAGAAACAACATCTCAAATAATATAAAGAAATTAAAAATAATTAAAAGTTAACGCGATGATACTTCATGCCTTGGAAGCAAGATATAATATTATGCAGACAAGCACACAAAAGGAAGCAAGTTTAGCAATGAGTGAAGAACAGAATTGAAAGTCTAATAGTTTTAACTATAATGGCTAGAATTAGAAATGAATTAGAAAATGCCAGTCTAAAAGAAGTCCTGCCCAAGCCATTAAGGACCGAACTTTGGTGCTGTTGAACCAAGCTTTTACTGTACAACACATGTCTAGGATGGGTGAACTTGGCCAACTAATTTGTATCGTCTCAGCATTGGTTTGCCAAATCGGTGGAATGTGGGTTGGAGCCACTAGAGACCCACACAGCACAAGAGGGGGCTTTCGATTAGGTGATTAACCCTTCGGCAATGAAACCTTAGTGAGCAGAATTATATTAGAATAGTGCATTATAAAGACCTCGTTATAGTCACTCAAATTGCATACTATTGTGTGCTAAGTCATGGCAAACCATGATGGGCTGATTATATATTATGGGTACACTACTACAAAAAGGGTCATCTCAAACGGTTCAAAACTGTCATCACAGATGGTTTTCTGAACTGTCTGAATTTTATGAGTCAGTGATAATTGAACGTTATCACAGACGGTTTATGAGCCGTCTATGATAAATATAATACAGACGGTTTGTAACTAGAACCATTTGTGAAGAACACTATTATAGACGATTCGAACAAAAAATCGTCTGTGATTCTCACATATCACAGACGGTTCTAGCTACCAACTGTCTACGATAGGCATGTATCACAGACAGTTGGTATATAGAACCGTCTGTGATACTTTTCCATCACAGACGGTTGATAAATAAAACCTTCTGTAATGTGTAAGTATCAAAGACAGTTTTTGGTTCCAGTCATCTGTGATAGACCTTCACAGACGGTTTATACCATAAAACTGTCTGTGATAGTTCATTCTATACCTAAAAGTTTTTCTTTTTTTTGGTTAGTCTCAAGAAATGTTAGCTATGCCCTTTGAAAACAAGCAAATACAATAGCACATACAGCAGATAACATCAGCAAACATAGCAGAGAACATTCCATTTCTATTACAATCCACCATTGTAACGTCACAAGATAACAAGCAAACATAGCAGAGAACATTCCATTTCCATTACAAACTGAGCAACTTAAAAATATGGCAAGAATATAGAAGAAATAGAGATCCTAATAGAAGCTCAACTGCGCTAATGAGACCTCTATGTCTAGGCCCTCTCGTCCCTGATGCAGCGCGTGAGCTGGATGTCCTTAACGCCCACCATCACAGGCACCGACTTAAGCACATGAAGTAAGGGTCAGAGTCAAAGAGGAGGACGGTGAGGAGATTGAAGAGATTTTGAGCTTATGAAGTAGGTAAGGGATAGGTTCAAGTGAGTATTTATAGGAGAGGGAGAGGCGGGAGCTACGATTCGTGGGGTGGGGGTTGGTCGGTTTCTATTGACTGAAATTGGATTGGGAAGAATCGACAAGCCCAGCGGTCAGGGACCAAATTATCATAAACGGTTTGAACCACAAACCGTCTGGATACTTTAGTTTATATATATATATATATATATATATATATATATATATATATATATATATATATATATATATATAAAGCATCTTTTCTACACCCGGTGTAATTACACCCTATGTCATATCTTATACGGTAGAAAGTATCTCACGTAACGGAGGGTATATACGTGTAGTATACGAGTATTTAAGATCATCTAGGTGGTATGAACAATTTTTCAGAGGTAGTATGTAGATTTTTTTAACATACTCCTCTTATGTGCGTATATAAAGGTGTTTACAAAATACACTAAAAACTATAGACTCTCTTGCAATTTTTTCATATGGTTCACATTAAAGTATCTTATAATTAGTATATGAGTATATCCAAAGTGATAAAGGAGTATTTCAAATTCGTTTAGGTGGTATATTAGAGGTGGGTGTAATTACACCTGGGTGTAGAATGTATTTTTCCTATATATATATATCGATACAATGTAAATAGCTAGTCTCAAAATATGAAATAGTAAAGTTCTATATAGCTTATATATACTTATTTGAAAGGTTTTGACAAGATCTATAACTTTGCAGTTGAAGCGAATCCCAAATTTCGAAGGGAAGATAAATTTTTTTGACAAAAACAGAAATAAAAAACTTGTGATGCACATTTGAGACTAAAGATGGCCAATTTTGGATATCTTAGAGGGCGACTAGCTCAAGCGGTCATTTTATTTGGATCGGACTCATCATTAGCTTTTTAACGAGTATAAGAACGTCGAAAACGGACACCATATGCAAAAGCTATACCCGTTTCACTAAAGCTGTGTCGGAACAAATTCTACTCGGACTCAGGCGGGAGATTATGGAATTTTAAGGGATTACGAGACGGGAAACATATCACAAACGGTTTTTATTTCAAACCATCTATGGTAACTTCATTATCATATTACAAACCGTCTGTAAAGTATCATAGACAGTTCTTAGTAAGAACCGTCTGTGATACTTTACAGGCGGTTCTCACCATAAACTGTCTGTGATATTATCTCTTCATAGACGGTTTTTAGCGCTAGCACCAACATAGATGGTCTCTAAATGTAAATCATCTGTGATTGCATTTAACACTGACGGTTTTTGTGAACCGTCTGTGATGAAGCATCTAATATAAGCCTTTTTGTAGTAGTGGTAAAGTTATACAACTTTTGCAGAGTATTAATCTAGCCCATGGAAATGTGGCATACCAAGAGGGCCTATTTTGTTTCTCTTACCGTTTACCTTCCACTACAAAACTCTTTAAATTGTTCAATTTGGCTGATCGGCCACTTGTGTAAACTTCGGCCAGGTAGGCCTGCCTGATCCGTTAAGTACTGTGTGATACTATGTTTCATTTTATCTGAGTACTGTGTGATACTATGTTTCATTTTATTTATGTATAGATGTGGTTCAACAATATGAATGTGTGTACTAGTTACTAGTCACAGTACTAAAACAATATACACATAGAGATCGGAAATTGAATTTTTTGGGTCCCGCATTATTTGTGGCAGGAAAAAGCAGCACAAGTAAACAATTATATATATTTTCTTCAAAAGCACATTACCTTACTATTCTAATTCTTTTCACCGTCAAGAAAAAAAACTAAGTACTCAAATTAACCTCATCGATCAAGAACCGACTCTCAAAACATAACTAACCTCATCTTTCACTTGCACTTGCATGTTCCTCTCTCTCACACACACACAGCTAACTCCTGTTTCTTAGGCCCTCTTCTCTCTCGCACCCTCTCTCCCAAGATCCGGTTCTTTCTCCTTCTTATTGTGCATCTTGAACACTAACCGCATCTGATATCCCTTCTCTCTCCCTTCACGTCTTCCTCAATCAAGATCAATCAGATGCAAGAACACTAATCTAGTTTATCATAATTAAGGTTCGTGTTACCACTGCGATTGATCGATCGATCGATCACTTTTACATTACATTTAATTCTCATTAACAATTATATATTGTGTGTTTAATTTCTTGTTCCATTGATTGTTCTTGATGTATATAGAGGTTTGATCCAGACGGGGAGAAGGCGCGCGAGCAATGGCGATCAAGGGCAACTCGGGGGAGTACAAGGCGCGGAGCCCGCTGAGCATGGTGGTCGCCGTCGGCCTATGCTGTTTCTTCTACGTGCTCGGCGCGTGGCAGCGCAGCGGCTACGGCAAGGGCGACAGCATTGCGGTGGCTGTGACCCGGCAGACGGCCTGCGCCGACGTCTCCTCCGTCGTGGCCGCGGGGCTCAGCTTCGAGACGCACCACGCCGGCGCCGCTAACGCATCCGGCGATGAGGCGGCCCCAGCGGCAGCGTTCGACCCGTGCGCGGCAGCGTTGGCCAACCACACGCCGTGCCACGACCAGGAGCGCGCCATGAAGTTCCCGCGCAAGAACATGGTGTACCGGGAGCGGCACTGCCCAGCGGACGGCGAGCGGCTGCGGTGCCTGGTCCCGGCGCCGCCGGGGTATGTGACGCCGTTCCCGTGGCCCAGGAGCCGCGACTACGTGCCCTTCGCCAACGCGCCGTACAAGAGCCTCACCGTCGAGAAGGCCGTCCAGAACTGGGTCCAGTACGAGGGCGCCGTCTTCCGCTTCCCAGGCGGCGGCACCCAGTTCCCTCAGGGCGCCGACAAGTACATCGACCAGCTCGCCTCGGTCGTCCCCTTCGCCGACGGCTCCGTCCGCACCGTCCTCGACACCGGCTGCGGCGTAAGCCATCGACGCCCACGCCCCCTACAACCTCCATTCGCACCGTCGCATCGATCTTCATGACCTCGGCGTCCGTGCATGCAGGTGGCGAGCCTCGGCGCGTACCTGGACTCCCGGGGCGTGATCGCCATGTCCTTCGCGCCGCGCGACTCCCACGAGGCGCAGGTGCAATTCGCGCTGGAGCGCGGCGTCCCGGCCTTCATCGGAGTCCTCGGCTCCGTCAAGCTCCCGTTCCCGCCGCGCTCCTTCGACATGGCGCACTGCTCCCGCTGCCTCATCCCCTGGGCCGGCAACGGTGAGCACGACTTCCAATGCACCCACGTCCCACTCCACGAAAACCCATCGTGAGCTCGAATTTTTTATGCACGCGTGCGTTGCAGGCGGGATGTACATGATGGAGATCGACCGGGTGCTCCGGCCGGGCGGGTACTGGGTGCTCTCCGGCCCGCCGATCAACTGGAAGGTGAACCACAAGGCGTGGGAGCGCACGCGAGCAGAAGAGGATCGAGGAGTACGCGCAGATGCTCTGCTGGGAGAAGGTCACTGAGATCCACGAGATCGGCGTCTGGCGGAAGCGGGCCGACGCGGCGGCGTGCCCGGCCAGGCCGCACGTAGCCAGCCGTCCGGACGTGCGACCCGGCCAACCCGGACGACGTCTGGTAAAACAAATGCCATTTATACCCTTCATCCATCTAGTTGAAAAGTCAACGGTCAAGATCGCAACGATCTGTTTTGACCATTGATTTTTCGATCGGACGGTCAATCCAGCGTGCAGTCACTTCAGTAGTACATAACAAGAATTGTACCGGAAAAAACTCGCTGCAGGTACAAAAACATAGAGACGTTTAAGCCTAGAAGGAGCAGGACGATGATGATCATGGCTGCCTAACCAACGGTAATTCACCATGCCCTCAGCCTCAGGCCTCAGCTTTGCCTTAAAAGCAGCTCGTGTGGAAGGTTCGGCTTTCAAGTCACTCCTATCAGCATTATTTGGAATAAAAAAACTCATAATAAAAACGGCCAAAAATGGTTTTGAAAAAAAATCGAATCTTCATGAAATAGATATGAAAAACGGCGGAGACAAACTATATATTGAAAGATAGATGAAATGTAGACAAGATATCGATGAAATAGAGTTAAAAACTCGAATTTAAACGTGGATCCCACAGGAAAACCTGCGCCAGTTACTGCCGTAGAATTTTTCCCTGATTACTTCCCTTGCCCTTTCGGTTCTGCAACTCCTACGTACTTTTCTCTCAATGGTACTGGGCTTGTCCCGTTCTTTTCAGCTTGTACTTCCCTTGCCCTTACGATTCTGCAGCTTCTACTTCTCTCAATGGTCCTGGCCTTCTAGACTTGTCCCTGTTCTATGTGGATGGATTGGGATTCTAGTTTAAAATCCCAGCCATAGATCTCGACTGAGAATAGGTCTTTCAAATAAGGCCTAAGGTGTTAATCCTTCAAAAAAAAAAAAACTACGGTAACGTCACCTTAGCGCAACCTACCAGCAATGGCGCCATCAATGTGCATGATCATCGTCCATGATGGTAAGAGGGAACCTGTTTAGACGACACAACATGCGCAGCGCAGGTCTGTACTAGCTAAAGAGTTCCTGCATCAACAAAAAACTATTTTAGGACTGCCCGATCGACGCAAACAAACTTACTGTAAATCGGTAGCCTCTTTTTTTGCGGCTTATGGCTTCCACTTTTGATTTTTCTATAGTAATTAGTTTTTAAATATAATATTTTTTTTAAGTGAGGTCTATAAATTGATTATAGTATACAATATAGTGATTTTATGTATATTGACAAAAACCGCATATAAGTTTCTCCTACTCTAAACTTTCTCTTACAAATAGCAAAAAGTTATAAGTCGTAGCCCAAAAAAATAGGTAAAAACTTCTTTTTAGCTTTTGCTTCGGCTTCTTCGGAAGTTGAAAAAAACGGTGCAACTTCTCCAATCAGATTTCTCCAAATAATTTCTCAAACTAAAACACAGCAAAAAAAAACTATCAGCCACAGGGCTAAGGTTTATTCGTGGACCTTGATGCAATATATCTACTCTTGAATACTGTAACGCCCCCATTTCCGGGGGCGCCAGCAACCCGCAACCGTACAAAAATGAACAGTTGCGGAGTACCCTACAGCAATGATATACACAACAGCACATGCTTACAAGCAAAAGAGATTCAGATTATAATTTCACATAATGCACTTCGGCTAGGTTTTGACAATAAGGTGGCAAGCCCAAATATATACATCACAAAAGTCCCAAATATCGAGTCTGAACGCAGCTAAGGCCTAAAACCAAAGATCTTCTGCAGAAGCTTGATCATCAGTCTGATCGATTTAACCGCACCTCGCTGTCCCGAGCATTTTCTGATGTTGATTTGCAAGCAGTGAGTACCACCGTACCCAGCAAGTTACAGGGGTAAACCCTAACTTAATACATACATGGATTTAACAAAGGAATGGCAGGTTTCATATTTTATGTAGATGCAGTTTTATTTGTAAACAGTTTAAAACAAACTCCAATAATACTAATTAATGAAAGGGGGTCTTTGCACATTAATTTCTTCATCGGGCACCAATTTAAATACCAGAAAGCTACTTATGCCTTGCTACTGGAATTACCCATCAAACACAGCTTCATTAACCGAAAGCACGACGTATTCGAATACAATTAAAATTCACTCTGCAGAGTTGCTCAGCTTTACCCATAGTATTTCTCAAATTCATAATGTCAAGCTATATACACACGCCATCTGGTGTGCGACTGAACTGAGAATTCAGAATCTTTCGCTGCTCATTTTATTATTTAGTTCCCACCTGATAGGTCAAGTCCTGCGACCAAACTGAGTACCCACGGGCCAATGCGAAACGCTGCTGCCCAAGTCCGTGAGGATCTACCGTTGTGTGTACGACGAATACTCGCCCGTACCACACCTGTGCTCCTATGGGGGTTCAAATAGAATGAGCAGTTACTGGACCTAGATTGACAAGTCAAAACCTGTGGTTGAGCGTTCACTGTGCTCTGTACTCAGCATAAGGGTCCAGTCCTTCAATTTTACTTCTGAGACTGCCAACCACGACTGGTCACCGATACATGATCCGGTATCGATACCTGCCTGTTGCACCCTCTACCCTAGGGTAGGGTCGTGGACTGGCCGCTACAGGACTCTACACGACTTTCGCCCTACCCTAGTACACATTTTAAACCATTTAACCGGCGAACCATCAATTCAATTGATAGCTCGTCATTTTATGTGATATACTACCAAGTTTATTTTATACAATAATTACATAATACTAAATTTGTCAAGGTGAATGGGGCCTTCAAAGTAAACAGGGCATTTACATAGTGGTAGGAATTAACTAGAAATTAACATGACATTCTAACCATTTATTTTAATAAATTAAAATTTGCAATTAATAATCTTTACTATTATAAAAGAAGGAGTTGGTGGTTGACCCGTCGTCACTCCTCTCTTCTCAGCCATTCAATTTGAATATAAGATAAAATCCGAACCGTCTGTTCACTCCTCCCACCCCGCACGCCCCTAACCCTAAAATCCGAACCGCTCTCTGTTAGTGATATGCCCTAGAGGTAACATGGAGATGTTGTATATATCACATACTATGTTTATGATACATTACTTTGTTCCTTGGAATAGACATCATCATTATTGATCAATGAGTATGTGACTTATTCATGAGACTCTTAAATACTAAGATGTTGCTATTTCTAAATGATCCCTGATCGTATATCATATGAGGAACAAATATGATTCAAAGACAAAGATCAGCATATGTATTGATTGATGATCATGTCTCATGGATCATGGTATGGTGATACCAAATCAATAATATGGACATGTGTTAGTGAACATATGTTGGATAGACTGCCATGAGACAACGTAGAGATTCCATGTGTCATCGGTTGGTCTCAAGTAGTGTTTATGTAGAGTCCTTAGACTTGAGATCATCATGGTTCCCAACATGAGTAGTAGCTTATTTTGGGACTACTAAACACTACTCCGTAATCGGGTAGTCATAAAAGTAGTCTTGGGTTTGCCATGAAACATGTAGTGGGATGTGAATGATCAAGATAGAATTTGCCCTCCTTATGGGAGAGATATCTCTGGGCCCTCGATGTAATGGATTATGAAAGTGCATGGCCATGCCAAGGTGATTGAGGAGTCAATCACGAGTTTATAATCCATCACGGAATCGAGAGAGTGATTGAGCTATTAAGAGGATGACACGAGTCTCGTCTTGAGCTCAATCTATATCGTGAGGCAAAGGGATTCGTACATGAGAGAACATTACGAGTTCACGATATGATCTTTACATATACTTTGGGGTTAATATGTCTTACTAGAGGTCGCTATTAACAAGGTGACCGGAAAGGCGTTTCGGGTCACCACCAAGTATACGTGAACCTACGGTGGTCGCACGCTTAACGGGTTGGAACACCGATTCGAATATGATTCGGATATGGGCTCAATTCGGATAAAGATCCGAATAGACTCCTAATGGGCCTTGGTCCGCAAGGCCCACGTGAGGAGGTCTATATATATGGAGGCGAGGGCTGAGGGTTTCATCCTGAAAACATCTAGCAAAACCCTAGCCGCCACCTCCCGAGCCAAACCCTAGCTGCTCACGAGTGCTAGTACACTCGCGATCGGCGTTCCACCGGGCGTGTGGATACGGTGGAGGCGCCGCTCGTTGCGATCTTGATCGGCGTGCGTGGAGAGAGACGATCCGTTCGGACGATCGGCTACTTCCACTACTACCTCGACGCGTGATTGGATCGGTTTCCAATTCTTCTTCACTGCGCTGCGCGTCTAAGTGGTAACGATCCATGATCCTTCCTTAGCATGATGTTCTTGGGTGCGCGGTAGAAAGTTTTGTTTTCGCCCGTAGCCTACGCGTATTCCTTTAGTCTCCCGCATCCCCTCGCTCTCCCCTCGCACCCCGTCTCCCCTCGCTCTCCCCGCCGCCCCGCTCTCCCCGTCTCCCCTCGCTCTCCCCGTCGCCTCGCTCTTCCCCCGCCGGCCCCGCTCTCCCCTGCCTCCCCTCGCTCTCCCTCGCCTCGCAGATCCGCCTCTCCCCAGCGCCGCCGCCTCCTCCCCTTCCTCCCAAGCGCGCCTCCTCCTCCCCTCCACCTCGCGTAGCCGCCTCCTCCCTTCCTCCTCTCGTAATCTCGCGCGGGCAGCGCGGACACACAGCCCCACTCCATCGGTGCGACCGACCTGAATCGCTGAGCATCCCGAGGCGGAGGCGGGGGAGGAGGAGTGGGAGGGGCCCATGAGCCTCGCAGGCCCCGCCCTGGAGGCGGTGGGGCGCAGCCTCGACGCTGCGGTCGACCACCGCCTACTCTACCGCAAGGGTGCCGGCAGGCTCGTGGCGCTCAACGAGGCCCGCGCGCGGGACCAGCCCATCGGCGGCGGCGGCGTCCTCTGCGGCGTACCCCGCGCCGAGGTCGAGGTCTCCGCGGCAGCCCCGAGCGCAGCCGCCGGTCTCCCCGGCGCGCCGCCCGGCGAGCCATTGGTGCGGCTTCGAGGTGAGGAGGTGCTCCCGATTGGGGCTTCTTTTGATCGGATCATGTGCGCATATACGGCATGCCATTTCCCGTTCAATGACGTGTTGTGATGCGAGTCGTAGTGTGTCTCTTCTTAACCGTGGTCATTATTGCTTATGGTTTCAGTGAAGATGATTTGGCGGAGCTATGCAAACGTGATATGGCGATGTTGAGCAGAGCACATATTGTCATTGATAGAACCACTAAGCTCTCAACAGCAGAGGTTATGTGCTTTTAGCCTTCGGACTCAAGAATCGTAAATATTTGGTTAGCAACTTTATTGTTTCCAATGTAGAAGGTTGAGCTTATTTTTTACAGTTTAGCTTACAGGCGATGGCTTAATCCTTTGCTATTGGCTATTCTTATTACAGAATTATATTTTTTTCCCCTTGCATGTTTGCATGGTGAGTGACGCCTTGATCATTATGTGCTTCTCAGGGCACTTGATGAATTAGATAACTCAAGTTTTCAGGGGCGACTTTTACATGTTAAGGCTGCTAAACCACTAAATAACAAGAAGTTTGAGTAAGAAAGGAAGCTCCTTTTGTGTTGTTTCCTTCCTTGGGTTAATTATGCAAGTAATTTTTTTAATTCATTTGATCTTAAATTGTCAAGGTCTAATCATGTCACTATTGAGGAGAAAATGACTCTCAAGCAGCAAAAGTTGGAACAAAAGAAAGCTTCTGAAGTTAGCGGGGATACGAGAGCATGGAACAGCTTTTATATGCGTCAAGATACTGTATGATTATCTTCCAGCCTTGACATTGATTTACTGATTTTTGTTTGTGTGAACTCAACATTCCATTGAGATAATTTTGTAGTTAGGTAATGAATCACATGATATTGTTATCAAATATTGCCTTGCTATTCTTTTTACGGGTTGATAGTTTTGTTGAATTTTGAAAATTTTCAAGCTCCAATGTGTCACGTGAGCTGATTGAAGTCGTTGCTTATCTACTTAGGTTGTTGAAAACATAGCAAGGAAGAATGGAATCAGTAAGAGTGAGTTACTTGATAGAGAAGCGGACGACCTTGCTGTTCGTATCGCTCTTGGTGAGACACATGTCATTGCAGAGACCAAGAAATATCTATCTAGGTCTGGAGTTAATGTTGCTGAATTGGAAGAACTTGCTTCCAAAAGAAATGAGAAGTTCAAAAGAAGCAACCATGTAATATTGGTAAAAAACTTGCCATATAGTTCTTCTGAGGAAGATCTTGCTATGATGTTTTCCAAACATGGAAGTTTGGATAAAATCATTCTCCCTCCAACCAAAGTATTCGCCTTGGTATGTTACTACCATTCTGCTTGTGTTGTTCAACTGTTTGTTGGTCATGCTGATTGTTATATACCACAACACTTGTGTCTTCTCTGCACATGCATTTGTTGACTTGTGTCACTTTGGAATGCTACGTTGAGTGTCCTATTGGAGTGATTCATTTTTGTATATCATTTGCGCTCAAAATTACCAAGTGTGTTTTATTACCTGCGTTGCAGATAATGTTGCCCTTTGAGTTCATTTATTTATCTCGAGTCAAATCTTTTGGTGTCTCAGGTAGTCTTTGTTGAAGCAACAGAGGCTAGGCACGCTTTCAAAAAGTTACTGTACACACGATACAAGTAAGTTTCTGCAGTGGTGCTAATTCATTGTTAGCGTTAAATATTCCAACTTACGAACTTTTGCATTTTGAAAGCTTGATTCTTCATTCCTCTTTGAAGGTGCACCACATCTGGTTCTTTTAGCTATTAGCTTTATCTAGAGCGTAGTTAATCTGCACTTGACTACTTAATTGAGCTTTGGATAAATCATTGTTTCTAATTTTAGGTAATCTTTTTGTTTAAACAAAGTAATGCATGAGTGGTTGGCATATTTGCTTTAAAGAAATTCAGTGTACTATGCAGCACTGCTTTCATATCTGATTTTCTCAGATTGACTTCAGGCTGCGCTATTTGTTTACTTTAGTGATGAGGGGTTTTCTTTATTTTGTATTCTCCTGCTTAATCTGCCTTTTATATGTGCCATTCATGATTTAGTTGAAATTTTCCTTAAAACTGTGAAAAAAAAGATCCGGCAATTCTGCTAAGAAAATGATTTTTTTGCCACCGTACACCGCTATCACTATGGATGGCCATTATCGACATTGATGCAAGTAGATGCCACTTTTTCTGTAATTGGACTTGCATGCGATGTCTGAAATCTGGATGTAGTGTCATACCTGATACTTTTGCATCAGGTGTTACCATGGAGATTTCTTACTGCTTTCTGGTTAGAGGATGATAAGCTTCCTGCTGAATTATAGCTTTTTTCTCTTTTCATTTTCAATTTTTGTTGGTTTTATTTACCTATACTATGGGGTCGTTCGACATTTACACATGTTATATAATTCTAGCTCTTATCTTGATTATATAAATGCTGAGGTGTATATCTCGTAAGTTAGGCTACTTTTGTATGCGAGGATACTCCACTGTATTTGGAGTGGGCGCTGACAACATTTTTCTCCGACCTCAACACTGTGGAAGAGGAGGAAATTAATCTTGTTGGTGAGAGGATTGTTACTAAAGCTATTGTAGAGCAAACTGTGGAAGGAGTGAGTGCTGAAGAGATCGATCCCGACAGGGTGGAGGTTTGGAACTTTCTCTAACTTCTCTTTGTTATGGCTCATGAGGAGCATGTTTTCTTGTATACTTGGCCCTTTTTGTTGTACGATGCTAGAGGTTGCTATGACAGAACAGTTTTGCGTTTGTGGCTGCACCTGCCTGTGCACAGGGGCGAAGCTACGTTGATGGACCCGAGTGCACCGGCAACAGGGTAAAATCAAATATTAAGTTATTAGCAACTCATTTTCACCTCTTGTGCACCACCCTAGCCCAAATACGTGCACCACCCTAGCCCAAATACGCAGCGGTGGGCGACCGGGCGTGTGCCGAATAGCAGAAAGGTGGTCGCAGGCGGCGACACGCCGACGCCGACGCCGATGAGGGGCCGAAGGGGGCAGGCCGGCAGGGGAGCCGGACCGGGCCGGATCTTGCGGCGACGCCGGGTGGTGGGAGGCCGCCTAGAGGAAATCCAAGCATCCCTTTTACAGAAGGCCATCGCATTCCGTGATAGGTGTTTGCTTTGAATGAATGAATAACTTGTCTTAATGAAGGTTTACTTTGCTCTTATGGCCAATTTATTGCATGTTTTATGTGTACCACCCTTCCCCATAGGCATAATAAATATTTTAACGTCAGAAGCTTGGATACATGATAAACTATTGTTTATATATAGTTACCAAATACGTTGTTGGTTTGTTGTAAATTAAGGTGTTCTGAATATGAATTGTCCTGCAAGGGGCTATCTTGATTTGAGGTTTTTTTTTTGGCTAGAGGTTAGTAGTAAATGACTGCATGCTGATATTAATTTTAGCACCACATAACAAGAATATTTGTGTGTTTGTCGTACAAAATATGGATTCTTTTACGGGTTCGTTTTATTCTTTGTGCCTTTTCGCTCCTTTTCAGACAAATTTGCTCTGAACTAACAAGTGCTTTTTCGCTCGGCAGTAATATAGTTGATGTAAGCTCATATGGAGAACTGAAGGAGGTCATTGCCGAGGGAAAATGGGCAAGAGGTCCATGGTCAGCTAGGTAGGTTAATTTTGAATTAACGTTGTTTATCCTACATGGTCAACATTGTTTATGCTTTCAGCAATTTGATTGATTTGTGGTAGACTTTAGCGATCTTTGATGGTGAAGGTGAAAGAAGAGACCAGTGCCACCATCAGGTGCTTCCCGTTCGAGCAGCCAGAGGGTGCGAAGAAATGCTTCATGACTGGCAATCCAGCTGATGAAGTTACAATTTTTGCAAAGTCGTATTAGGTCATCTTTTTATTGTCTACTACTAGAGATCAAAGCAATCCTTTTTACAGATGATTAAGATATGACATTCATGCATGATGTATGGCTTGCAGGTACTGAGAAAGTCCATTATTCTGCTGATGAAGCTCTCATACTAAAGGTTAGGAAATAATGTAATGTAATGACAGTTCCCTTGATAGTATGCATCACTTTTATTTGGTTTTCTGTTGCAACGCACGGGCACCTTACTAGTAATGCAAATAATGTAATTAAATAATACGGAATTCATGGGTTCAATATGATCAAAAACTTGCAACTTGCCTTGCGGGTCGACAACTTCGACAAGATCGTAGACTATTGTCGGCGGCTGCTCCGGACCTTGAACCATCACCTCGGACTCGTCGGGAGCTAGCGCAAAACACATAAAATAACACAATCAAATCCGCGCTCATGTCTACACAAGCTAGGAAAATCAAAATAAAATTCTATTAAAAAGGAATAAAATACAAAAATGTGCAAATGGGTTAGGTTGGTATTTTTGGCAGCGGATTTTGGAATATTGGACACCGAAAATGAAATTAGGACGACGAAACGAATCAATTGGATATATTTTTTGCTGATTTTTACTCTCGGGTGAACAGTAGCTACAGTGTTCGGCCTGGTCTCGCGCGGGAGAGCGCGCGCGCCTGCGCTTTGAAACGGTGCGGTGGGCCTTTGGCGCGGCCCAACACACGCGCGCGAGTGACCGCAGGCCAAGCGAGCGCCCGCGTCCGGCTTTCGTCCGATCGCGTGCGAGCGGCTCGGATGGAAACACGTCGACCCCGGGAGGGAGTCTTCGTCTACCTCCGGCTCAAGCAGCGGCGAAAAACAGGGTGTCACCCCCGACTCCAATTCACTGCCGTCCGTGGACCTCAACAGCCAAAACCGGTACCAAAGGGTTCAGCGGAGTGGGAGGATTCCATTTCTGGGTTTGGCTTCACGGAAACATTCATGGCGGCCGTCGCGGAGAGGAGAGAAGGTGGTGAGGTAGGTGGCGGCTAGGGGAGGCTCGGGAAATGATTTCGCACAATTGGGCCTGGTTTCACCTTTCTCGAGGTTGGGTTTGCACTGGAGTGGGGTTGGAGTGGCTCGGGGAAGGTTCAATTGGGTTGGCGTCAGTGAGGTGGTGGCGGTGAAAGAGGGCGCACGGTGCGAGCTCAAATGAGCAATGCTTTATTCAAATTGAACTTAGCCGAGTGTTTGCGGTGCGGTGAGGATGCTGTGGACGGGAGTAATCGGATTTTGATCGGCCGAAGGAGGAGAATGGCACGGGGGCTCACCGGTACCAGGGCACAGGAGCTTCGACGCGAGAGAGGGCAATCGGCTGCTCTGGAAGACTTGTGGGATTGGTGTGAGGTGGAAGGCAGCGACGATTGGGGTTAATAGGAGCTGAGAGGGCGGTTTCACCAGGGGCAGCACAGGCGGATCGCCAGTACGTGGAACGGAGTGCAGAAGAAGCTTCGCCAACGGGGAGAGATTGCAGGCGAGCTGGCGCACGGGTTCTGCAGGAGATGACACGGCGCGGGCGCCAGAAGAATCGCGACATCGCAATTTGGAGCGAGGAGGCGTGGGCGCGTGGGCACAGGCAGCGAGTACGAGCACGCCAGCGCGAAAGGAGGGATGGGGTGAGCACGAATCTTGAAGCAAGGAGCAAGGGCTGGGATTGGCTGGAGAAAGAGCAAGCAAAAATCCAAGAAAAAGGCAAAATTCACTTGAATTTTTGGGGTGTTTCAACCTAGCCCCCTTAAAAGAATCTCAATCCCGAGATTAACTTGGTCCAGGGAGAAGGTTGGGAAAGTCTCGCTGTAAATCTGACTCTTTTTCCCATGTTGATTCAGCGGCAGTATGATTCTTCCATTGAACCCTGCAAAATCTGATGTTCCGATTTCTGAGTTGCCTTTCTGTGGTCTCAAGTATTTGTAGTGGCTCTTCTAAATATGACAAATCATCTTATAAGTCAATTTCTTCAATTGGTATGCCTTCTGCTGGCTGTCGTAAACACTTTCTGAGCTGAGACACATGAAACACATTGTGTATTCTCGACGGTCCTGGTGTTAATTGTAACTCATATGCTACTTCTCCGATCCTTTTTGTAATTTCAAAAGGACCCACATATCTTGGAGCTAATTTTCTTTTCACTTGAAATCTTTTAATACTTTTAAATGGTGTAACTTTGAGATACACGTAATCTCCGACTTCAAAGTTTAAATCCTTCCGATGGACGTCTGCATAACTTTTCTGACGGTCTTGTGCTATTTTCATTCTGTCCCTGATTATCTTCACATGAGCCTCTGCATCTTGAGCAACTTGTGGGCCAAGAAATTGGCGTTCTCCGGCCTCAGTCCAGTTCAATGGGGTTCTGCACTCTCGTCAATACAATGCTTCAAAAGGTGCCATCTTTATGCTAGACTGGTAACTGTTATTATATGAAAACTGTGCAAACGGCAAACAAGTGCTCCAAGCTGCTCCATACACTATTGTACATGCTCGTAACATGTCCTCCAGTATCTGATTTGTTCTTTCCGTTTGACCGTCAGTTTGTGGATGATATGATGTACTGGATGCTAAATCTGTGTCCATCGCTTCATGTAGTTTTTCCCAAAACTTTGATGTGAACTGTGCTCCTCTGTCAGATACAATCCTTTTTGGTACCCCATGCAGTACTACAATCTTTGTCAAGTACAACTCTGCCAACTTGTCCTTCCCATAACTCTGCCAACTTTAGTCAGTCTGTCAACAATGACCCATATAGCATCATATCCTTCTTGAGTTCTAGGTAGACTTGTAATGAAATCCATGCCAATGTCATCCCACTTCCATTCTGGTACTGGCAAAGGATGTAACAGTCCTGTTGGTTTCTGATGGGCTATTTTTATCTTCTAACACACATCATATTTTGCAATATACTCTGCTATTTCTTTTCTCATTGAATTCCACCAAAATCTCTTCTTCATATCCTAATACATCTTTGTACCTCCTGGATGTATTGACAATTGAGATGAATGGGCTTCTGCTAATATCAAGTCTTTTAATTCCTTTTTGTCTGGTGTACAGTATCGATCACGGAACCTCAGAATCCCTTGTTCATCTATAAGAAACTCTGTCAAGTTTCCTTCTTGGCTATTTTTCTTAAGTCGCTGTATTTCTTCGTATTCATCTTATGCTGGTTTAATCTGATCTGTCAGGAGAGGATGAATTTCTAATGCTGCCACAAATCCTTGGTTAACCACTGACAGGCTTAATCTTTGCATATCTTTTTGTAGCTGTATTGGATACTGAGTTTCATTGGCTATACTCTGATAAGCTTTTCTACTGAGTGCATCTGCCACAACATTAGCTTTCCCTAGGTGATATTGCAAATCTACATCATAGTCTTTAATTAATTCTAGCCATCTTCGCTGCCTCAGATTCAGTTCTGGCTGTGTGAACAAGTACTTCAAACTCTTATGATCTGAGAAAATCTCGCAATGATTGCCCAATAGATAATACCTCCAAATTTTCAATGAGTGAACAACTGCAGCTAATTCCAAGTCATGAGTTGGATAATTTTCTTCATGTGGACGCAATTGTTTTGAAGCATATGCTACAACTTTGCCATCTTGCATTAATACACATCACAGTCCCTGTCTTGATGCATCACAATATATCTGAAACTCTTTTTCTGCATTTGGAAGAATCAACACTGATGCTGTGGTTAACTTGGTCTTCAACCACTGAAAACTCTCTTCACATTCATCTGTCCATTTAAAGGGGTTCTCCTTCTTAAGCAACTGGGTGAGTGGACGAGCAATTCTGGAAAACCCTTCTATGAATCGACGATAATAACCCGTCAATCCAAGAAAACTTCTCACTTCTGTTACTGTCTTGGGCTGCTTCCACTCCATAACTGCATTAACCTTTTCGATATCCACTTTAACTCCTTCTGCAGAAAGGATATGACCCAAAAAGGCAACCTCTTTCAACCAGAAATTGCATTTCGGAAGCTTGGCATACAGTTGATGCTCTCGCAGCTTGGTCAGGGCAATGTGTAGGTGTTGTCGGTGCTCTTCTTCAGTCTTGGAATAAATCAGTATATCATCAATGAATACTACCACAAAATGATCCAATTGATCCATAAACACCAAATTCATTGAATTCATGAAATAGGTAGGGGCATTTGTCAAACCAAATGTTACCACTGAAAATTCATATAATCCATATCTGGTTGTAAATGCAGTCTTCTCTCGATCTTGCTTTCGAATTTTTAATTGATGATAATCCGATCACAAATCGATCCTTGAGAATATCTTGGCTCCTTTTAACTGATCAAATAAATCATCTATTCTTGGCAATGGATATTTATTCTTAATTGTCACTGCATTCAATCCTCTGTAGTCAACACACATTCTCAAACTTCCATCTTTCTTTTTAACAAATAAAGCTGGAGCTAACCAGGGCGATATACTGGGTCAAATGAATTCTTTTTCCTTTAAATCATCTAATTGTAACTTGAGTTCCTTAAGCTCATGTGCTAACATTCTGTACTGGTGCTTTGTAATTGGTTTGGTGCCAGGTACTAATTCAATAGCAAGCTCAATCTACCGATCTGGTGGCTTGCCTGGTAATTCTTCTGGAAATACATCTGGGTACTCATTAACCATTGGTAATTGACTCTCTTCTATTACCATCAAGTTATGGACCTTTCCTTTCACTCCTTCTATTAGCTTTGAATCTGTCTTCACTGTCACTTCCTGACCTTCAGGACTAGTCAGAGTCACTGTCTTACGCTCACAGTCCACCTTCGCCTTATTTTTAGTCAGCCAATTCATTCCCAAAATGATATCTATCCCCTTCATTTCCAACACCAACAGGTTGGCTTTAAACTCTATCCCCTTGATTTCTAAACTTAAGTTACTACACCCAAAACGGGATTCCATCCTATTCCCAGGTGTTTACACAGCATAATATTCTTGCAGGGAAATAAGTGGCAATTGATTTCTTGAGGCAAAATCCATAGAAAGAAAGGAATGTGTTGCACTAGGGTCGAATAAAATTAATGTTGATTTTGAGTTGACTGGGAACATACCAACAATGACATCAATAGCTCCTGCTGCATCTTCGGCAGTAATATGATTGACTCTTCCTTGGAATGTTGGCTTTGAATTATTTCGACCTTGGCTCGCCTGATTTGATGTAGAGGTGCCTGTTGGAGCTCCCATTGTTATCCCTGTGGGTATGTACTGCTTCTGTGCTGTGGGACGCTGTAAATACCTTGTTGAAGGTGCTGGTGTAGTAGTAATAACTAGCTTGACATCATTCTGTGTTCTTGTTTGTAATTTTGCCACTTCAGAAGGCAATCCACTTTTAGGGCATTGATCTCTAAAGTGACCAATTTGATCACAATGATAGCAAGCATTTGATCTTTGCGGACACTATCGGGTAAGATGATTTCCCGCACAGATGTTACATTTGACCGCTGTAGGCTGGGTGACACTCTGTTGGGGCTGTCCTGACTGTTGGGATCTTGGCATCCATACAAATCGTCTATCGGTTTGTCCTCGGTTTTGTGGGGACATCACAACTCGTCCCTTCTGAGGATTTGTGGAAGATGATGGTGTGGACATAGTCTTTCTCTTCCTGACATCCTCCATCTCAGTCCGTGCTTCTTCTGAGGAAATCAAACTATCCACCATTTCTGATAAGTCTTCGAATTTCATCGCTGAGATGTGATACTTCAAAGACTTTTGCAGTCCCATTCTAAACCTTCTCATCTTTTTGGCTTCGGTTTTGGTTTCATCTTCTGCATAACGTGCAAGATGATTGAACTGATGGAGATACTCCATCACAATGCTACTCCCTTGCTTTAAATTCATGAACTCTCGATATTTAGCTTCCATTATTCCTGCAGGGATATGAACTTTTCGGAATGCTTCTTCAAATTCTGGCCATAAAATCTCGTGACCTTCTTTCATGGCTTGATAATTTATCCACCAAGTAGCAGCTGGCCCTTGCAGTTGGTGGGATGCATAAAGAACCTTTTCCTTGTCATCACACTAGACAGTTGTCAATTTTCTTTCAATGTCTCTAATCCAGTCATCGTCTGCCATCGGATCTGGTGAAGTGGAGAATATCGGCGGCCTTGTTTTTTGAAAATCTGTCCACCTTGAAGTAATCGGACCACTATCCCGATAACCGGTGGCTGCTGGAATACCACCAGCCATGGAAGTTCTTGCGGCCATCTGCTCTAGTAATTTGAACTGTTGCTCCATCAGACGTGTTTGATTCTGTTCCATTGCTGCCATAATGTTGGTCAAAGTGGCTGTAACATCTGCTGGTGGATTCCCGCTTGTCCGCTGATGATCCTTGCCTGACCCGGATCCTTGTCCTGCCATTTGGAATGCTGCCAAACAAAATCTGGGAGTTAGTTCTGCAGCAAGGTTTTAATAAACATCAGACAGGTAAGTAAGAACGGTGAATTTGGGATGAAGATAGAACGAACAAGGTAAAAAGTAGAGCGAATAGAGAAAGAAGAAAATTTTGAAGGTGGTGAAGTACGGATAACATAATTAAACAAAATATTAGATAATTAAACATAATCTCTATTCATACACAAGTTGCATAAAAACCTTCTTAGGGTTTTTAATACAACCTGTTTTACACACATAAAATACTATTACACAGGACACTACTACACTACCGAATACTAACCTACTGCTACTCCAGGCTCTCTGCTGCTGCTACTCTGCTTAGATAGCGAAATTTTGAAATCAGACGAGGTTGGACAATTAATTTGCAAAAGCAAAACGTAAGTGAAACGTACACTAGGATAGATAAGGCAGCGTAGGGAAAAGAAAAGGAAGCAATATCTCTTATATTTTATATAAATCCTTTTCAATTTCGCAATTAGGTTTTTGTTATAAAACAGCACTCCTAAACAACCTTAGGACTTAGCCTACAGTCAAGCAAGCCTGCTCTGATACCACTTCTATAACGCCCCCGTTTCCAGGGGCGCCAGCAACCCGCAACCGTACAAAAATGAACAGTTGCGGAGTACCCTACAGCAATGATATACACAACAGCACATGCTTACAAGCAAAAGAGATTCAGATTATACTTTCACATAATGCACTTCGGCTAGGTTTTGACAATAAGGCGGCAAGCCTGAATATATACATCACAAAAGTCCCAAATATCGAGCCTGAACGCAGCTAAGGCCTAAAACCAAAGATCTTCTGCAGAAGCTTGATCATCGGAGTCCTGATCGACGAACTGCACACCGCTGTCCTGAGCATTTTCTGATGTTGATTTGCAAGCAGTGAGTACCACCGTACCCAGCAAGTTACAGGGGTAAACTCTAACTTAATACATACATGGATTTAACAAAGGAATGGCAGGTTTCATATGTTATGTAGATTTAGTTTTATTTGTAAACAGTTTAAAACAAACTCCAATAATACTAATTAATGAAAGGGGGTCTTTGCACATTAATTTCTTCATCGAGCACCAATTTAAATACCAGAAAGCTACTGATGCCTTGCTACGGGAATCACCCATCAAACACAGCTTCATTAACCGAAAGCACGGCGTATTCGAATACAATTAAAATTCACTCTGTAGAGTTGCTCAGCTTTACCCACAGTATTTCTCAAATTCATAATGTCAAGCTATATACACACGCCATCTGGTGTGCGACTGAACTGAGAATTTGGAATCTTTCGCTGCTCATTTTATTATTTAGTTCCCACCCGATAGGTTAAGTCCTGCGACCAAACTGGGTATCCACGGGCCAATGCGGAACGCTGCTACCCAAGTCCGTGAGGACCTACCGTTGTGTGTACGACGAATGCTCGCCCGTACCACACCTGTGCTCCTGTGGGGGTTCAAATAGAATGAGCAGTTACTGGACCCAGATTGACAAGTCAAAACCTATAGTTGAGCGTTCACTGTGCTCTGTACTCAGCATAAGGGTCCAGTCCTTAAATTTTACTTCTGAGACTGCCAACCAGGACTGGTCACCGATACACGATCCGGTATCGATACCTGCCTGTTGCACCCTCCACCCTAGGGTAGGGTCGTGAACTGGCCGCTACAGGACTCTCCACGACTTCCGCCCTACCCTAGTACACATTTTAAACCATTTAACCGGCGAACCATCAATTCAATTGATAGCTCATCATTTTATGTGATATACTGCCAAGTTTATTTTATACAATAATTACATAATACTAAATTTGTCAAGGTGAATGTGGCCTTCAAAGTAAACAGGGTATTTACACAGTGGTAGGAATTAACTAGAAATTAACATGTCATTCTAACCATTTATTTTAATAAATTAAATTTGGAAATTAACAATAATGCAAATAATGTAATTAAATAATACGGAATTCATGGGTTCAATATGATCAAAAACATGCAACTTGGTTTGCGGGTCGACAACTTCGACAAGATCATAGACTATTGTCGGCGGCTGCTCCGGACCTTGAACCGTCGCTTCGGACTCGTCGGGAGCTAGCGCAAAACACATAAAATAACACAATCAAATCCGCGCTCATGTTTACACAAGCTAGGAAAATCAAAATAAAATTCTATTAAAAAGGAATAAAATACAAAAATGTGCAAATGGGTTAGGTTGGTATTTTTGGCAGTGGATTTTGGAATATTGGACTCCGGAAATGAAATCAGGACGACGAAACGAATCAATTGGATATATTTTTGCTGATTTTTACTCTCGGGTGAACAGTAGCTACAGTAGCTACAACGTTTGGCCCGGCCCGGTCTCGCGCGGGAGAGCACGTGCATGCCTGCGCTTTGAAATGGCGCGGTGGGCCTTTACGCGGCCCAACACACGCGCGCGAGCGGCCGTAGGCCAAGCGAGCGCCCGCGTCCGGCTGTCGTCCGATCACGCGCGAGTGGCTCAGATGGAAACACGTCGACCCCAGGAGGGAGACTCCCTCCGGCTCGAGCGGCGGTGAAAAACAGGGCGTCGCCCCCGACTCCGATTCACTGCCGTCCGTGGACCTCAGCAGCCAAAACCGGTACCAAATGGTTCGGCGGAGTGAGAGGATTTCATTTCTGGGTTTGGCTTCACGGAAACATTCATGGCGGCCGTCGCGGAGAGGAGAGAAGGTGGCGAGGTAGGTGGCGGCTAGGGGAGGCTCGGGAAATGATTTCGCACAATTGGGCCTGGTTTCACCTTTCTCGAGGTTGGGTTTGCACTGGAGTGGGGTTGGAGTGGCTCGGGGAAGGTTCAATTGGGCTGGCGTCGGTGAGGTGGTCGCGGTGAAAGAGGGCGCACGGTGCGAGCTCAAACGGACAATGCTTTATTCAAATGAACTTAGCCGAGTGTTTGCGGTGGGGTAAGGATGCTGTGGACGGGAGTAATCGGATTTTGATCGGCCGAAGGAGGAGAATCGCGCGGGGGCCCACCGGTACCAGGGCACAGCAGCGCGGGAGCTTCGACGCGAGAGAGGGCAATCGACTGCTCTGGAAGACTTGTGGGAGTGGTGTGAGGTGGAAGGCAGCGGCGATTGGGGTTAACAGGAGCTGAGAGGGCGGTTTCACCCGGGGCAGCACGGGCGGATCGCCAGCACGTGGAACGGAGTGCAGAAGAAGGTTCGCCAACGGGGAGAGATTGCAGGCGAGCTGGCGCACGGGTTCTGCAGGAGATGACATGGCGCGGGTGCCAGAAGAATCACGACATCGCGATTTGGAGCGAGGAGGCACGGGCGCGTGGGAGGGGTGGGGTGAGCACGAATCTTGAAGCAAGGAGCAAGAGCTGGGATTGGCTGGAGAAAGAGCAAGCAAAAATCCAAGAAAAAAGGCAAAATTCACTTGAATTTTTGGGTGTTTCAAATACTACCCTCTGCTCTGACGACCTTAAAGGCGGCCGCGGCGGCTTTGCCACCGCTTTCATGTTTCAAATATGAACTGAATACAGCAGCGCATAGCATGTCAGGAGTCGGGAGGGGAAGAGAAAGGAAGGAGAACAGGAGAACGTGCACTTTGCTTCGGAATTAAACGTAAACTTACTCAGCCCGTCTTCCATGCCCGGTTACAGAGAAGATGTAAATGCATGGTAACGGCTTGTGGTCCTGGTGGGCCGTGGATGGCCCATCGTGCGGCCCATTTAATTAGGCGAAGCACAAATCGCATGAGAGATAGATAAGCTCTCGCATCTGCATCTGATCATGCGAAACGCATACACATCATGCATCGTATGATCAATCGGCTATATAAAGTGATTGTTAACTTGGAGTAAATCAGGCTGCACACTTCCTACTCATCTTTTTCACATAATGTAAGAAGAGCTCCTAGCCAAAATGCGCAATTAGGCAGTATATAAAACATTGAAAACCGACATATTGGCCATAATTAAATTTAAAAAATATAAAAATAAAAACAGCATGCTAATCTAGAGCGGAGAATGCAAAGGGATATGGGAAAAAAATAAAACACAAAAATACCAAAAAAACACCAAAAAATAGGAAAAAAACAAAAAAAAATGAACAGTGTTTGAGAAGCAAAAGCCCACAGCTACTTTGAGCGCGGCCTTAACATGACTTGAACATTTGCAAGCTCGCCTGCAGCTAGATGGCAAGTAATGCAAATGTACACCTAATCTATCAGCTTTATGTTTTAGGTTGTGCTCATTTTAGCTTAAAGTTAGTTTCTATTTTTAGTTTCTGTTTTTTTACTATTTAGTAATTTCATCTTTTTCTGGTTATTTTAGATTTTTTAGGCTTTTTTCTTTTTTTCGTATTCCTTTACTTTGTCCGTGATGAGTTTATATGTTTTTTATTTTTAATTTTTTTAACTTAATTATACCAAATAAGCTAATTTAGCTAAAGTAAAAATAAGTTAGTTATAGTAAAAAAACTATAAACAAACACCATTATAAACGACCCCTTAGACTCGGTACCGGTGTCGACCGGTTTCAGTATATACACAAGTGTTTCAGTGGAAAATCACGTTCCCGTACTTTAAGTATCTTCAATAAATTGTTAGCATGTGTAGGGGACGCGCGCGTGTGCGCTTAAATGGCGTGAGCATAGTATGCATTGAGTGTGTGCGCCTCGTTGAAAGACTTAAACCCGCGACGAATGCAAAACCATTTTTAGAGTGCTAATAGCTGGGTCGCCTCGCTTGATCGCTTCGGTTACAGAAATTTTTTTAAATGCATGGCAAGGCCTTGTGGATTTTTTTGGATGGGCCGTGGATGGCCTAGCGTCCGGCCCATTCAATCAGGCGAAGCACAATTCGCGCAGTAGACAGCGCGTAGTCGCGTACACGGCCAAGCAGCCTCCTCCGGTGTCAGGATGTCGGATAAAAAAAAAGTAGACATCAGCACCTTCAGGGAGCGCTCGATCAGAAGCCGCTATCGATAGGATCACTGTAGCAGCAATAGGTGATACTGTAGCACTTTTATCTTTATTTAATTTTTTTAGTATTTTTGTTTTTTGTTTTTTTCCCATATTCCTTTGGATCGTCCGCTCTAGATTAGTGTGCTGCTTTTATTTTTATATTTTTTTAGATTTAATTATACCCAATAAGCCAACTCAGCTACAGTAAAAAAAATAAGTCAGCTACAGTAAAATTTCAGCAAAACCAAAAACCATCGTTATTCCGAACGCTACATCAGTCTATATGTGAATCTTTAGCCTAAACTCAATGCATATGTTCTTTCTTTGAAGCACAACGAAAGAGCACTAGCAGCCTAAATTGCCAGTAACCAATAGTAGTTTACGAGGAGTCTTTGCTTCTCTCAAACCACGATGCAACTACATCAGGCAAATCATCCCTTAGCTAACCCAAAAGAGAGGACTATAATAGGCCATAACGTCAATTTGATCGATCCTGAAGCCTATCACCTCGTACCATCATAAGGTAAATTCTTCGTATAATGTAAATATCGCATATTCCACAACATCTATCGTCTACTGCTCTACCATGTACTTACCTTTTAACCACACGAAGCGAATTAATGTGTGGATGACACCAAACCCGTATCGACCTCACCTACAGTAAATGTCTCAACTCAACATGTGCCACAACAGTACAAAATATTAAATAAAACAACATCACACCTATGCACTTTCCGACCTAAATAATCCCCCTTCACCAGATAGTCCCCTCCGATGTCCTAGTGATCAAAATACCATAATTTGTGGCTTAGAGTCATTAACATAGGAATATAATTTCTGGAAACTATACAAAATTTGCCATACTTTCCTAGTCAGCCAAAAATCCTGATTAATCCATTTAAGCCCTTTTTTAAATCCTGATTAATCCATTTAAGCCCTCTTTTTTTTTACCCCGAAGACTGTTTAGTTGTATTACTACACAACTATATTAACAATTCTGTATCATTTCATCTACTAAACCATACATGATAAACCATACCACTCTTGGAAATATATGTGTGAGCTCTTACAGTGTGATGTGAAATACAACAAATGTTTAGTACTTCCTTATCTCACTCGTTGGCAGTATTTACAGAACACTGTTCTGAATGAAGTGATAAAATGAAGCTACAGAAATCCACAGATGTTCTGATCTCATGTGTTGACTAACCAAACGCTCCTGAAGCAAGCACTTAGCAATTAGCATAGTTCTTCTTTAGTAGATTTACACTCTAAATTTCACCTCTTATTTAACATATTTGCCCTCTGAATTTCATATATCCGGCATCAACTAATGCCATTCAACATACATTATCTTGTCGCTATTAATTCGGAATTTTTCAGAGTTTACACAAAAAGACCTTCAAATAAAGCAATAGTACCAAAAAAACACATGATCTGGAATAACAAAAACTATCTGGTACGCAAGACAGATATTGTCACATCATTAACACTAGATGGCTCAGCAACTGTTGACGCCTCTTCCTTTGTTACACTTATGTGGAAATATGCCGGCTGTTTAGGTTCAAGCAGAATCATACTCTCGCTGCTTAGCATTGGAACCACATCTGACATGGTGGGCCGGTCAGCCGCATTCTCTTGCACACAAAGCAACGCAATGTTAATGCATCTCACCGTCTTCAATGCATGAAACTCTGAAACTAATGATGCATCCACGAGTTCAAGCCATCTTTTCTCTTTCCATAACTTCCATGCCTTCAAGGAGTTTAATATCACAATACATAGCGGTTACTACATAAACAAAACAAATTTTATGTAGTAAATATTCAGAAGACTCACATATCCAAGAAGGTTGAAGAAGTCTCCATATTGATGGAAACCAGAGTTTCTTTTTCCACTGATGATCTCAATAATTAGCACACCAAAGCTGAAAACATCAGATTTTATGGAGAAGAGGCCCTCAGAAGCATACTCAGGAGCCATATAACCACTGAAAATGAGAGTGTACATAAGTATGTGACACATGGAAAAATAACAAACTTCTATGTCAAGTTGTTGTATTAGGTGGACTTGTAATAGAATTATGATAGACTAATATGTAAGAACAGCTTACTATGTGCCAGCGACCCTTTTTGTGTTTCCTTCTGTATCGTTTGAACTGAATATTTTTGCAAGCCCAAAATCTGAAATTTTAGGATTCATTTCACGGTCCAAGAGAATGTTGCTTGCTTTAAGATCTCTATGTATGACACGTAATCGAGAGTGCTTATGCAAATAAAGAAGTCCTTGTGCTATGCCTTCAATTATCGCTAGGCGTTTATTCCAATTTAGTAAAGCTCTTCTTGTTTCATCTGCACATCAATTGAACATAGATATCACCTTCAGCAGTAAGAGTTAACCCAGAATTTGTACTAGGATATTTCAAAAAGTAATACCAAAGATAAAGAAGTCCAAGCTTTTGTTTGGCAAATATTCATATATCAGTATTTTCTCCTCTCCTTGAGAGCAACATCCCAAGAGCCTAACCAGATTTATGTGCTGGAGCTTGGCTATGAGTTGAACTTCATTTTTGAACTCTACGAAACCTTGCCCTGAATGTGAAGCAAGTCTCTTAACTGCTATCTCTAACCCATCTGGAAACTGGCCCTAGAGGGAAGTTCAAAAGAAGTTGATCAGTTCCTTTTGCAGTCAATTGTTTTTTTACACTTATCTCCTGACCAAGGGCTGTGAATAACAACAGATCGAGTTACTTGTATGACAAGAAAAACTATTTTCAACACGGTCATGGATAATTTAGCAAAGGATGAAAGCTAGGTTTGATTTTGTTTCACATTATGTACGCGCATGAATGTGTTTTTACCTTGTATACAGGGCCAAAGCCACCTTGCCCAAGTTTATTTTCATCTGAGAAGTTACTTGTAGCATCTGATAATTGCGAAAAGTCGAAAAAAGTGAACTGTGAACTCCTTCCTTCTATTCCCCAAACTAGTGCTTCATCTTCGTGCACATTCATGTTAGGCTTGTCCTGTAAGCTCACTTTACCTAAATCCAGAGTTGATGTGATCCTTTCAGTTAATGCTCATGCATATATAATTGGAACAAAATTAAGACTCAACGGCTTGAGAGAGTTGAGTACAAATGTACAATAGCATTTCCATAACCGACCTTTTATGCGCCTTCTGATCAATCCAAAGCAAAAGATGCAGCAGAAAAACGATGCAAGTAGAGGAACAACCGTTGCAATGACCAAAACCTTACTCATACGCCCTAACATGAAAATTTTCACATACAGACACATGGTTAATTCAATAACGGTTTGACGCATATGGACCATATAATTGCACAAGCTTGGATATTTCGATAAATGTAAGGTAGCATCACATGCAAGGTTGTGAGAATCAAAACGTTGAATCATATCCGGACAAAATCATGGGGTTTAGTTCTAGAATCGGTCTTATCCTGACAAAATAGGCTGCTGATGCCTCCCGGCTGCTAAAAATTAGGCTAGGCTTGTGATTACATTTCAAAAGATAATATTTTCGAAAATGACAGACTAAAAGATGGCTTTACTAATATGCCACTCCAAAACTTATTCCGTCATATTATCCCCACTCCAATTTTTTTTTTTTTTGCAAGATTTTCCTCCTTGATGGCTATCATATCCGACAGTTGACAATAAAGTATAGCCCCACGAAATTCCTGGAACACTAAAATAAGTAGGGCAGATATTTTTATCTTATACCTGGTTATTCTGTATGCATACAGTCCAGGAATACTAAAATAAATGGCTCAATAAAATAAGCAGGGCAGATATTTTTCTTTTTCCGCAATTAATATGGGAATATTCTAGCCTCTTGGAGCGAGCATGGAAGCTGCTCTTGACATTGTTTCAACGATACAATAGATAGATCTACAGCTCCTTGAGAAAAAAGATCAATAGCTCTGGCAAGTGCTCTGATTTTTCAAGACTAGCTGTTGTGTTTTACGGAAAGAAAGGAAGTATCTGTTGTCTTTCTTACTCTTGGGTTTCTGTTGTTGCGGCGTCGTGGTCGTTTTTGTTGTTGAGTTTGTCGTTGGAACAACAGCACGCGACGACCCGATGTGCAGCATGGGTTCGCCCTGGTAGAACAAATACGTCGCGTACATGAAACTGCACCGCACACTAAGAATCTGTCCTCCTGGTTGCCCGGACAAGTAGTTCGTTATCAATTTGTTGATACCCTGGAGGCAATCCCAGCAGTCGCCAGGTTGCGAATCCGGGGTGCACTGCGCCATGGAGTAGAGTGTCGGAAAGGTGATGTTGACATCCATGCGGGCGGTGGCGTACATCCTCGTCGACTTGTACGCCGCCTGTTTGGCCGTCTCCTGGACCAGCATCTTGAAGATGCCGGGATCCCAACCGGGCAACATGGGCACAAGGATGGTCGGCTTGCTCACCAGGATCAGAAACATGCCTCCGGAATAATTGGCCATGAGGAAGTCCTGGTTGGAGAAGCGGAGGAGGCAATGGTTGTAGAAGATGGTCGCGTCCTTGTTGTACGCGCACAGCTGCTGCGCGTCCTGGACCGCGGTGGCGACGCAGACGCCGCAGGCGGAGGCGTTGGTGTCGCCGCGGCAGAGCGCGACGCCGTAGACGGTGTCCGGAGCGGCGCCGACGGAGCCCTTGGCGAAGAGGGTTGGTGCGGAGGAGGTGTTCTTGGGGAGACTCCTGTATAGGAGATTAAGGTTGGCTTGGTAGGTGCTATTGACCGTGTAGTTGTCGCTGGTGCCGCAGAATTGCCCCCAGGGATAGTCATAGTCGGCGGTGGCGAACGGCATTAAGCCTAGAACGAGCAGGACGGTGATGATCATGGCTGCCTAACCAGCGGTAATTCACCATGCTCGTTGTCACGTTGCTCCACCATGAACACCGATCAACACCAAAGTCGAGAGCTAAGTTACCAATCCAACACAAGGTACAAGTATTTGAGGATACAAATTGAGAAGAACAGGAAGCAAGGACTGGGAGGAGCAAGTCTAGACTAGGAATTGAAAGAAGGGGGCTGGGAATCAGAGAAAGGGAATTTGTTCTTCGATGGTTCCTTCGTGCTGCTGCAGCAGCTTGCTTCCTATGTAGCTAGCTTGTCCAGCCGAAGAGCCCAGCTTCAAGGGTCCAGGTCTGTGACACCCGTGTGGAAGGTTCCTCTTTCAAGTCAGTCCTATCAGCATCGTTTGGGAAATTGCCGTTCTGCATGGTTTGACTAATTATTACTTCTAGGGATAAAAATATCTCGGTAAAAAGAAATCTTGTAATTTAACGGCAAAAATGGTTTTTTGTAAAAAAAATGAATCTTCATGAAATAGATGAAAAACGGAGGATATAAACTATATATTGAAAGATAGATGAAATATAGACAAGATACCGATGAAATAGAGTTCAAAACTCGAATTTAAATGTGGATCCCACAGGAAAACCCTGTCGCCGGTTACTGGCCGACAAATTTTTTCCCTTGCCCAAAAGCAGGAGTAAAACAGAGTTATGATCCTAACAATCAACAAAAGAGATAAAGAAAAAACAACACGGGTGACCCAAATGCTCCTGTTCATATTGACTAGTTGGTGCATGGTGATGCTCCGGTCTTTGATTTTGATAATGGTGTTCATATTGACAATTGATGTAAGCGGAGAGTATTACGCGAAATTAATTCATTGATTCAAGTCATAAAGAGTTACATATATATAACCTAACATGATTAATAGGAATATATAACTAATGTGAAATTGTGAATACAACACAAAATTAATATAGACTCAAGAGGTTGAGCACAAAGCACGAGAAGGTGAGGCAATCAGTAACCAAAAGGTTAGGCTAACACACCCCCGCAGTCTGAGCGTCAGCAATGCGGACATTCAGGCTAGATCTGAACTCCGTAAAGACAGAGGTAGGCAACCTCTTAGTGAAGATATCTGCAAATTGTGATGACGTTGGTATATGAAGAACACGGACATGACCGAGGGCGACACGCTTTCAGACGAAATGACGTGTTTAGTGCGCTGATGCTGCACTGTGTTCGTCAATAAGTAGACCGCACTGATACTGTCATAATAGACAAGTGTAGCTCAACGAATAGGATCATGAAGCTCCTGAAGCAACTGGCACAACCAAATCGGCGACGATGTTTGCCACAGCCCGGTACTCGGCCTCGGCACTGGAATGGGAGAGTGTTCTGGCTCTTTGATGACCAAGAGACGAGGTTGTCATCAAAGAACACAACATAGCCAAAAGATTAATTGTTCTAGCTAGGAAAGAAAGTGCTCTGATTTTTCAAGACTTGCTTACTCTTTTGTTTTAGGGAAAGAAAGGAAGCATCTGTTGTCTTGCTTACTCTTGTGTTTCTGGATAGGCACGGCAACCGGCGACCCGATCTGCAGCATGGGTTGGCCCTGGTAGAACAAATTCGTGTCGTACCTGAAATTGCACCGCAGAGCAATAACCCGTCCTCCTTGGCTCCCGGAGAAGTATCTCGTTGTGTAGTTGTTGAGACTCTGGAGGCAATCCCAGCAGTCGCCAGGTTGCAAATCCGGGGTGCACTGCGCCATGGAGTAGAGTGGCGGAAAGGTGCTGCTGACATCCATGCGGCCGGTGGCGTACATCCTCGTCGAGTTGTACGCCGCCTGCTTGGCCGTGCTCTGGACCAGCACCTTGAGTCCGTGATGATGTCGGTGATGATAGTGACGCTCTCGGTGTTGCCGGGATCCCAACCGGGCAACATGGGCTCTGTGATGTTCTGTATGCTCCATGAGAACAGAAGAATGCCTTCGGAAGAATTGGCCTTGAGGAAGTCATGGTTGGAGAAACGGAGGAGGCAAGAGTCGTTGTAGATGGTCGCGCCCTTGTAGAACGCGCACTGCTGCTGCGCGTCCTGGAACGCGGTGGAGACGCTGTCACCGCAGGCGGAGGTGTTGGCATCGCCGAGGCAGCGCGATGCCGTAGACGGTGTTCGGAGCGGCGCCGACGGAGCCCTTGGCGATGATGGTTGGTGCGGAGGTGTTCTGGAGGAGAATCGTGTGTAGGAGCTCAAGGTTAGGGCTGTAAACGGGCTGAGCTCAAGTGAGCTGGGCCTATCAGGCTCGAACTCGGTAGAAGCTCGAGCCGAGCTCAAGCGAGCCCAAGATGCCAATCAAGTTTTGAGCTGAGCTCGAGCTCAACTCGTTAAGCATGAACAACATGTCATCAGCCAGCAGCTTTTATATGCAACAGTCAACAATCAACAATGCGCAATAAGAAAACAGAAGTGATCATAACGGGTTTATCTTACTTGAAAGGAGAGGAGGGGTTGTCGGCGGTAGACCTTGCAGAGAAGGAACACGGCGTCGGCGGCGACCTTGAATCTTGATGACTTGCGGAGGAGGAACACGGGCATGGCGCCGGCACGGGAGAGGAGGGGCGCCGGGAGGGAGGAGGGGCGGCGGCGGGCCGAGCCAAAGAGGGGCGGCACCGGTGCGGGAGAGGAGGGCACACGCGGGCCGCGGGAGAGGAGGGGCGGGGGGAGAGGAGGGGGACGACGCGCGGCGGGGGGGGGAGAGGAAGGGGACGGGGAGAGGAAGGTGATAGGGGCGGGAGGCCAGGAGGGGCGGCCAGGGGGCGAGGAAAGGCAGCGGCGGGGGAGAGGAGGGAGGGGGACAGGGGCGAGGAGGGGGAGAGGAGGGGGACGGGGGAGGGAGAGGAGGGGTGGCGACGGGGGAGAGGAGGGGGACGGGGAGAAGAGGGGCGCGGGGGAGAGGAGGGGACGGGGAGAGGAGGGGCGCGGCGGGGAGAGAGGTGGGGGGCGAGATTTGGGGCGGCGGGGGGAGAGGAGATGGGGCGAGATTTGGGGCGCGACGGGGGTGATGGACCGTGGGCGCGGGGGTGGGGGCACCAGATTTGAGGGAGAGGCGCGGGTGGGCTGTGGGCAGGCGCCAGGTGGGGTGGGGGACTGGGGGTGGGGGGAATTTGAGAGGAGAGGTGAAAGGGGATGTGGGGAATTGGGGGGGTAAAAAAATCCTAAACTCGCGAGCTATTCGAACTCGGCTTGTTGAAGCTCGCAAATTTAGGATGAAGCTCGAATTCAGCTCGTTTGGAGCTTGAGCTAAACTCGAATCGAGTCTAGAGCGAGCTAAGCTTAAGTAGCTCACGAACCTCGAACTTTTTTTACAGTCCTACTCAAATTTGGCTTGATAGGTGCTATTGGCCGTGTAGTTGCCGCTGGTGCCGCTGCCGCAGAATTCTACGGCGGTGGCGAGCGGCATTAAGCCAAGAAGGAGCAGGACGATGATGATCATGGCTGCCTAACCAATGGTAATTCACCATGCCCTGAGCCTCAGGCCTCGGCTCTGCCTTAGCAGCAGCTCGTTGTCACGTTGCTCCAGCACGAACACCGATCAACACCAAAGTCCAGAGCTAAGTTACCAGTTCAACACAAGATACAAGTATTTGAAGATACGAATTGAGAAGAATAGGAAGCAAGGACTGAGAGGAGCAAATATAGACTAGGAATTGAAAAAAGGGGGCTGGGATTCAGAGAGAGAATTTGGGGGAAGGCAGTGCCTTCTGTTTTGTTCTTCGATGATTCCTTCGTGCTGCTGCTGCTTGTTTAAGAGGGTGTTAAGAATGGTGGTGGTTTATTATTTTTTACTGTAGTTGATTTATTTTTTTATTTTAACTGAGTTGGTTTATTTGGTATAATTAAATTTAAAAAATTTTAAAAATAGAAAAAAAATATATTAACTCATCACGAACAATATAAAAAATACGAGAGAAAAAAAAAGAAAAACCTAAAATTTAAAAAAAAAAGAAAAGCAAAGAAATCAACTGTGCAAAACAAAAAAAAAACGCGCGTGAACAGGAGCCCGTCGCGGACGCTGTAGCATGCCTTCTCAGCCAACCCACAAGCAACCCAGCTCCAATTGTCCTTGTCCGTGACACTCGTATGGAAGGTTCCTTTTTCAAGTCTCTCCTATCAGCATCGTTCGGGAAATTGTCGTTCTGCATGGTTTGACTAATTGTTACTTCCATGATAAATTCTCGGTAAAAAAATCTCATAATTTAACGGCAAAATCGTTTTTTTTTCAAAAAATGAATCTTCATGAAATAGATATGAAAAACGGCGGAGATAAACTATATATTGAAAGATAGATGGAATATAGACAAGATACCGATGAAATAGAGTTCAAAACTCGAATTTAAATGTGGATCCCACAGAAAAACCTGTCGCTAGTTACTGGCTGAGATATTTTTTTTTCCCCCTGGTTACTTCGCTTGCCGTACGTTTCTGCAGCTCCTACTTTTCTCTCGATGGTCCTGGGCTTGCCTAATCAAAGGGGGATATTTGGAAGTCACCACGGAATTTGCCGATGAATTTACCAAGGTATCGAGCTATCGACGATGACAGAGTACATGTGAAACAACGAAAAAAACAACATGCGAAAAAAAGAGAAGTCCAATTTCCAAGGTTTCTGTCAAGGGAGAAGAAGCCTGCTTAGGAAGGTCTCCAACCGGCTTTTTTCCTACTCCGGGTCTATTGGATTTGAACTGAAACTGTATTGTAATAATTATTAATTTTTTAAATTATTTAAGTAAAAATAAAAGTATCATTATATTTCTATAGATAATGCAAAATAATAATAATAAAGCAAAATTTAAAAATCGACGTATTCTAAGCTAGAAGAAGCCACTTAGAGCGGCCCCACAGTGATTTTAGCGATCCAGTAAAGTATGGATTATCTATTAGTATTGGCAGATGGATCCTAGAAGATGTTTTTCATACCGAAAAGCCTAAAACACTCTAAGCTTCAGTGTTGATGGCACTAATCAAGATAAGAAAAATCTAAAGTTTGTACATGTAACATCCCAAATTCTAGGGCATACAAAATAAGAACAATTTTGAACTTTTTGAATGCATTTTTGTTTCCTTGGCTCTTTATTGGAGTTTTTTTAGAAAATTTGATTTTCAAAAAATCAAAAGTGCATGTAATGCAAATAAAAAATTGAGACCAAGTTATAAAAACTAAAAAGATGATTAAAAGTTTGTACGAGATTATGTATGGTGGAAATCATTTCAAAAACTCATAAATATAAACATGCCACTGGAAATAAATATTTGAGTAATTTTTGAACACGATCTAAGAGTTCAATTAAATTAGAAATCGACTTTATATTGGAGTTATTTCTCTTTTTTAATAATATTCAATGATTGCTATAGTTCAGCTTCAATTAGGGCCTACCTAATTGGGGGTCTGTTGGACCTAGAAAATTAATTCTGAACCTATGTGTTTACCATGCTAGTTCTCTAGGGACCCCGGATATTGAATACCTGAAATCCTCATATGTTTTCCGTGCTAATCCCATGATCAATGACTAGTATACACATTCAAAAGTCAAAACATTGAGATCACATCTGTATACAATGTATATATTTAATTTGCAACAAGGGTTGAATATATACAAGCGATGTATAAATAGTTTACAACATATGGCCGATTGACCAAATAAATATCAAGAGTAAATCGCAGCAGAAGACAAGTACATAAATAAATTAGTCCAGTGGTGTGCCACTATAGGTTATAGGCAACCGACTAGGATTAGGTCTTAGAAAAAATCCATCGTCATAATCCCTGATACAGGGAGCAAAATATGTATTATCGGGCTTTTTTCCTCATTCTCTAAATAATAATTTAAGCAAGACTGACTTCATTATGTACTCAGCAAAGATTGCTTCGGAATTAATTGTAAACTTGGTTAACTCGTCTTCCATGCCCAGTTACAGAGAAGTTTCCAAATGCATGGTAACGGCTTGTCGGCCTGGTGGGTTGTTTGGTGCCGTGGATGGCCCATCGTGCAGCCCACGAAGCACAAATCGCACGAGAGATAGATAAGCTCCCGCATCCACATCATGCATCGTATGATCAATCGGCTATAGAAAGTGATTGTTAACTTGGAGTAAATCAGGCTGCACTTGGAGTAAATCAGGCTGCACACTTCCTACTCATCTTCTTCACAAAATGTAAGAAGACCTCCTAGCCAAAATGCGTAATTAGGCAGTTTATAAAACATTTTCCAATATTTATTTGCTCCTTTTTTTGGCTTTTCAGTTGGTTTTTGCTTTCGACTTCTTTCAGCGATCACTATTTAATGTCTAGTGGACATGTCTCTACTCTGTCAACTTGTTTAATTCCTAATGCGAGTTGTTTGATGATGGCGTTTAGATGGACCAGATTCACGTGTCTTTTTAAGTTGTATGTTATCAATGAAAATCATTGCTCCATGGTGGTTTTTTTTGTTGTCTTCTCGATCTTCGGAGCTATGTTCACAGTGACAAAGACGTCCATGTTTGTTGTTCATGTGCCATATCTTTAATTTGCCATTTGGTAAATTGGATGGGTCCACGGCGTGCCTGCTCGCCCGCTGGACCACCGCTTGCTTCTCCGCTGAGGCGCATACATCCCGCCGGGCTGTTGCCACCAACTACAGCTAGGAGAGGAAGCACAGTGAGAGCAGACACCGGAGATTGGGGTTTGGAGAATCGATCGAGTCAAGCCGGCCGCATGCGTGAGGACCATGCGACGCAGCAAGCCCACAACAGCCCAATTGCTCCAAGCGACACAGCGTCTGGCCGGGAAAGTTTGCCATGGTGTTGGCGGCAGCAGGGCATGACAGAGCCTCGATGGCTTGTCGCCGACGAGCCTGAGCAGCCGCCTAGGGTCACCGGGAGGTGGCTCCGCACCCTGGATGAGCAGTCACACCCTCACAGGTTTCAGCTACGAACAGGCAGCTGCTGGTCTAGATTACGGTCTATTATACTGAAGACAATGGACTATTGCTTTCCCACCAATTCTATTACTCAGTCTATTATACTATCAATATCTCTTATATTTAAATCAATCTTGAAGGTGGCAGCATAGGCATTTGAAAGTGTTATAAATATTATGTGTATTGATATGAGACCCAAAGGGCCAAATATATAGGAGAGTACAAAGGGATATGCCATATAGAGATAAGGCATATATAGAATAGAATACAAACTCTATATTCTAATACAACTCTATCTCCTTAACACCTACTGTTGCCATGGAATAGATAGAAGCATGGCAGCAGCAGATCAAAGCCTAAGACGGCGACGGCACATTGCACGAGGTGCACGAGAAGCGCGCAGCCTTAAAAGCTCAGAGCGGCGGCTAAAGTAGCGGCGGTATCATAACAACTTCTACGATCTGCACGCGGCTCAGAGAGAAGAGCGGTGACAGCTGTCATGCAAAACAAAATCCCTAGACTTCTATGACTGACAACAAATTTGTGGACTCGCACAGCTTTAACGAATTGGAGAATAAAGGCACACAAACTTTTTTTGAGAAGTGCTTCGGTGCTTTTCCAACAGAAAAGTTGCACATATCTCAAAGCAACTAAAATTAGTTAAGCCAAGGGTAAATTAGTAACTAGCATTGCAAGACTTGATGGATCCAAGGGCTAAGTCCAGCCCGCCCGTCGGCCCTCTGCGCATGCGCACGTCCAGCACTTCTCCCCATCGCCGTCGCCTCCCCTCTGCGCGTGCGCACGTCCAGCACTCCCATCGCCGCCGCCTCCCCTCTGCGCGTGCGCACGTCTAGCACTCCCATCGCCGTCGCCTCCCTCCCCGTCGCCAGCGCGTGTTCCTCCATCGCCTCCCTCCCCTCCCCCCCTCGACGCCAGGGCCATTTACCTTGCGCCCACACCCTCTGTCGCACTGCTCGGACTACCCGTGGAGATCTGCGAGCTACTGCGCAAGGACGCCAGCGTCAAGGTGCCCGACTGGTTCTTCCCCGACCACTGGATCCTGCGGTGCGTCGTCGTCGTCGCCGTGTCTTTGGAGCCGACCGAGGTGAGCTACTGTTTAACTTGGTTTTCATTAGATGAAAAACTTGGATCTTGATCCAGGTTTGGGTTCCTAGTTCGGTGATCTGCTTACCTGCTTTCTAAAATTTGCTAGTCTTGATGCTTACATCACCAATTTCATAGAGGAGGTGAATCAGATTGAAGAGTGCGCAATGAAATTGGACTAATCAAGAACCGAGCAGTCCTTTTACGGAGCAATTTTTTGCTTGCTTTTATCTTTGAGTAATCAAAGTGATGACTGAGATAATGAGCGTAATCACTTAATTCCCTCAAAATGAATCAGACATGATCTTTGTGTAGCAAAACGCAATCTTAACTCTTAACCCCAAATTATCTCATGATTCCCTCAAAGCAAATTTCTGTATAGACATAATTGTTGTCTTCCACCACTGTAAATAGTGTATCATGGCCATTAGATGTATATCTCCAGAGTTCAGACATTAGCAAAGAACAGATTGTACTTGTAACTTTTGACATGTATAATTGACCCTTTTCCCTTTAATAGCTTCCCTGAACTAGAAGTTGTACCGCGTGTTATTACTACTTGACTCGACACTACAAGTTACTTTTTGTTCCTGTGGTAGTCAATGCTAAGTTTTAATGAGGAAGAGATCTTAGTCTGATGAAAAATTGTAACATTTAAATTTGATAGGATGGACGAATTTGTTAGCCTAAGCGGTGAAGATGATAGTGAATTTGGCGATGGTTTTCATCGGACTCATTCATCGAGAGTTTATCTAACTCAAATGATGCCGTTACACCGACTAAGAAACGCAAGTGTTCCACTGAAGATGGATGCAGCAGGGAGTACAATAACCGACATACGGAGGTTAGATTTTTTCCTCCGAAATTGGCATGTAGAGGTACACTATGTTTATGCAGTTAGAAGCAAAATATTTTTGGAAATGTTAATCTAGTGGCATGTAGAAAGCAGGTAGTGACTCTACTACATTATGTAAACTTGTTGCTAGTGCTCTTAACTTTTTCTGAAATCAAAGAGACAACTTGTGTTGGACAATTTGCATGCTATTTGGGCTTGTGACAACTTTTGGCAAACCATTTGTTTCTTGCTGATAGGAAAACAACAATGCTAGGGAGCCTCATGATTCGGGGAGCAGTCATGATATGTGTTGCAATGTTGAGGAAAATAATGCAACTCTAGATGAGTATGACAATATAGTTATGATGACTTTTCAAAGTGAAGACGAATGTTACAGTTTTTACAATAATTATGCTAGAAAGAAAGGTTTCAGCGTTAGAAAGAACATTGTGAGGCGTGAAAAAAAGTTGGAGGTATTTACTATAGACGTTATGTTTGCTTTAAGCATGGGAGTCGAGATCCAAAATGGAGTAACGTCAATGGTCGGGTAAGGAGAGAAAGAGCGCAGACTCGAGGTAATTGTAAGGCTCAACTCAGCATTAGGCTTGATTTAGATACGGGCGAGTTATATTATGAACTGCCAAATGTGAAAATGTACCTTGCTTGTAGATATGCCGCACAACCACATGTGCTATATAGGCTCTAGCTAATTAAGTTGTCTAGGTCTAGCCTTGCATTTTGGTAGGATGAAATAGTGAGGGCATTCCATGAAGGTTTGCTCGTAGGGGCTCTCTTCATCAATGTGTTGGGATCAAAACTTTTCTAATACAACGGTGAATGCCCACTTGGGGGACGGACCTAAGTGAGGGTCCTCACTTGGGGGATAGACCTAAGTGAGGGTTCGAATGCTCACTTGGGGGATAGACCCAAGTGAGGTTCGATATTTATCATGCTGGTGCAAGGTTAGAATTAGATGATGTAAATGCTATATGATAATCAATTTTATCATACGCCTAAGGAAGCATGAAGTTACCGATGGTATATTTAATTATCTCATGTGAGTAAAGTTGTACGACCTCTCAAAGTGTTCAAAACTATTTAAATAGCTGTGCTCACGATCGTGAGTATGCTTTGATGCAACCATAATGGTTATAGCTTTTATTTTTACAAAATTGTTTCGTTGGAAAAGTTAGATGGCATGTACATGTCGTGTGTGCCATGTCCATGGTCAAGAATTGTTTGATAATTGCAGCCATGGAGGGCTGTGAATGGAAGTGGTTTACTGTTATACAAATGCTATTTCATTACAAATCAACTGCTCTTTACAATTCCATTGTAAATTACTACTTATCGATATTGCAAATGAAACTTGCTTCATGCTAAAACTAACTTTAGCATAGAGCCATATTCATTGTTAGCCTTGCATTTATATATATGTTGTGATACACTACAAGTCTTTTTGAGTACACAATATACTCAACCTTACTCAAATTATTGTTGATCAGATAATAAGGAAGATAACATGCCTGATGACACATATTTTGCCCCTGGCACCGAGGAATTCGACGATGGGACATCTTTCTAGGGCCTAACTCTAGTCGGTTGCCTATGGGCTATGTTGGCACACCGCTGTACGCTTTTGCTTACTTGCTTGTCTTCCGCTGCACTTTATTCTTGATATTTATATTTATTTGGCCAGTCAATCCTATGTTGTAAACTTTAATTATGCATCGCTTATATATTACTCCTTTGTTGTAAATTAATTGTATATGATATGTATGGATGTGATTTCGAAGTTGCGAATGTGTGTGCTAGCCACTGATCATGAGACTAGTATGGAACACATACGATGATTTTGGGCATTCCATACCTAGGGTCCCCACATTCTAGGACAAGTTCTAAGTCATATGCTTAGCCAAGCTTAGCCGATATCGATACAAATGTTGTACTTCCATAAAAACACAATTTTGGTCATTTCAAGAAATGTTTTAGAATAATTTGGGCAGAGGGGTGATGAGGACATCCCTTCCATGGATACAACTCATCCACAACAAGGACCACTTACTCGAGCTCGTGCTCGTCAACTTAATTACCAGGTGAATTCATTCCTAGGTTCATATATTACTGAGAATAAACCGCTACCTAATGCAAGTGATTTAATCGTGGTTAGGAACCTGGGAAAGGATGAAGAAAAGGGACATGGAGTCATGGACATGCAAGGATGGAATCATGGAGGTCACCACGTCACTTTGGGATCAAGTCAAGTAAGAATCTGAGTTGGACACGTTCTGGAATCGGATTCGAACTGCTGCGTTGGTACCACATTCAAATGGGCATAACTTCTTCATACGGACTCCGTTTGGGGTGTTCTTGTACTTCATGGAAAGCTTATGAAGTCTACTTTCCAACGGATACACCTCATCTTCAAATTCCATCCGAGCCAGCCGCAATCATCAAAACAATTCACGTTGGTTTCTAAGTCCGAATCCAAAAAGGGTGCTGCGCCACCACCACTTGGGCTCATGGGCCTTGTAACCCTAGGGCGTCTCCCTGGTCGTTTCTCTATAAATAGGAGCCGTCGCCCCCTGCTAGGACTTGGATTTCGTTGAGTTTAGGTTTAGCCTTTGCGCAAACTTTGGTTTTTCAGTTGTGTCAGACGACCACCTGTCAAGACTACCTTCGGGATCCCACCTTTGTTTTTCAATACCAACTTTGTTATTCGCGATATCAGATTGCTTTTCGTCTTATTCTTGCTAGTTCTTCGATTGCTTGCAGAGATTGAACTTCGTGTTCAGGTTGATCGTGCTTCCAGCAAGATCAATAACATCTCGGAGTTGGTTCAGCGATTGCTAAGGCGCAAGCAACGTCGTACGGTTGTAGTCGGATCGCGAGAGTCACCTCCACCAAATCGATAGTTATCAATCTCATCGAAAGATCGGGCACCCCGTTTCCATCAAGTGGTATCAGAGCTCAAGGTTGCTCGGTGAGAATTTCCAGTTATTCCTAGATTAGATTGCTTTTCATTACCTACGATTACACAAAAGCAAAAAAATAGTAGTAGATCACCCGGTCCAAACCAATCTTAGCCTCATAATTTTTCTTTTAGTACTTTGCATTGTTGAACTTTCGTTGCATCGTCGTGTCCTTTGCTGGTCTTAGTGTCTAGTTCCTCTAGAGTTTCGAGTTCTGTTCACGTCTTGATTTCACCGTTGCGGTTGGTTTCGAACTGCCACGTCAAGGGAAGGAAAAGAGGGGGACTCAGTTTCTAGGGAGGCTTTGCCTTAGTTGGACTTGGAATAGGACTCAGAATTGGATTCGGAATTGGACTCAGAATTGGACTCGGAATTGGACTCGGAATTGGACTCGGAATTGGACTCGGAATTGGACTCGGAGTAGGACTTGGAATTGGACTCGGAGTGGGAGCAAAGTAGATAGACAAGAAGGAAAAGGCAGCCGCAGATAGAAAGAGCCACGGCGTAAAAAAAAAAGAGAAGAGAGAGAAAATCCTAACTTTTGCATACGACCTCCGATTGAGGCGTTTCTTGATCCGTTGGAAAGGAAATGGGAAAATAGAGCCAGAAAAAATGAAGTCTGAAAAATTTGAGGATTTCAGATCCGCGTAAGCCACCACGCATACGTGCAGCGACTTTGACCCCAAAAAAGGTCGTTTAGGACCTCAAAACGGCCGCAAAGTCAACAAAAGTCAACTTTCTCGGAATTCGCTCAAAATTTACAGGGACCTTCTACAGGTTATTCTAAGGTGTCCCGTGAAGACAGCGTCCTTTTCTGAGCCTCTGAACTCCATGGGCAACGTCATCTAGATTCTTTCTGTGCGGTGTACTCGTTTGTGTTCTAGGCTCGCGTCTCTAGTACGGTCTAGCCTAGGACCAGCACCAACCGGCGTTGAGCGATTTTTCAGCTTGCATTTTCTGATTTGATTATTGCTAATCCTTGCTACCAAACTTGAGCCTTCCCAGCTACACCTCTCCTACACCGTACAGGCTGAGCTTCACCTGGCAATCGCTCTATCTAATCTTCAGAGATACGTTGACATCGCTGGGAGCCGATCACCCCTGTTTTTCTTGGTAAGAATTGGTAAGAGTTCGATAAAAGGCCTGAGTGTGAGCGACTTTTTGAACCTCCTCATCCTAGTAGTTGCTGTTAGGGACATATTCTTGTGTTTTAGTCGGTTCAAATGAGGAGAGATAAGGTATTGAATCAATTCAATACATTGGAGGGGTCAATTCCAACAAAAGAATGAAATATATGTGTGAGCTCTTACAATGTGATGTGAAATGCTGCAAATGTTTTGTACTTCCTCATCTAACTCGTTGGCAGTATTTACAGAACACTGTTCTGCATGAAGTGATAAAATGAAACTACAGAAATCCACAGATGTTTTGATCTCTCGCGTTGACTGACCAAACGCTCCTGAAGCAAACACTTAGCAATTAGCATAGTTCTTCTTTAGTAGATTTGCACTCTAAATTTCAGCTCTTATTTAACAGATTTGCTCTCCGAATTTCAGTTATCCAGCATCAATAAATGCCATTCAACATACATTATCTTGTCGCTATTAATTCGGAAGTTTTCAGAGTTAACACAAAAAGGCCTTCAAATAAAGCAGTAGTACAAAAAACACATGATCTGGAATAATTAAAATTATCTGCCACTTAGGATAGATATTGTCACATCATTAACACTAAAGGGCTCAGCAACTGTTGACGACTCTTCCTTTGTTACCCTTATGTGGAAATATGCTGGATGTTTAGGTTCAGGCAGAGTCATACTCTCGCTGCTTAGCATTGCAACCAGATCGGACATGGTGGGTCGGTCAGCCGCATTCTCTTGCACACACAGCAACACAATGTTAATACATCTCATTGTCTCTGATGCATGAAACTCTGAAACTAATGATGCATCGACAAGTTCAAGCCATATTTCCTCTTTCCATAACTTCCATGCCTTCAAGGAGTTTAATCACACAATACATTGCGGTTACTGCATAAACAGAACAAATTGTACATAGTAAACATTCAGAAGACTCACATATCCGAGAAGATTGAAGAAGTCTCCATATTGATGGAAACCAGAGTTTCTTTTCCCATTGATGATCTCAAGAATTAGCACACCAAAGCTGAAAACATCAGATTTTATTGAGAAGAAGCCCTCAGAAGCATACTCAGGAGCCATATAACCACTGAAAATGTGAAACATGGAAAAAGAACAAATTTGTATGTCAAGTTGTTATATTAGGTTGACTTGTAATATAATTAGGATAGACTATTTTGTAAGAAAAGCTTACTATGTGCCAACGACCCTTTTTGTGTTTCCTTCAGTATCATTTGAGCTGAATATTTTCGCAGGCCCAAAATCTGAAATTTTCGGATTCATTTCACGGTCCAAGAGAATGTTGCTTGCTTTAAGATCTCTATGTATGACACGTAAACGAGAGTGCTTATGCAAATAAAGAAGTCCTTGCGCTATGCCTTCAATTATTGATAGGCGTTTATTCCAATTTAGTAAAGCTTTTCTTGTTTCATCTGCACATCAATTAAACATAGATATCACCTTCAGCAGTCAGAGTTAACCCAGAATTATTTTTTTTTGAAGTCAATTGTTTTTTTTTTGACCTAGGGCTGTGAGTAAAAGACAGAGTTACTTGTATGACAAGAAAAACAATTTTCAACATGGTCATGGATAATTTAGCAAAGGATGAAAGCTAGGTTTGATTTTGTTTCTCATTATGTACGCGTAGGAATGTGTTTCTACCTTGTATACAGTGCCAAAGCCACCTTGCCCAAGTTTATTTTCATCTGAGAGGTTACTTGTAGCATCTGATACTTGCAAAAAGTTGAAAAAAGTGAACTGTGAACTCCTTTCTTCTATTCCCCAAACTAGTGCTTCATCTTCGTGCACCTTCATGTTAGGCTTGTCCAAAATTGATGTGATCCTTTCAGTTAATTCTCATGCATATATAATTGGAGCAAAATTAAGACTCAAACGGCTTGAGAGAGTCGAGTACAAATGCACAATAGCATTTCCATAATCGACCTTTTATGTGCCTTCTGATCAATACAAAGCAAAAGATGAAGCAGAAAAGCGATGCGAGTAGAGGAACAACCGTTGCAATGACCAAAACCTTACTCATACGCCCTGACATGAAAATTTTCACATACATACACATGGTTAATTAAATAACGGTTTGACGCATATGGACCATATAATTACACAAGACTTGGATATTTCGATTATTTTAGGAAGATTTCGGAATAATGTGAGAATCAAAATTACACATGGCATCACATGCAAGGTTGTGATAATCAAAACGTTGAATCATATCGGTCTTATCCTGACAAAATCATGGGGTTTAGTTCTAGAATCGGTCTTATCCTGACAAAATAAGAAACCCACCTATTTTTTTTAAAAAAGATAATCTTTATGATGGCTTGTGAGCCTATGTAAACGATAATATTTTGGAAAATGCCAGACTAAAAGATGGATTTACTAAAATGCCACTCTAAAACTTATTCCGTCATATGATGGCCACTCCAACGCTTTTTTTTTTGCGAGATTTTGCTCCTTGAGGGCTATCATCTCCGACAGTTGACAATAAGTTTAGCCCTCGAAATTCCAACATCTCATTTTTTTTTTATCTTATATCTGGTTATTCTGTATGGATACAGTCCAGGAACACTAAAATAAATTGCTCAATAAAATAAGTAGCGTGCATGGAAGCTGCTTTTGACATTGTTTCAAACGATACAATAGATAGATCTAAAGCTCCTTGAGAAAAAAAAAATCAATAGCTCAGGTTTTTCAACTTGCTCTTGTGTTTTACGGAAAGAAAGGAAGTATCTGTTGTCTTGCTTGCTCTTGTGTTTTACGGAAAGAAAGGAAGTATCTGTTGTCTTGCTTACTCTTGTGTTTCTGGGTAGAACAAATACGTCTCGTACCTGCAACTGCACCGCAGAGCAATAACCCGTCCTCCATGTTTCCCGGAGAGGGATCTCGTTGTGTAGTTGATGAGACTCTGGAGGCAATCCCAGCAGTCGCCAGGTTGCAAATCCGGGGTGCACTGCGCCATGGAGTAGAGTGAAGAAAAGGTGCTGCTGACATCCATGCGGCCGGTGTACGCCGCCAGCTTGGCCGTGTCCTGGACCAGCACCTTGATGTTGTCCGTGAAGATGAAGCTGATATCCGTGTTCCAAATGAACAGAATAGAGTCTCCGGAAAAACTGGCCTTGAGGAAGTCCTGGTTGGAGAAGCGGAGTAGGCAATGTTCGTAGAAGATGGTCGCGTCCTTGTTGTACGCGCACAGCTGCTGCGCGTCCTGGAACGCGGTGGAGACGCAGTCGCCGCAGGCGGAGGCGTTGGCGTCGCCGCGGCAGAGCGCGAGGCCGTAGACGGTGTCCGGAACGGCGCCGACGGAGCCCTTGGCGAAGAGGGTTGGTGCGGAGGAGGTGTTCTTGGGGAGAATCGTGTATAGGTGCTCAAGGTTGGCTTGATAGGTGCTATTGGCCGTGTAGTTGCCATTGCTGGTGCCGCAGATTTGCCACGGGGGCTGGGCGGCGGTGAACGGCATTAAGCCTAGAACGAGCAGGACGATGATGGTCAACGAGCAGGACGATGATGGTCATGGGCCTCCATTACTATAGAAAATCTAATACCAGACGGTAAATCAAAGACGATTTTAAAAAATCATCTGTGATGTACACTATCACAAACAGTTTTAATTTGAAAACCATTTGTACTGCTGAAGGATTATCACAGACGGTTTTACAAATTAACCGTCTGTGATAGTCATCTATTTTTCAAACCGTCTGTGATAACCTTCTATTATCATTGACCCATAAATTCAGACGGTTAGAAAACCGTCTGTGATATGTGATAATAGTTTATGTAGTAGTGCTCATAGCTGCCTAACCAACGGTAATTCACTTTTAAGACCTAACAGCATCGTTTGCAAAATTGTCGTTCTGCATGTTTTGACTAATTATTACTTCCAGGGATAAAAAAATTCTCGGTAAAAAGAAATCTCGTAATAAAAACGGCAAAAAATGGTTGTTTGTAAAAAAAATCGAATATTCATGAAATTACTACTTTGTACACTCGTGCTAAATGCCTTGCCATGCATGAGTTTGGCATCTCTAGTCCGCAATTCCAATACCGATGTTGTGAAGACATAATGAAATTTGGACACAGGTGCACCTTGATCAAAGCTAACAAAATGCTTTCCTGGTGAACTGATAGAAAGTAGCATCCCCTCATGTTTCTGCAGCTAATACATGGCAAATCCATGCTGTACTTGGACGTAAGGAAAACACTATGTATAAATATCCATATTATCACAGTGAATATGTAGCACAAATACTCATATTAACTTGAAAGGAACTACAATACAATGGCCAAGTGATCTTTAATCGCTACATGCATATGCTGAATAAAAACTTGACGTGGGATGACATAGGATTGAAGATAACTTTGAATTTGTGCATCCTAACAAATGGATGACGCCAACCGCTGTCTCAATACAACAACCTACGATAAAAAATTTAGCCAACCACACATTTTGATCCTTGTCTACTCTATCACGTAAAAGTAGACATGATTTTTTTCATGCAAACACGAGGAATCACAAAAACACAGGGGTATTATAAAGAAAATCGTCCAATTCCCGAAAGGTAGCATGCAGCATAAACTTGAGAATTGGTAAAATATATTACTTATCTTGAAAATAATGTTATCTCTCCGCAAAGGATATATGGCCGTTATATAACCGAATCAACCAAAAGAAAACAATCAACGCAATCTAATAGTAAACAAACCAAAACAAATTAAGTTAAAATTATATTCCTAATTATCCTTCAGCCGGCTCGTATACGAAATTGATGATTATCCAACACCTGTGGAGTGGCGTCTTGTGCGGTCCCAACGTCGATGCGTACAACACATGAGCCACGGTGGGACCCACGGATTTGGCTTGAGATCATAATTGCTCCATGTGGCCACGCTACATGCATCCATTAATTAATAAAGGAATAATCTGTCCTCTCTCCACGTGGATTAAGAAACCACAGCGTTGCAGCTCCTGGGCTCGCGTACGTGCTGGACTGCAGCGCACATGGGGGCCGTGGTCAAGTGGGGCCCACGAGCTCAGGAGTGGACCCGTATGACCAGTGGTGGGACCAGGATTTATTGGAGCCTCGGGCCCAAAACTAAGAAGAACATAAGTCTATAACTAATATCAAATACTATCAGTACTGAGGTATAACAAAAGTACAATATTAATACATAATCAAAATAAAATTTGAATTTCATGTTGAACGATATGATAAAATAGATAAAACATAGCAAAAAGAAGAATATAACATACCATTAGTATGAGATAATTTTTGCGTAATTAACAAAGATTTGGTTCATTTGATATGAAGTTTTTACACAGTGGAGAACTGGAGATACCTTTTCAGGGTTGATTATCACAGAAATCCAGGAACAACACTTTCAAGATCCTCCACCTTCAAAGCTCTGGTTTTAAACTATTTGCACTGGGTGCTGGAGAATTGGACACAGAAGCAAGTGATAAGAGGAAAATACAAGCAGAATTGCAACAAGAATTTTCAATATAACACAAGGACTGATATTCTTTCCATGTGCAATGTCAAAATAAGTTTGTTAATAATGGAGTTATTTTCTTAACAGGAATGATAACGGATTTATTACAAAACATAATCAATCTTCAACTTTTCAGAAACAAAAACATCGCTAGTAGCCCACATTAGGAATCATAAGAAAATATATCTTCAAGATACTCCAATCCCCAAGCAGTCCATTGATCCGAGAAACAATAAAGAGGGTATTTTGCTTGTATTTCCCCTTTGTTGAATTATAAAAACAGAAATGAGGTTTTGTACCTTCCCTTGTTACCAAAAAGAATTTGTCTTCTGTTGAAATTGGTGATTTGCTTGCATAAAAGACAACCTACAAAATCTCCTGGATGAACAACCCTCCAAGGAGAGCAATGTTTAGAGATCGCGGCGGAGAGGAGGCGGGGGTCGGTCTTCTGCTGCGAGATCGGCGAGAGAGGAGGTGCCGAGGCGGGGCGTGCCGCGCCCATGGCCGAGGCAGAGAGGAGGCGCCAAGGCGGGGGGCCGTGCCGCGCCACCGTGGGCCGAGGCAAAGAGGAGGCGCTGAGGCGGGGTGCGGCGTCACGGGCTCACGGGCGGCGGTGGGGGGCTGGGGGCGACGCGTCGCGCGCGGAGATGCGGCTAGAGCCTAGAGGCGAGTGGAGACTGGAGAGACGGGAGCGCTCACGATTAGTGTAGACCGTCGGGGCGTCGGGTGAACTGGCGATTGGACGTCGAGGCGTGATGGGTTGGCTGCTCGCGATGAATAGTATCGGGCCGATCAATAAGCCTCGGGCCCAAGTATTGTGCAATATGTTTTAGGGTATATTAGACAAAATTTTGCACTATTATTTTTCTGGGCCTCGGGCCGTTGCCCAACCAGCTCGAGGCCCATCTCCGCCCCTGCGCATGACGCATAAACCTTGCCGGCGTCGTTGCCTCCTCGTTTAAGCTACAAATCTAGCAAATAATATATCAATTAGCCAGTATCTTCCAATGATACCATCTATTCTGACATATAACTTTCTTTCTTATGGCCTTTCAAATGTATCTTTACTTTAGACTTGTAAAAATTATTAGACTCAGATTTAACCAATCTAGAATCTTCTGTAAAACCATTGCACTATTTTCTTTATCAGTAGATAGTACTCACACATACATCGCTGAATCATTTCATATAGGACGTAAGTCGTACCATACATTAATGTTGCAACATCAGAGTTTAAATAGTCCACATCAGGTCAAATTTACAATAAGGCTGATCAAGCCAAATGGATTCATACATAAAATAGTGGTAGTGGTAATGGAAGCAACAGGGAGATGGCACATCTCGCCATAGGCAAGTGATTGGAAAGGGTTTATGTGCAACTGATATTAACCAAAAACTTGGTTAGCATTGGTGCACGCAAACACCACCTTAGCTAGCTAGACTGGGGCAAGACATAATCTACTAGATACATAATCTACTGGACATGGCATAATAATGCCAAAAATTACCGCTGATATTCTTCAACTATTCTTGTCCACCGCAGCTGTGCAAATTCTCTCAAGGGATTGCTCCAAATTGGAGGACCAAAGCGCATATTCATGAAGTTTGCGAATCACGTCCATGAAAGTATGCCCCCATGGCGCTCTAACTGGTAATACCACTACTGTGCAACGCCAGTTACACGGTATGCCGCCAACTAAACTTTATCCTCCTCCAAAGTACGCTACCCCCCAAAAAATTGCTCACATCTATTGAGCCATAGCAACAGATCCTCGTCTCCACCGTACGTTTAAAAATTGAGCTTATGGTATTGTGGCGCACCCCTTTTTTCGTCTTCATTCTGGTCCCCCTTGCTACCCGATCAATCCATCATGCTGCTCCTGTCGTCTGTGTCCAGGATGCTTTATGATGCCCCATTGCCTTCTTGTAGACATGTAATGGCAGCACGGTCCAGCCCTTGCTATAGCTTGATGCTGTTAATGTCATTCATCATGATGGCAATCATCTTGCCGATGTCTTCAATTGTCTTTGGTTCCTCCATGAGAAGGATGTTGGCCGGCTCTGATACTAAGTTGATATGGCTGAGTTTGGGGCTGTGGTTTCGGTGGACCTAGAGAGGTGGAAGTAGATGTAGTATGGAAACAGGATTGGAGCGCAAGAGATAGCGAGGAAGAACAGGCTCGCCCTCAGGCGACTGGTCGGGATTTACACCAGCCAGCGTCAAGGCTCTGAGCTGCCAGGATAGAAGAAGATTGTTTCTATTGCCTGCCTGAGATTACAACATACGTTCTTTTTATAACCCACGTTACAATCGACTTAATACGACTCTAAGTATTATATGTAACGGAATCAGAGAAGCCAATTTGGAAGGCTACCGAATCCTATCTAGTATCTGACTCTAATAACTTAACTTACAAGCAATAAGGGTTTCCTAATCTAGATTTATCCTTCCAAACTGAGGCTTGTATTATTGTTGGTCAGCTGTTGCCGCGCGTCACCTGTTTCTGGCGTAGCTTTGTCAACCAGCACAGCCAACCCTGCAGCCAACTCTTGCTCCCGTCGTGCAGTTATTCTTGAGTAATGTCTGCCCCAATAAGAGTCCATAACACGACTGAATAAAGATTACGGATTGCTATTTGTAGGTTGCATGATGTTTTAAACTAGTAATCAACCCATGCGTCGCACGAGCTACATATATTCGCTATGTCTTTGCAAATTTAGTACTAGGTTTATAGAAATTTTGATAGCAAACTGTTTTAAATATTGAAAATTCAAAATTTTCATTATACGTTCTCTTTAGATTAGTACATGTGTAATTTTAGTTCCAAATTTGTACATATTTACATATCAAACTTTTTTATATTTTGGAATTTATATATATTTGGATTCAATTATTTCAAGTTAGATTTAGTCCTAACAATTATAACGGCAATGGTCACCGAGTTGCGAACAAATCTTCATCACGCGCGTTGAAAAATCAAGGTGATCTATAATGTTTTTGTAAGAAGTTTTTGGTATAAGCCCTATAGAACAAAAAGGAAAGGGCGTTATCACTGAATCTGATATGTTTCACCGTAGCAACCACCAGTGACGAAACCAGGATTTTGTTGATGGGGTGTGAACTTAAGACACGTCGGTAATTACAAGTAAATAAAAGTAATTATAAGCATAACAAGCTTCTTCAGCCTAACGAAGAATGAACTTAAAGCAATATAAGAACTACTACTAGTCCTAAGAAGACTCACATCAGAAGTGAAGCTACCTACATAACATCAAGTATTAAACTAAAGCAAGAAGCAACTACAGTATTGCTATATCCCCCTGTGGTTACCCTTCAGGAACCTTAAATGACAAATCTTTGCTCTGTTCTCTATCAAGAATAGCAGTTAGGTACCAATGTACCATAGATACATTGGTATTCTGGTAATTAGGCACATATATATGATTTATACAATAAAGAGTAAAGACAACCCATGTCCTTCAAAAATGAGTTAGCACCTAATGAATCACCTTCACTCTTGTGCCTTCCTAGCTATGAGCAGCAATGAACCAAATACAAGATAATTAGATAAAGCAAATGCTAACTTCTAAGCTTCACTAACTCAATAACCCTAGTTGAGATTTCATTTCAGTCTTCAGATTTGAGAACTGATAGCAGAGCTATACTAGTACACTAAGCTATCGTGTCATGATAGTCTCGTCCCTTGTATTTCAGATTTGACTCATTTGAGAACAGACCTATACTACACATAGCTACATTTGAGAATAAACATAGGCCATGCAATTGTCTATTGCCTGTTGGGCCTAATGGAGTAATGGGCTGCCAAATGTATGTATAGTGTATAGGAGTATATGTAGTATATACTTTGTATATTAGGGGTATATATCGGATTTTTGGTAAAAATTTTGGGGGTACAACTGCACCCCCATGCATGTGCTCTCCCTCTACCACTGGAAACTGCAGGCAAGATTGATGGATGCATGAATCGGTAGCTAACATGAAATGCATGGAGTTTGTCTTAAAGAAATAATATGTGGTGCTTGCATGCAAGCAGTGGAGCAAATCTGAACAAACTTGAGTATCACGAGCTTGAGATCCTAGCGTAAGTACTGGGGACTCATGCAACGGCGGTATTCCTCATAATGGAAAAAATGTGAAAAACCTTCAAGAGCATGCTTGTCACAGAGTACGTGAACAAGGATTGAATGTCCTTCACGAAGTATCCTTTTGTGGGACACCTTTGTACAGATGAAGATAACGACCAAATTTCAGGAGCAAAGTGTGATGTACAAGGCTATCTAGACACAAAACCGTCACTCCCACAGGCTCGGCACCGCTAAGTACGTGGGTAGAATCCTGCAATAAAGGAGGGAGGACGAGGAAGTAATCTGGCCAGAGGCCACCTTGCCATTTGACAGGATCATAGACGAGCGTGCCCAAAACTAGTTAAGAGCGAGGTCATCAACCACATCTTTGGATGCTGTATCTTTTACAAACCCACCAGACGAGGAAGTGTCCCAACATCCGTAAGATATGTCGAACTACCTAGTTGTTAATAAGTAAATAACTTTATATTGTCTAAAATAATTTGATGGTTTCTTGTAGTAAATATTGATTATCGAATCTTCCCAATGCCCCTTCGAAGCAGTCAGGGAGAGGGATGTACTATCTATGGCCCTAGGAAACAAGAAGCACCCGGGTCGCACATGAGACCTTAGGGTTTGCATACCTTAGTGGCAGGGATTCCCACATGACTCCAAGGTGTATAGGAGTATGAAGAGATCCAAGGCCGAGCACGAGGAATGGTTGAAAGAGAAGATTCGTGCTGAATTTTAAGAAGAGATAGCATCACTGAACGAAAAATTGAATCTAAGTCCTCAATCAATCACAAGCCACCCCCATTATTTTCGGAGCTAGTCCCTCTCAAGGTCGAAGTAGCTGACGCCCATGCCACTTTCTGAACATAGCGATGTTCAATTACCTATCGATGATATCCAAGTAATGTATATCTTTAGAATACTACATAGATAGATCTATTAGACACCTTAGATAATCGTGTATCGTTATATAGGAGTACACATTGTGCAACCTCAGAGTTAAACTTGTTGGCTCCATTCCCATTTAGACTGGGTGAGAGATGGCGCATCCATTCTTGCCAAGGATGTTGGTGCATGGTGCCTAGCTACGGACCGGTTTCGTGAAGGTTCAAGTAGACATGGTGCATGACATTTTTAGGGCCATCCCACTGGAGAAGCCCCCAAATGATGAGATCATGACATTAGGAGATATCGGCCACACATTTGTCTAGTGGCTTAAGTGGGACATCGCCCGGCCCCCTTTCATACCAGCATCTACCCGGCAAAAACAATTGGCCTATCCACACGACCATCTACAGCTTGTGGCCTCACGACCCACCCTTTGTTGTCACCACTGGCACCTGATTCGCGTCAGCAGGCCACCATATCGGCTCCCATAAAGACCACATCGAGCATAGATCAACAATGGGCCTATTCGTCTCCCGTGAAGAACACATACCTGCATGTCAGCAAAACCAAATCAAATAAAATCAAGGCAGCTCAAAAGAGTTACACATTCTCCCTAGGAAAGACATTGGTCTCGAATACGTTCGTAGCTAGCCTTGGAATGGGTGCCATGAGATTGCATGCGTGGTACATAGGAAAGACCAATGAAACGAGGACACAATGTCCTATGAGTTTCACAATCAAGTACATGGTAGGGGGTTTTCTCCACGAGCCTGGGTTCTTTGTGGTGTGTTTCGATGACTTGTTCGACCTCTTCAACCTAGATGCCCTTGACGCCTTACTTTTAAGATGCTGGATACTGTAAGTGTGTACAATTGCGGTCTACATTCATGTAATACTGGTAAATGTCATAACTCCTTGCTTATGTATAGACACATGATGCTACAAGCCAAATGAAGAAAAGAATTGGTCGCTTTTGTCAACCCATATTTGATCTCTAAGCAATGCACCAACCAAATTGCATTATACATCGAGGATTACGTAACAACGGTACTGCATGCTCACAATGACAAGGAGTATATACTTGTACCCTATAACCAGGGGTAAGTGTTTCACTCATTGCTATACTCATTGATTTGTACTTCATATGCAACACGAACCTAGTTTTAAGGACTATGATGGCATACATGTGTAAGTGGCACTAGATTTTAATTGTCATTGCACCAAAGTGGAACAAAGTAATATACATTGATTCTCTACTCAAGAGCAAGCACAACTTCACACTTGTGCAACAGTTAATCGATAGGTAAACTCATTTCATCCATAAATAACTCTATGTACCATTCATTTGCAATGGCTGAGACTAACTTTTTTGAATCGCATGGGTCGTTCGCTGCATGCATTGCCAAAGGAGGGAGACAAGTGGAAGGAAACACCACACTGCGATGTGGCGCAATTTTTGGTACTCACTAGTGCACAATAATCCTATATCACATTTCGTAATGATGCCTCTAAAGCTGAATAAATCTATATATGTAATTTTATTTTTGCAATACCACCAGCAGCTGCAAGGTAACGTATGTTAATTCTACATTTGCCACCATATGCAAGAAATCGTTGGTGGTGGACCTAAGGATCTAGAGGTTTGTTAATCTCACAATAATTATTTTCTACTTATCAATTAATATATATAAGTGCTTATGACTTATCTAGCGACAGGGCATCAACATCAATTTAAGTATAGTCCAAATGATTAAACTCTTCAAAATTCAAGGATGGCTCATCACCTTCTTAATGACGGAAATCATTAACCCAAAAGGAAAGTTTTATGCAGTCGAGACTAAATAAAATTTTTAGTGATAAACAATATTTTCTTACTATATATATAAACATATTGTAAAAACATTATGACAATTCATCTATAATCAATCTGTAAATTTATTTATCTGTGATATATGTATGCATGTATCTACGATCGATATATATGTATCTATGATATATCTATGTATCTGTGTATTTGCTTGTATATGTTATCTACAATTATTTTCAGAAGGCATAACTAGCATTTCCTAAGACTAACCGAAAAACAGAAAAATTACTATATATAGGGCGAACTATCACAGATGATTTTGTGATATACCATAAAACCGTTTGTGAACGCCTACTATCACATATGTTTTGTGCACAACCGTCTATGATATGTAGCCTGTCACAGACGATTGGTAAACACGACTGTCTGTGATGACCGATATATCACAGACGATTCTGTGTACCAATCATCTATGATATGTAGCAGTCACAAACAGTTGGATAACACAATCGTCTGTGACTGGCTACATATCATAGAGAGTTAGTGAATGAAGCCGTCTATGATTGTTGGTCTTTATAGACAGTTTTTATACAAACTGTCTGTATTGTGATTTATCATAGACGGCTCAAAAACCACCTGTGATAATAATCACTCGTTATCACAGACTTAATAAATCATATGGTTTAGAAACCGTATATGATGAGTGTTTAGAATCACTTGTGATGATCCTCTTTGTGATAGTGGCTATTGGGAAATCCGTGAGACCCATGCGATGCAAAGAAACCAACAACGACTCAAATGCACCATGCGGCGCAGCGTCGGCCTGGGAAGTTTTCATGCAATGGTTTTGGCAGCAGTAGGGCATGACGGAGCTTCGACGGCTTGTCGTCGACGAGTGCAGGCAGCCGCCAGATCGCGAGGAGGTGGCTCGACCTGGATGAACTGTCACACCTCACAATCACAGATTCAACTACGAAAAGGCAGTTCTGGTCTAGATTATAGTACCAGTCAATGCCAGTCAAAAGAAGTCTGCGTAGGAGACAATGGACTATTGCTTTCCCACCAATTCTATTATACAGTCTATTATACTGTCAATATCTTGAAATCAATCTTGAAGGTGGACAGATAGGGGTTTGAAGGATGTTTTCACTTGAGCAAGAATTAGATTTGGATGACAAACCTTTTCAATTTGATTAGGCGATTTCTTGTTATATTTTCCTTATAGAAGAACATGCAATACAAAAAAACTCATACATGTGTCAATATTCTTGCATGTGAGTTTTCCGGGGTTTGTCATTGTGATAATAGATAACAAACATAATTAATCTTGCTCTTGAACTATGATTATGAAATGTCTTTGCCATGTCACCTTCAACATTGTATACGCATTTAATGAAATATATGTGTGAGCTCTTACAATGTGGTGTGAAATACTGCAAATGTTTAGTACCTCCTTCTCTCACTCGTTAGCAATATTTATAGAACACTATTCTGAATGAAGTGATAAAATGAAACAATAAAAATCCACAGATGTTCTGGAGTTGACTGACCAAAGGCTCCGGAAGAAAGCACTTAGCAATTAGCATAGTTCTTCTTTAGTGGATTTACACTAAATTTCAGCCCTTAGTTAATAGATTTGCCCTCTGAATTTCAGCTATCCAACATCAACTTATGCAATTCAACATACATTATCTTGTTGCTATTAATTTGGAATTTTTCAGAGTTAACACAAAAAGACCTTCAAACAAAGCAACAGTACAAAAAAACACACGATCTAGAATAATAAAAACTATCAACATTATCTTGTCACGATTAATTCAGAATTTTTTAGAGTTTACGTGAAAAGGCCTTCAAACAAAGCAATAGTACAAAAAAAACATTGGATCTGGAATAATAAAAACTATCTCTCGTGAGGCGGATATTGTCACATCATTAACACTAGATGGCTCAAAGCGTTGACGACTCTTCCTTTGTTACACTTATGTGGAAATATGCCGGATGTTTAGGTTTAGGCGAGTCATAGTCTCGCCGCTTAGCATTGCAACCACATCGACATGGTGGGCGGTTAGGCGCATTCTCTTACACGCACAAAGAACGCAATGTTAATACATCTCATCATCTCTAATACATGAATCTCTGAAACTAATGATGCATCGACGAGTTCAAGCCATCTTTCCTCTTTCCATAACTTCCATGCCTTCAAGGAGTTTAATCACACAATACATAGCGGTTACTATATAAACAGAACAAATTTTACATATTAAACATTCAGAAGACTCACATATCCAAGAAGGCTGAAGAAGTCTCCATATTGATGGAAACTAGAGTTTCTTTTTCCACTGATGACCTCAAGAATTAGCACACCAAAGCTGAAAACATCAGATTTCATTGAGAAGACGCCCTTAGAAGCATACTCAGGAGCCATATAACCACTGAAAATGAGTGTATATAAGTATGTGACACATGGAAAAAGAACAAATTTCTATGTCAAATAGTTGTATTAGGTTGACTAATTTGTAAGGAAGCTTACTATGTTCCAACGACCCTTTTTGTGTTTCCTTCAGTATCGTTTGAGCTGAATATTTTCGCAAGCCCAAAATCTGAAATTTTAGGATTCATTTCACGGTCCAAGAGAATGTTGCTTGCTTTAAGATCTCTATGTCATAACGAGAGTGCTTATGCAAATAAAGAAGTCCTTGCGCTATGCCATCAATTATTGCTAGGCGTTTATTCCAATTTAGTAAAGCTCTTCTTGTTTCATCTGCACATCAATTGAACATAGATACCACCTTTAGCAGTCAGAGTTAACCTAGAATTTGTACTAGGATATTACGAGAAGTAGTACCAAAGATAAAGAAGTCCAAGCTTTTGTTTGGCAAATATTCATAGATCAATAATTTCTCCTCTCCTTGAGTGCAACATCCTAAGAGCCTAACCAGATTTGTGTGCTGGAGCTTGGCTATGAGTTGGACTTCATTTTTGAACTCTGTGAAACCTTGCCCTGAATGTGAAGCAAGTCTCTTAATTGCTATCTCCAACCCGTCAGGAAACTGGCCCTAGAGAGAAGTTCAAAAGAAGTTGATCAGTGATACCCTTTTCTGTCAATTGTTTTTTTTTGACACTTGACTTATCTCTTGACCAAGGGCTGTGAGTAAAAGCAGAGTTATTTGTATGACAAGCAAAACTATTGTCAACACGGACATGGATAATTTTGCAAAAGATGAAAGCTAGGTTTGATTTTGTTTCTCATTATGTACGCGCATGAAGGCATTTTTACCTTGTATACAGGCCCAAAGCCACCTTGCCCAAGTTTATTTTCATCTGAGAAGTTACTTGTAGCATCTGACAATTGCGAAAAGTCGAAAAAAGTAAACTGTGAACTCCTTCCTTCTATTCCCCAAACTAGTGCTTCATCATCTTCGTGCACATTCATGTTAGGCGTGTCCTGTAAGCTCACTTTACCTAACTTCAGAATTGATGTGATCATTTCAGTTAATGCTCATGCACATATAATTGGAACAAAATTAAGACTCAAACGGCTTGAGAGAGTTGAGTACAATAGCATTTCCATAACCTACCTTTTTTGTGCCTTCCGATCAATCCAAAGCAACGGATGAAGCGAAAAACGATGCAAATAGAGGAACAATCGTTGCAATGACCAAAACCTTACTCATACGTCCTAACATGAAAATTTTCACATACATACACATGGTTATTTAAATAATGGTTTGACGCATATGGACCACATAATTACACATGACTTGGATATTTCGATTTTTTTATGAAGATTCTGGATAAATGTAAGGTGGCATCGGTCTTATGCTGACAAAATCATGGGGTTTAGTTCTAAAATCCTAGGATTTATGAGATTTATATAATCCATTTATTTAGTGTACAAATAATATGGACCAGGATGAGTTCTCACCTTCTCGAAGGTATAGAGGTGGGGTGGCATCTTGAAGGCTGCTTGTGCAAAGATCAGGCTAGGCTTGTGCAAAATAGGTAGGAAACCCACCTATTTTGAAAAAAGAATTGAAGGCTGCTTGTGCAAAGATCAGGCTAGGCTTCCCTAATGATATGTACCACTTCAAAGATAATATTTTCGAAAATGCCAGTCTAAAAGATGGCTTTACTAAAATGCCACTCCAAAACTTATTCTGTCGTATTATCGCCACTCCAACTTTTTGCGAGATTTTGCTCCTTGATGGCAATGATCTCCGACAGTTGCCCTCAAAATTCCAATTTCTCATTTTATATTATATCTGGTTATACTGTATGGATACAGTCCAGGCACACTAAAATAAATGGCTCACTAAAATAAGCAGGGTAGATATCTTTCTTTTTCCTCAATTAATATGGGAATATTCTAGCCTCTTGGAGAGAGCTCTGGCAACTGGCAAGTGCTCTTATTTTTCAAGACTTGTTTACTCTTGTGTTTTAGGGAAAGAAAGGAAGTATCTGTTGTCTTGCTTACTCTTGTGTTTCTGGATAGGCACGGCAACCGGCGTCCCGATCTGCAGCATGGGTTGGCCCTGGTAGAACAAATACGTCTCGTACCTGAAACTGCACCGCAGACCATGAACCTGTCCTCCTTGACTCCCATTGAAGTTGACAATAAGTTTAGCCCCTCGAAATTCCAACATCTCATTTTTTTAATCTTATACCTGGTTATTCCGTATGGATACAGTCCAGGAACACTAAAATAAATGGCTCAATAAAATAAGTAGGGTAGATATTTTTCTTTTTCCTCAATTAATATGGGAATATTCTGGCCTCTTTTGACATTGTTTCAACGATACAATAGATAGATCTTCTGGCAAGTGCTCTGAATTTTCAAGACTTGTTTACTCTTGTGTTTTAGGGAAAGAAAGTCTTCTGGCAAGTCTTGTGCTCTGAAATTGCACCGCAGATCAATAGCCCGTCCTCCTTGTTTCCCGGAGAGGGATCTCGTTGTGTAGTTGTTGATCTTCTGGAGGCAATCCCAGCAGTCGCCAGGCTGCAAATCCGGGGTGCACTGCGCCAGGGAGTAGAGTGTCGGAAAGGTGATGTTGACATCCATGCGGGCGGTGGCGTACATCCTCGTCGAGTTGTACGCCGCCAGCTTGGCCGTGTCCTGGATCAGCACCTTGATGATGTCGGTGATGATGGTGACGCTCTCGGCGTTGCCGGGATCCCAACCGGGCATGCTCTGCGTGTTCATCATGGACATAAAATTGTCTCCGGAAAAATTGGCCTCGAGGAAGTCCAGGTCGGAGAAGCGCAGGAGGCAAGAGTCGTAGTAGATGATCGCGTCCTTGTTGTACGCGCACAGCAGCTGCAAGTCCTGGAACGCGGTGGAGACGCAGTCGCCGCAGGCGGAGGCGTTGGCGTCGCCGCGGCAGAGCGCGAGGCCGTAGACGGTGTCCGGAGCGGCGCCGACGGAGCCCTTGGCGAAGAGGGTTGGTGCGGAGGAGGTGTTCTTGGGGAGAATCGTGTATAGGAGCTCGAGGTTGGCTTGATAGGTGCTTCTGGCCGTGTAGCTGCCGCTGGTGCCGCATGTGTGCAACGCGGTGGCGAACGGCGTTAAGCCTAGAAGGAGCAGGACGATGATGATCATGGCTGCCTAACCAACGGTAATTCACCATGCCCTGGGCCTCAGGCCTCAGCCCTGCCTTAGCAGCAGCTCGTGTGGAAGGTTTCACTTTCAAGTCAACCCCTATCAGCATCATTTGGAAAATTAATTGTCGTTCTGCATGGTTTGACTAATTAGTACTTCCAGTAATAAAAAAATTCTCGGTAAAAAGAAACCTCGTAATAAAAATAGCCAAAAATGGTTTTGTCAAAAAAATCAAATCTTCATGAAATACATATGAAACAAGTTGGAGATAAACTATATATTGAAAGATAGATGAAATATAGACAAGATACTGATGATATATTGAAAGATACATGAAATATAGATAAGTCAAACACGCCCCCAAATGCTCCTGTTCATATTGACTAGTTGGTTAATGGTGATGCTCCGGCCTTTGATTTTGATAATGGAGTTGATATTGACAATTGAAAGAACCACATCTTCATCATTCATCAATTGTGTGTGCGCGCGCGCGTGCTCTAGGAACCCCATCCTAGAGCTCTCTAAGCCATTAACCTTCAGAATATTTTTTATCTTTTAGCATTGGCAGATGGAGCCGCCAGATTATGTTACCGTGATTTTAGCCATTCAGTAAACTACGGATTATCTATTAGCATTGGCAGATGGATCCTAGAAGATATTTTTCATACCGGAAGACCTAATTAAACCTCTCTAAGATTATGTTACCGTGATTTTAGCCATTCAGTAAACTACGGATTATCTATTAGCATTGGCAGATGGATCCTAGAAGATATTTTTCATACCGGAAGACCTAAACCTCTCTAAGATTCAGTGCTGATGGCACTAATGAAGACAAGAGAAAAAAAATCTAAGTCTGTACAGCAGTTTCAATTTTCATCATGGAGCAGAGTCAAGTGGACTTACGGCCAAATGATCTTTAATCGCTACACGCATATGCCGAATGAAAACTTAATGATATTTATGACGTAAGATCAATAATGAGGTAGATGTAGCGTTCCTCCTGCAAAACACTTGACGTCTTGTGCGGTCCAACTGAATCAATGTATTCAGATTTTAATACCTAGGGCATCTTCAATGGTGCTGAGTCAGCTAGCTATTTGCATGTACACATCAGCATATATCCTATGTAGAGGAAAGAGAGTATACAAAACACAAACAGCCAGCTACTATTTCATCTCTAGTCTATAACGCAAAACGAGATAGTCTCTATAAATAACTGTGTGTGCATGTAAACATCAAATAGCTATCCTTATAGATAGTTTTTTAAAATACTAGCTTTTAGTGTGTACTATATGAATGATGTGAAAGTCTCCTAACTAGTTGCTAACTAGGACCATTGGAGATGTCCTTACGTCTGTGGGCGAAGGAACGGAAATCCAGGTGGGACCCATGGATTTGGCTTGACATCGTTATTGCATCCATTAATTTTAATAAAGGAGTAATCTGTCTTCTCTCCATGTCTTTTCTCCACGACAGCGTTGCAGCTCCTGCGCTCGCGTACGTGAGATTGACTGCAGCTCACGGCTTGATTGGGGAGTCATCAAGTGGGCCCCACGAGCTGATTTGGTCCACATGACGCATAAATCTCGCCGGCATGGTAGCTTCCTCGTCTGAGCATCAAATATATCAAATAATCGATGTGCCTATTTAAGCTTTGACTCTTTAGCTTCGAGTTTTTTTTATTTTCTTTTTTTATTTTCATAGTTTTTTTATATTTTCTCTTATTCTTTTGTATTATTTGTAATAACATAATTTTTTAAATTTAATTACGCTGAAAAAATTAACATCAATTATAATGCCAAAAAAGCTTCAAACAATACTAAATAAGTCAAAAGCTTAAGCTTTAAGCTCAAATGAGCACCCATATATCCGTTTCTACCGGCTCGACGATATCTTCATAGTGATATTATTTATTCTAATATGCAACGCTTCTTTCTTCAGAGCATTCTGAACGTATCTTCATTTTAGTATTGTACAGATCAAGTATATGCACGCATATAATTAAATAAAATAGTAACTCTTCATCTTCAAATATAATAAACAAAGATCCAATTAAATTAGAGTTTACATTGCAATATTTAATACGGCTTAATAATTCTTTCTAATAAAATAATATATTTAACTAAAAATTACTAAGCATGTCTTTATCCGCATCATTCTCCCTTTCTTCAAGAAAAATCATCCTCGGCTTTTGATATACTGAAAATATGCTAAACAAAGAAAACATCGTATATGCATGGTATATACATTTATCATCTATCTTAACATTTTCTTTGTTTTACACAACACAATTAGCACAAAAACAATAGCCACATGATGTATATAAAGTAGATATCAAATTTGCACATAATTCAAAATTTTTTCCTTTTATGATCCATGTCTTTCTTATGCAAATCTTGCCCTCTTACTATTTTTTTTTTGTACATTTAGCCTCCCTTCCAAACGTAAATGAATGGATATTCCACATATGGCTGATGCTACATCGTCAAGCTTGATGGCTCAATAGGGTCGAGTGCGGCCGGAGGCGAGGGCCACCACCTGCCGTGCCACTGGGCCGCGGGAAGTTCCTCACGCGCCCCGGACGCGCAGGACCCGGCCTTACGTGTAAGATCAAATTATGCAACACTGCATGCCTTACGTATGCATGCGTCTGCCTGCCCGCGGTACGCTGGATCTGACATTGATTACTATTATTAATTAGCTAGCTTGACAGCGAGTGGCTGACATGTGTGCCCTTTGCCTCATGCCGCTGCATGCGACTGTTGCGCACAGTACAGACATCACAAAAGTTTAGTTTGGGCGCGTTGTTAGTTAGTTAATAATCTCTGGTCATTAGTCCCATGACCATCTCGGTTGATAATTGGTGATTAATTCTGCATGAATTATGCATCCTGATTAAAGCATCAAAAGATTCCCGCAATGATCTATGGTACCGTTTCCTTCGATCTGAATGCCCCATTGTTTTTTTTTTGTTGGACTAATTAAGGGGCAAGTTGCTGATCGATTCGGAATAGGATAATTTATTGGAATCTAATGGTGTATGGTAGTAGGTAAACATGGGTTAACATAATCTCAGCATTAGCCGTCAGCTGGTTAGAAAATTGTTGTCGATCGGGGAAAAGAATCAAATGAATCGATTGGTGTATAATTCTTACCTTAATTAGCTGCATGATTAGTGGTGGATTTAATTACATGCAACTACCTACTACTGAATCGTGTGCATGATTAGTGGTGGATTTAATTAGTCTGTGATGCAGGCGGTGGCGTTCGGCAATCGACTTTTTTTACACTATTTAGATTTTTGTCTTTTTGCTTTTTTTATTTTTTCAAATTTTTGTATTTTGTATTTTTCTCGTATTCCTTTGCATTGTCCGTGATATGTTAGCATGCCGCTTTTATTTTTGTATTTTTTAAATTTAATTATGCCGAATAAACCAACTCAATTACAGTAAAAAATAAGCCAGGTACTGTAAAATTTCAGCTAGAAGCTATCGCTATTCCGAACGCTACCTTTATCTTCTTTGAGAAACATTACATTTTCACCCTACACTACGCCATGACACGGCTAGCCTTAAATTAGGCAGAAAACAGATAAAATTAACTTGTCTTAGGGTTAGTTTGGCAGTGCGATATTAAGGTGCCATATGCTTTCTTAAATAGAATTACATGTTTGGACATTGCATCAATCTAGCATGAGACGCACATATCTCAAAGCGAATCAAAGAGAAAAAAATGACTTAAAGAGTATAAGAAAAACAGACAGCTTACGAATAGCAAACCCGAAAGAGAAAAGCACTTCATCTAAATATATCTCACGCACAAAGTCTCATGTACGCATATGCATGTGCTTGGTATATATGCGCTTGGGACAACAGTGTACATGTCCCACGTGGAACACTGGCACGTGAAAATACGGTAGAGCGTATCCATCAAGGGACCCGTTGTAAAAAAAGTTTTCCCGGTCTGCCTGTGTCATGCATGCATGCATGCATGCCCGGCCCTGCCCTTCCGCGCTCACTGGCTGCCCACGCTGAGCGGCCGAGCTACCGCGCTCTGGGGAAGCAACACCAGCCACGAGACGGGGCTATATTTGCCTAAAAAAAAGGCAATGGGGCCACAGAAGAAAAAATTTCCCCCACACGTTGAGAAAAATCATCTGGACTTTTGTAAACCTATATACAAGTTAGTAATGGATAATACCATACTAAATCATTCTAATATGGATGAGAAAAATTTTAATGACTTCCATACTTCAATTGCGCTACCTCGATTACTTAAGCGTAACTCAAAAGACGGTTTGTTCAAAACATGCAGATTCATTTTAGCAAGCTTGTTACAGGTTATGCATATTCGATAAACATAAACTTCTTGTCTACACCATAATCTCCGATTAAATTTAATTTATATGTGTAGCCATAGGTACTAATTAGTGATTTTTGACATGTAATTTTAGAAACCTTCTCAATCACAATAAATAGTTCCATAGGTTCATCGAACATGATATAGTATAAATAATCATCAAGAGATATTCTACTAAGAACTTTCCTATGAGTAATCAATTTCATATTATGTAAATTAAGCACATTAAATTCAGAATGTGGGATTTTCAATTGGGCACAAGGGTTCTCACTTTTACTCACTACTAGAAAACGGATCATTCCTCACGGGCTTTAGTTTTCCTGACGGGCCCGCATAGACCGTGAGGGATATCAATTTTTGTGACGGGCCTACGCATCATCGTCGCAAAAATATATTTTCCTGTCGGGCTCCTTAAGCTGCCAAGGAAATAAACTATTTTTCCTGACGGGCCCACATAGACCGTGAGGGATATCAATTTTTGTGACGGACCCACGTATCACTGTCATAAAAATACATTTTCCTGTCGGTCCATACCCGTGAGGCTTATGATCCAGCCCGCCCGCTAATTTCATGCAGCGCGCCAGGAAACCCTAACCCAGTTTTCGCAGCAGCCGCATGCCCCCATCCCCTCACCCGCCTGCTCCTCCCCAACCCCTCGCCCAGCTCCTCCCCATCCCCTCGCCCGGCTCCTCCGCCGCCCTCCTCCCCTCGCAGCCACGCCTCGCTCTCCCCCCGCCGCCTCCTCCTCCTCTCCCTCCCCGCGCCCCCCCGCCTCCGCAGATCCGCCCCGCCCGCCGCCTCCTCCTCCTCTCCCGCCGCCGCCTCCTCCTCCCGGCCTCCCGTCGCCCCTCCCCACCCTCCGTAGATCCGCCCCGCCGCCCCTCCTCCCCCTCTCCCCGCCACCTCCTCCCTCGCCTCCCCGCCGCCTCCCCGCCTCCGTAGATCCGCCTCCCGCCGCCCCACACGCTCTCCTCTTCCCCTCGGCCCCACCGCCCACCGCCTCCACGCCTCCACGGTGAAGGCTCCACGCATCCACGCCTCCGGCCACCGCCTCCTCTAGCATTGTCAAAGGTTGGTCTGTAGGTTTATTTCAGTAACCGTGTCCTTGAAGTGTTGGCTGGATCTAACTTTTGTTTCAGTAGGAATGTTGATGTAATTCTTGATTAATTGACAAAGCAGAGATTTTGTAAGTGATGATATATGGTATCAAGTGGTACAGTTTGTCACCAACAATGAAGATCTGCGTGTTCTTGCATATTTCTAATTTCAACTTTGGTGATGAAGTTTGTCACCTATTGTTACTTCAACTTTGGTTCTTTTGTTCCGCATCAAGTGTGATGCGAATGTACTACTATCGCAATTTGAGGAGCAAAGAACTCAAAGTTTGATTGATCAAAGAATCAAGGAACATCCGGGACAAGTGCAGCTTTCCAAGTTGGTGCTCCTTTCAATCAACATCTTCTCTCATTTCCAGAAATGTGCCCGTCCTCGTCTTCCGATTCTAACCACACTGTCATGCCACATGGTGTTCCTCAAGCACCGGTGCACCGTTGATGCCAGGATTTAGGCCTCCCATTTTACCACTCACGGTGTTCGAGTAAATGAATGTTGTTCTCATCATTGTTCATGATTTCTAGTATCTTTTATTCTAGCTTTCATTAAGGTCATATATGGCCTATAACTTCTCAAATTTATGCTCCGCTTCCTTGAACTAAGTAGCTTATATAATTTGCTTTTTATTATGGAAGCTAAATAAACTACCAATTTGTGTGCCTGCAAGCATAATAGAGCATATATAAACATGAAGGAGGATATTGTGTGGTGGAATGTAAGCTAATTGTTATTTTTTTCATAGCTTGATTCTGGTTCTCCAGCGTATATTTAGGCTTTCTTGCAATGCATTAATTGTGTTAATGTTGCTTAGTGGGACTTAAGAAAAAAACCATCCACTTACCACATGTTGGAGGTTAATGGCATTGTTTGGATGATTTTGACCATAGTGAGAGAATATGGACATAGGAATACAAGTTCCCTATTCCAGTATTCTAATAGATTTTATTTGAATGGCATAATCAACTTGCTGTGGCTTAATGATTCATATCTCATGCGATCGTGGCAACTAATAGGTTAGAGTGAAACAATTTTATTGCTGGTTGTTAAATAACTTTGTTTATTTTATTTTCTGGCAGGTCAATCTATTGGTCTGATTGCCAAGTAATCAGCATTGTAAATGGAGCACTATACTTTGAGGTTCTTGCATTTGCATGTACATTACTGATGTCATGTATTTTAGCTGGTATTGGGTTTGAGTTGATGTTTCAAGTTGATGGCTTTATAGATTGATGATTAGGTGAAAGATGTAGGGAGTGATTTGGGGGCAGTTACCTGTACCATATCATAATTTATGTGATTGGCTTGTGTGTGCGTCAACCTTGCACAACTTGTTTGAAATCTATGTACAGAATACACTTCTGCAGTAATTTCTATTTCTTCTTCCTCTTGTATAATGTGCATTTTGAACACTTATTTTGTGAGCAGAATAAGACGCATAAGTGCTTCTGCTTTCTGTGAATCTGTAGTGGCGACATTGATATCAATTTCGTAGCTGAACAAATCTGTTATAATTTGTTAGTAGTTTGTGCCAATTTTGCTGACGGTTAGTACCGTCAGGTTAAATCAATTTTCCTCACGGTCGGTTAGTACCGTCAGGTTAAATCAATTTTCCTGACGGTCGGTTAGCCGACCGTCAGGTTAAATTTCCCTGATGGGTAATACCGTCAGGTTAATATTCCTTGACGGTTAACCGTCAGCCAAATTTAATTTTCCTTTCCAGCCAGCCCTGAGGGGTTTTGCCTGACGGGAACCCGTCAGGGAAATTTAACCTGACGGTTTTTTGTATTTTTCTAACGGTTTTGAACTGTGAGGGATGATCCGTTTTCTAGTAGTGACTCACCTTTTCTTGATGAACTACTAATTTAGCACCATTATTGTTACCTTAAACGCCTCCTCAGTTGATGTATATGTTGTAGATAGTATTTCTTCATAATGTAACCATGCTCAGCGCTGAGCTACCTCGCTCTGGGGGTGCAGCACCAACCACCTGTCGAGCGCCCATTCATTCGTGTTTGGGAGGGGGCCAAATCCAAAAAAAAGTGCTAAGGAAGCTAGATTTGCAAAAACAAAAAATGTACTGAGGGGGCCACAAAAGGAAAATTCCCCCACATGTCGAGAAAAGTCATCCTCGACTTTTATAAGCCCACATATAAGTTAGTAGTAAACAACACCATATCAAATCATTCTAATATGTATAAGAACAATTTTAATTACTTCCATGCTTCAATTGCACTACTCTGATTACTTAAGCATGGCTTAACAGATGGTTTGTCCAAAATATACAAATTCAATTCAGTAAGCTTGTCACAAGTAATGTATATTCAATAAACATGAAACTTCTTGTCTACACCATAATCTTCGATCAAATTGAATTTATATGTGTAGCCATTGGTACTAATTAGTGATTTTTAACATGCAATTTCAAAAACCTTCTCATTCATGTTAAATAGCTAATACAGGATCATCGAATGTGATATAGAATAAAGAATCATCAGGGGATATTCTACTAAGAACTTCCTTATAAGTAATCAATTCTATATTATGTAAATTAAGCACATTAAATTGAACATGTGTGGTTTTCAATTGGGCACAAGAATTTTCACTTTTACTTATATTTTCTTGATGAACTACCAATTTATCACCATTGTTGTTACCTTGAACGTCCTTCTCAGTTGATGTATATGTTGTAGCCTTGTAGGTAGTATTTCTTCATGATGTAACCACGGGACAAGTGTTCCATATCTAACCGTGATTATCTCCTCATCTACCTTCTCCAATGGTGTGGATTGTGTCGTGTTCACCAAATAAAATCAAACAGATGTTAAACTCAATTTTTGCATATTATGAAAGATCATAATTTTAGAAAAATTAGAGATAAAAATAATTCAATTTAGAGTTCGGAAGCAAAAGTTATAGGCGTGCGAAGTTTTGCTGAGAGAAAAGATCCTAGAAAATGAGAGAGAAAACACTATGCATAATTTTTTATTTAATTTCTATTTTTTTAAAGAAAAGCCTAGATTTATTATGTCATTAGACTAACAAGTGGGGTCTACTTGTCATGATTTTATTCTTTTTCCAAAATGACTGACAAGTAGGGTCCATGTATTAGTGACTCATTACTTAAATCCAATTTAAATTATAAAATCATCATTTAACTCATCTGGGCCCACATGTTAGTGAATGCTTAGCCTTAAACAAAGTCATTAGCGCTAAACTAATTCTTGACAGGGCCCACTTGCCAAAGAGGGAACATAGCAGCTATCTGGGCGCCATGGCTGAGCTCATTACCGAACTCGTCGGTGGTGAGGGAGGAGCAATGTGGCCACGGCAAGCTAGGAAACAGAAAGAGAGATCTACGGCGAGCATATCGGTAGTGGTGGCGTCCGGCGAGGCAGTCAGGGGCGATCGTACGACAGTGTTGAGCGGTGAGGTGCTCGACTACGCATTCGGCGCTGGAGTGAAGGAGAGGGCAAAACGAGCATTGGAAAGGCCTCAAGGATGCACAACAATGCTACCGGGGTTGGCACATGACCCTATGGTCATTGGAGCTATGCCAGTGGAGAGCAATTGCAGTGGCGCTAAATAGAGCTATGGCGACGATGACATAAACTATTAGTCTAGGCAAAGACGAATAGCACATAAGTGCCAGTAGCTCACTAGGAGAATGACGGTGATGATGGCAATGATGGGGAGGCACTGGGGTGGCCAAACGGCGAGGAACAGTGGCGGCAACAAGGTGGTCAGCGGCGACGGAGCTCCTTAGAGAAGAAGAGCTGCAACGGGAGATGCTATGAGAAAGAGGGGGTGAGGCGAAGTTATAAAGGACAACGATGAGGATCAAAGCTCACCGGAGATATGGTATTTCAATAACGACAGTGGTTCACTGCAAGGTAGGAGAAATCGATTGAGGGGATTCTAAATTGGATAGCTTTGACGCGAAGTGATGCGGACACAAAGGTAATATGTCACCAGGAAGGAAGGATGGTACCGTGAAACGCAGAGGATCATGCGCACCAGAGCCAAGAATGACGGCACGTTCTGGGCAATCTAGAGGAAGAAAAGCTCGGCTAAGGGGCAAAATGGAGACGGCGTGGAGTGGAGAGAAAAAGGATATGCTCAGGCAAGCTTAAGAAGGAACAATGGGGTGGCATGGACTCAGCAGATAGGGGTTGTGTCTTTGCTGACATGGAAACAATGGCTTGAATTGAAGGCGGCTTCACGGGCTCCTTCTCGCCAACGACAACGCGATGACGATGTTAGCAACGGATTCAGTGGCTAGAGGCAAAGGCTTTTGTAGGCGCATGTGCGCATAGTGTTGGAGCTCTTCATCATGACGTCTACATCGGGGCAGCGAGAGGTGGACAAAGGGGCTTGACAGGTGGGCCCTAGGTCCACCATTCGACGGGAGAGAGGGAGATGATATGAGAGAAAATTAAGGTTCTGTTCTTTACGGTTTCTAAAAGCTGTTTTTGATTTTTGCTATAGTAACTAATTTTTAAACAGAGTATTTTTTTAAGATGAAGTCTACAAGTTAATTGTAGTACATGTTAAAAACTAATATATGTATCATAAAAAATCACAAACGAGTATCTCTCTTTCCGCAATCTCTGTCACAAACAGCCAAAAAGCCATCAACCGCAGCCAAAAGCCATCAGCCGCAGTCAAAAAGAACAGATCCTAAATGGAGGAATGCACTTTTGCGCTAGAGGGGGCGGAAACTCGGAGTGAAGAAGACGGCTTTCCGCTAGAGGACAGCAACGGGCCGGGAACTGAGCCAAAACAGGAGATGGGCCATGCCGACAGGGAAAATGCGGCCACAGACGGAATAGGATTTTGAATTCTTTTCCTAACTGATTTACTTGCAGAAATTGAGTATGAATTTTTTAAATTAGCAAACCAACTCCAAAAATTATAAAAAGTTTTGGAGAGGCACTTTAGAATACTTAGAACCCAAGTAAATTATTTAAAGCCTCTGTAAGGTTTTAATTAATTTTGTAAATTCATTTTTAGCTGCAATAAATTAGAGAACCTTTAATAAATGCTGAAAGTTTTTGAAAATTCACAAAAATGCAAAAAATGATGATTTGAACATAATTTAATTTAGTAATTAGAATTTTGGGATGTTACAGGGCTGAATGTTTTTCTTTTATGTGAGAATTTCTAGGGTATTTATTTTTTTGTTAGCACGTATAGAACAATTGTCATGAGCTTTTAGTAGTAGTAGCAGCAGCAGCAGCAGTAGTAGTAGCAGAAGTAGTAGCGGTAGTAGCAGTAGCAGTAGCAGCAGCAGCAGTGGTAGTAGTAGTAGTAGAGAATGAGCTTGAGAGAAAATTCAGTGACCGTAGTCCATTGGCAAACCAGGGGCAACTGAGGTGTTGGTGGAACCTGAAATTGCTGATTCCTCCCGCAAACCGGAAGTATATTACAATACATACCAAGCGTGCCCAGCCGGCTGTATACATTGTGTGTGTCATGCGTAACTTGTTCTTTTTTACTGCCTGCAATAAGGAGAAGAAACATTCTCCAATGCCATTAACATGATATGGAGCTATGGAAGATGATACTGGTTTCTCTGCCTTATAGTGTGTCTTTTGGTGGTTCGTGTAGCGCAGTAGTTTGGCGGTGTTTTTGTTGTTAGGTGTTTTCACGTATTTGTAGGTTTTGGTTCTTTTGTTTTCTCGGTGTTTCAGAGGTGTTTCCAGTCGATCACAAGCTCACAAATCAGTAAACTATTGATTGTACAACTTAAAGGCGCTCGTTTTAGCGATAGCTTCTGGCTTTTGGCTAAAATTTTACTGTAGCTAGCTTTTTTTACTGTAGCTAATTTGGCTTTTTAGGCATAATTAATTTTAAAAAATGTAAAAAATAGAAAAAAACATGTTAACCCATTAGGGACAATACAAAGGAACATGGGGAAAAAAGAAAATACAAAAAAGCCTAAAATATCTAAAAAAAATTCAGAAAAAGACGAAATACTGAATAGTGAAAAAAAGCAGAAGCTAGAAGCTGAAACCGAAAAAAAAAGCTAAAACGAGCGGGAAGTAAATCACGAAGAACTCCAGCTAGGAATCAAGCTCACAAATCAGTAAACTATTGATTGTACAGGAGCAGCGGGAGCCAGAAATATGCAGATGCTGTAACATTCTTCTCGTGCTGAATATGTGTTACGAATGGAAGGCCCTTGCCAGCATGTGATGTCTGGAAACTGAGAATAAGTACCAAACCTAGATTCGGACGGTACTTTCAAGTCATTGGCAGTTAGGGCTGTAGACGGGCCGAGCTCGAGCGAGTTGGGCCTGTCAGGCTCGAGCTCGATAGAAGCTCGAGAGCTCGAGTCGAGCTCGAGCGAGCCCGAGATGCCAATCAAGCTTTGAGCTGAGCTCGAGCTCGTCTTGAACGAAGCTCGAGCTCGGCTCGACAAAGCTCGTCGAGGCTCGTTAAGCATGAACAACAGCCAGTAGCTCATTACCTCGCAGAAATTGTGTAATCTTGCAGTGGTCGTTCGGCAGAGCAAAAAAGGTCGGTGCAGCAATGTACACATACGAAATCAGAGTTTGTGACGGGTGAATTTGGTGGAAATGGGGGTGGGGGAGTTTTACCAGCCTTGGCGAAGGAGCAGAGGAGCTCGGAGTGGCGCTTGCACTTGTGGTCAAACTCGTCGACGCGGCGCTTGATGTCATCGGGGGTGTAGCGCTCGTCGTCCTCATCGCTGTCGGAGTCGGTGGGCTGCTAGAAGGAGTCATCGGCCGCGGTCGCCTCCTTGGCCTTCTGGCGCTCGAGCTTCGCAATGAGCGGCTTGACGCCCAGGAAGTCCTCCTCGTCATCCGAGTGGCCATCCGCTAAATCGCCCTCCTTGCGGCGGTCGTTGTGGCGCTTGCGCTCGAGCTCGGCGAGGAGGTCGTGCACGACCCGCTCGGTCTGGATCTGCTGGGACTTGGCGAAGGCGGAGTGGAGGCGTGGGGAGATGATCCGAGAGGCAAGTAGGTGGGGAAGAGGGGGGCTGGACTCGAGGAGGCGGCAGGCCGCGGGAGAGGAGGGGCGCGGGGGGAGGAGGCGGCGGCGGGGAGAGGAGGGGATGGGGGAGAGGAAGGGACGGAGGAGAGGAAGGGGACGGGGAGGAGGCGGTGGGGGTGCGAGGAGGGGGCGCGCTGGGGGAGGAGGGGGGGGACGGGGCGAGGAGGGGGACGGGGTGGCGGGGAGAGGAAGGGACGGGGAGGAGGCGGCGGCGGGGGCAAGGGGGTGGCGGCGGGAAGAAGAGGGGCGAGGACCGCGGGGCGGGGTGGGGCGAGGAGGCGGCAGGGGAAGAAGAGGGGCGAGGGACCGCGGGGGGGAGGAGATTTGGGGCGGCGGCGGGGGCGAGGCCGCGAGGGACCGCGGGCGGGGGGTGGGATTTGGGGCGGGGCAGGCGGGTCCGCAGTGGGGATCGGGGTGTGGGAGGGATTTCAAGAGGAGAGGCGGGAGGAGGTGTGAGGAACTGGGGGGTAAAAAAATCATAAGCTCGTGAGATATTCGAGTTCGGCTCGTTGAAGCTCGCGAGTTTAGAATGAAGCTCGAATTCGGCTCGTTTGAAGCTCGAGCTAAGCTCGAATCGAGTCTAAAGCGAGCCAAGCTTATGCAGTTCGCGAGTTTCGAGCTTTTTTTACAGCCCTATTGGCAGTCGATTTTGGCACTTTACTCTATAGAAACCTGTTTGCCAAAGCTTGAAATGCCGCACGAAATGGATGTAAGTGGCGAGTCTGTCATTTACGTTTGGATTGGACCTAATTATGAGTGATTGCCTGTAATGTAAGTTCGCTGCAAATTTTGCTTCTTCAAACAAAACCCCTCCAAAATTTTAATCGAACTCCACTAAACTCACAATATTGACTGTATAAGAAGGTCCATTATAAATCTCATTTAACTGGGGCAAGGAGAACCTTGTAAACAAAATCAGTTGTTTAAAAAAATTCAGTTGTGAACCTACTTGCAAAATTGTTTTTTTAACAAAGCTTTAAAAAATGTTTTCGAAGTTAGTTAATTCTATTCTAGTCTAGGCGTGCGGGACTTTTCTAACTGAAGTACTGAACTATCTTCTTCGTGTTGTATGTCCTACACATATACTACATCCTTCAGCTACGCGTGAGCTTGTGATCTCAAGCCTGCAATTCCAATGTCAGTGTTGTCAAGCCATCAAGCGACAACTGTGATCACTGGCACATTGAATTTGTTTACTTCTCTCTTAATACAGGCACGCAATTCTGATGCATATTATTGGGAAAAATATATGTATCGGAATCATTCGCAAATAAAACCTGATCACAGCAGCAACTTGAAAGGTGCCAAATACCTTCCCAGTGGGCTGATAAAAAGTAATAGCAAAAACACTAATCATGTTTTTTTTTGCAGCTAATACATGCCAAACCATGCTGTACTTGAAGTCTTGAACAATAGGAGAGGCAATATATATGTTGTACTTTGTAATTCGAATCTGGTCAATTTTGACCGCTTGAAGATACCAATCAGAATACGAACCATTGAAGTTATGATTAGGATCATCTGCATATTTGTGATGGACTCCGCACCGACGTACATCAAATGTGATGTTTAAATGTACTTGCACCGACTGGAATTAGATATGGTTATTCGAGGTGTTTTCAACTATAACTTTTCATCGTCTTCGTTTGGAACTTTGTTCTGTTTCTTTTCCAAACACTTATTCATTAGCCTTTATTTACCCCTATAAGCTGCTCAAGAAAGGTAGACTTTGTTCTGTTTCTTTTCCAAACACTTATTCATTAGCCTTTATTTACCCCTATGAGCTGCTCAAGAAAGGTAGAGTGAAGTCGTAGAGTTGCATTGTAAACCTCCAGTGTTTTCTAACTTCTACTCTATGTAGTGATTTCGTCGATTATGCATTTGTGGTTTTTTTCCTACAAAGATTTTTTATGTTAATTTTTTGTCTTGTGTTCTTAATTGTTTTTCATATCTTGTCTAACCGATATCATAACAATATATATACACATGTTCATCTGATCACAGTGAACATGTAGCATAGAAGTTTACTAGCTGTGAAGGAACTAGAGACCTCAGGGAGCCACATCTCTGTTCATAAAGAGCTCCAGCTGAAATTTTGGATTAATTTCTTTGATAACTTTTTTCATTATAGGAGTCAAGAAAATGGGCTTAAAATTGTTATGCGTAAAGCAAATATACCTTGTATTACTGAACTGCAAGAAGTTTGTGGAGAGTACTGAGGAAGCTGAGATGAGTGAGATGTTGGCGCAAGCTGAAATGGCCAGGGAATCCAGCGGGCTGGCGCAAGTGTCCTAACACCTTGAAGGAGTTTCCACATACTCATGAACGGTGTGGACGGGTGGTAACTGAATATTTCATAGCGCCAATGACTAATTGGTATTTTGTTAAAGCCGCAAATGTTTACAGCAGAAAATGAGAGCAGAAACTGTTCTTCTTTTTTATTTTAAATTTTAACTGTTATTAGTTCAAGAATTCCACGGTAGTGATGCCTATAGGATCTGTCCCTCTAAGGCTGCCCGTCCTGTCCATTCATGTTCTGCTCTGCATTCCTTTGCTATGGATGAGCTTGGCATCTCCAGCCCGCGATTCCAATGTCAATGCTGTGACTTGTGAGGCCAATTTGCTAACCATTTGGCCAGTTATAGTACAATACCTTGTTGTAACTGGCAGTCAAAATTGGTCTAAGAAGAAGGTGCAGTACTGATCACTGATCTCAATTAACTGGCATAAAGGAAAGCCTTGTTGTAACATGTAAAATGCCTAAGATAGTAGTAACCGATTTTATCTATCTATCTATTACAAAAGCGATAGAAAAAAAAGAAGCTACCGTGTTCATTCTCAAGGACTAGAAATTCTCATATTAACCAGTGGAAAAAGAGAAGGATCTACGTCGTTTATTATGGTTGATTCAGATTATAATGGTCTAGATTGAAAGAAAGAGTTCATATCAAGTATAATCTAGAAATAACTAAAATTTAGGCTAAAATTAAAATAAAATTACAATTTCATTTACACATGAATTTCAAAGTAAAATCCCTCAAAAAATTAAATAAAAATTAACAACTGGACTTGTATACGAATTCCAACAAAAATAACTAAAATTCAAAATTAAAATAAAATTAGCAATTTGATTTGATATGAATTCCAAAGTAAAATCCATAAATAACTGCAATTCAAAATAATGGATTTGTATACGAATTCCAACAAAAAATGATTCAAATTCAAATTTTTTTTTGCAATTTGATTTCCATAGAAATTCCAAAGTAAAATCCTTAAATAACTAAAATTTGGAATAAATTAAATAAAATTAGCACTTTGATTTGTATATGAACTCCAACAAAACCCCTAAAAATTAAAAATAATATCAAATATATTTGTATACGAAGGCTGACAAAAATAGTTAAATTTTGGAATACAAAATAAAATAAAATTAGCAATTTGATTTTATACAAAGTCCAAAAATTCTTTGAATAATTCTAATTTGGAATAAAAAAAATAAAGGAACAATAGCAATATATTTGTCTATGAATTCCAACAAAAAATGTTTGAAATTCAGAATAAAAAATAAAAGAAAATTTACACTTTGATTTCCATAGTAATTCCAAAGTAAAATCCTTACATAATAGTAAATTAAATAAAATTAGCAATTTGATTTTTTACACGAACTCCAACAAAACCACTAAAAATTAAATAAAAAATAGAAAATAAATTTGTACAAGAATTATAACAAAAAATAATTAAATTTTGGAATGCGAAATAAAATAAATTTAGCAATTTGATTCGATACGAAGTCCAAACAAAATCCATGAATAATTGTGATTTGGAATAAAAAATAAAGGAAAATAAGTAATATATTTGTATATGAATTCCAACAACAAAATGATTGAAATTCGGAATTAAAAAAAGAAAATTTACAATTTGATTTCCAAAGGAATTCCAAAGTAAAATACCTAAATAACTAAAATTGGGAGTAAATTAAATAAAATTAGCAATTTCATTTGTATATGAACTCCAATAAAAAATAATTGAAATTTTGAATAAAAATAAAACTTATAACAATGATAGCATGTATGGTATCGGAGGAGAGCACAAAAGAATGCAATGGTGTTAATCTATCTTGCAAGATGAAGGACTATGTAAGAAGGTACATATTTTTGTTGTGATGAATCACTGACAAATTAGAGAAATTGAGTTTTGGATTTTGCAAATTTGCAATTTTTCATAATTTGGATCAGACCTGGTGAAAGCTTCTAGGCCTCTAAAAATTGATTTTTGATAATTAATGACAAAATTGTGTTTTAGGACTAACATGTGTACAAAGATGTTTTCAAGGTTTAGTTCAAGATTATGGATGGCAACAAAACAATAGCATGCAAAGACTATAAAGGATTGACATGGCTCAAGACAAAGGTGAAATATAGCTTAAAGATCCTTTCTTTTATAGTTTTGTCGGTCTCGGTGTTTAGAGAAAAGACCAAATTTGTAGGCTAGACGTCGTACTATAAAAGGGGATAATAGCTAGCAGCTTAAGGATTTAATTTATGCAACCTTGATCAACAAGGAGTCATGGATGCATCTTGAACTATTCTTGAAAAACTAATGTCAGGAAAATCGGTAGCACCGCAGGTACCAGGTAGTACTACCGACTAGCGATATGACTACGCTAGAAATACGGTACTACCATAGTGCGGTAGTACTGATCTTTAGTTGATGGTACATTTTTTCCAAAGTGCATGTTTTTGGACACTTTTTGGAACCCTAGAGATCGATAGTACCGATTATGCCTAGCGGTACTACCATCGTGCTGTAGTACCGACCCTTGTGAAGGCGGTAGTACCACACTTAAAGTTTAATGGCTAGTTCAGACGTGTTAATTGCACATAAAATAGTCGTTGAACAGCAGGTGTGGTAGTACCAGCCGATGTATGGTGATAGTACTGCACCTATTGAATTTTGTGGGATTTTACCCCCAAACGGTCGAATTTGTGGTTGGGGGCTACAAATACCCCCTCAGTAGCACCATGGCACCAACTATTGACCCCATCAAATACACTAGAGTTATTGGTGCACTCTCTACTACTCAATTTACTCATATTTCATTTTGGAGGTAATTGAGAGCATTGACGTGCATTTGCGTCATTTGTTGATCCTTTTGGCACTTAATTCTTCCTCAAGCAAGAGATGTGATTTGTTATTCTTGGTGTTTGCCAGTACCTAGATGGCTTGGCAGAAGATTGTGTGGTGATATCTTTAGAAAGGTTGTAAAGAGGCCTGAAGCTAGTTATGAATGGTGTGGTGCTCGCCATCTTTGGAGTGTAGAAAGAGCAACTTTAGTGGAATTGAGGTCATTAAGCTTAATTTGTGGGGTCGATTCAACCTGTTTAGGCTTACCTCAACGTGAACTAGTGAAAATCGGTAAGTCTTCAATATCACAGGAAAAATTTTGCGTGTCTCGATTATGGTTATCTCTTATCTTTACTTTTCTGCTCTTACTTTTCTAGTTATTGAACTTTTGTGTAGCTAAAATTGTATTTAGTAGAGACTTGCTTGTGGTGCCTTAGAGAAATTTAGTCTTTTAGCTCTTGACTTGTGCTAGAATATTAAATTGCTCATTGTTGTTAGAATTATTAATTTTAAAGCAATAAATTAGAAGCCCGATCAGACCGGCCTATAGGCAGCAGTCAGACCACTAGGAGCCTAGTCAGGCTGGCCTATAGGCAACGGTCAAACCACTAGGGCTATGAGTTCTTTGGCTCTTAGATTTTTGAGTTGATTGCTTTGGTTTTGGCTTCCATTATTAACCTTCATAGCTCAGTAGCTACTGGAGTAAATGATTGAAGAATACTTAAGAAAAATTTTGAAGGCACCATTCTCCCCCTCTATTGCCATACCGATCTTACACAAGACGACATTGACTCATAGAGAAGTGTAGAACCGAGGAGGTGACAGCGGAAACGGCGATAATGTTGTGCTACTCATCTTAGCTGTTCGACGAGGATAATATCATGCTGCTCACTGGAGCCGTTGAAGAAAAGCCAGAGTCAAAAGAGCCAATGGCCATGACAATGAGTAGGGAGCATCGACTTTATTGAAGAGTTAGTGGCCAAAGAAGCTCCATGATGGGGAAGCCCTGGCAGAGTGGAGATGATGTTTTCTATTGAAGACAAGCTGTGGATGATATGGGGCCATTGGGTAGTTAGGAGTGTACCATCGCTGGTGAGGGGCTATGAGTTCTTAGCTTATAGGCTTCTTGTTGTGTGAGCTTCCGATGTGCATGTGATCTTCATAGCTTGCTATAGCTATTGGAGTGAAGAAGCCATGAATACCTAGAGGTTTAATTTTGAGAAAAAGGGTGCACTTATTCACCCCCCTCTGATCACCGCCGTTGATCCTACAATTAATTACATAGATTTTCAAATTTTGGGATGTTACTACCACCATCCATCACCTGTCACCAGCGAAGGTGTAATACTCCAACCCAAACTCCGAGTCCAAAATGCTACCACTATTTTATAACACTATCATTTATATCCATCGCTATTAGATTTCAACAGCATCTCCTCTAGTTAAATCTCGACAACATGGTAAACAACTTACGTTTAACAATAAGCATTAAAGTGAACATTCTATACACCAAAGTAAGAATAAATAATTCATAAAATAAAACTTGGATCACTCGGATCCAAGAACGCTCAAGAACACTCAGGACCACACACTTGAGAACGCTCGGAACCCTACGCATGGGAGCATTACCTAGACTAGAAAATTAGCATCAAGCCAAAGGTAAACAAATGTATAAATTCATCAACTATTGAAAGAAAATGCATAAGCCACACCTGACTAAAATATTTCCATTAAGACATTGGTGAGGATATACAGTGCATATACACCTATTTCAGCTCAAGAGGAGTAAACAAGATCAATCAAGTTTTGGTACTTACAGTTCTATCCACAAAATCCACAAAGTTTTTGACACTAATCCTCTGAGGATTCCAATGTGAATAAATTAGATATTATAAAGATTTTGAAGTCTACCTTTCAACGGATTAGACCTCATGTGATTTGGACTCTTCTATATGGAGGCGTTCGGAATAGTGTTGGCTTATGAATTTTTTTACTGTAGCTAGCTTATTTTTTTACTATAGCTGAGTTAGCTTATTTGGCATAATTAAATTAAAAAAATTAAAAATATAAAAATATATTAGCCCATCACGGATAATGCAAAGGAATACGAGCAAAAAAAAAGAAAAGGCAAAAAAGCTCAAAAAATCTAAAAAAAACCAAAAAAAGACAAAATTATTGAATAGTTAAAAACAGAAGCCAGAAGCAGAAGCTGGCTTTAAGCCAAAATGAGCGGGGGCACTTGGAATGCATGCTCGCAGGCTAGTAGGGTCCAGTTTATAAAAGTCCATATCTTTTGCAAACGGAGTCTGATTTAGATGATCTTGGACAAGTTGGAAAGCTTATTCTGAGGAGCACATCATTGATAAGGCCCCAGATTCAGATTCCTTTCTGAGTGCTCCATAATATCCCAAACAATTCGTTAGTAGAAATTTCAGGGTTTCCTTTTGTTAGTTTTGTTTCTTATTTTATATATCTTAGGGGGCTATATAAGCCATTGTAAACATCTATGTAAGGCAAACTTGACATTATGAATTAAAATATTTGTTTGTGTTTTAGCTTTTAGCTACTTCCATGATGAGGGTCTCAACATTATCCAGGCCACACGCCTATTCTTCCTAGTCGATTGGCACTACCACAACTAGAGGAGGGTTACTATCAAGCGTGTGGTTGGACAAATTTCAAAGAGGTGCAAGTCCATTGCGTCTAGCTCCAGTGAACACTTATGGTTTGTCAGGTTATATGAGTTATCTTCTACGCTGAGAAGATCCCCCTAATATCAGACATATTATTAACACTAAATGCATAAGCAAGCCATTAAAGTCTGAATATAACCACTAAAGGTGATATGTGAATTACTGATTGCACGTGAAATAAATGTGCTACTCCTGCCCATACATGTCTTCTTCAACATTCACCTAAACACAACAACAAAATAAGCGTGAGTGCAAGACTCAGCAAGCACATAATAGAACGATAAACACTACCGTAAGCATAAGCATTAACCTAATCATGTCATTTCCCATATGTTTCAACATAATCGTATCATCATTCCCATATCTCATCATTATCTCTTTCCATTAGTGCGATGTAAAACTACTCTATATGCTCATTTGCTCATCACATTGCATATACCGGTATAGCTGAGTGAACACCCATTAATGTTCACCCATCATAAGCCTGTCCTTGTCAATATGGGGGGTCTCTTCAATTCCGTGGAGACTTACCGAAGTAGGTCTTATTTATCCACCCATGGTGAATCTTTCTCTCTCATAATATGAGAGTGCACATGATGTAAATGCATATATTCCATTGTCATAAATATATTCCATCATTAGCCGGTAACCATTAGCATCATTAGATGAACAACATAACATAATCATCCGTACGTAATTCATTGCAATAAGCATAAACCGTAAGGTAAAAATATCGTATATTTCATAACATCTAACGTCTATTGTTTTACCATACACTTACCTATTAACCATGCTGAGCAGAGTGACGTGTGGACAAAACCAAACCCATAGCGACCTCACCTACAGTAAATGTCTCGACTCAACATGTGCCACAACAGTACAAAACATCAAATAAAACAACATTGCACCTACGCACTTTCCGACCTAAGTAACTTGTGGCTCAGGGTCACTAACATAGGAAACCGTATATTTTCCAGAAACTACACAAAATTTGCCATATTTTTTTAGTCGGACAAAAATCCTGATTAATGCATTTAAATCCTTTTTTAACCTCGAAGACTATTCAATTGTATTACTAGACAACCATCTTAACAATTCTGTATCATTTTATCTATTGAACCAAACATGATAAACCATACCACTCTTGGAAGTATATATGCGGGCTCTTACAATGTGATGTGAAATACTGCAAATGTTTAGTACTTCCTTATCTCACTCATTGGCAGTATTTACAAAGCACTGTTCTCAATGAAGTGATAAAATGAAACTACAGAAATCCACAGATGTTACTGATCTCTCACGTTGACAGACCAAACGCACCTGAAGCAAGCACTTAGCAATTAGCATAGTTCATCTTTAGTATATTTACATTTTGAATTTCAGCACTTATTTAACAGATTTGCTCTCTAAATTTTAGCTATCCAGCATCAACAAATGCCATTCAACATACATTATCTTGTCGCTATTAATTCAGAATTTTTCAGAGTTAACACAAAAAAGGCCTTGAAACAAAGCATTTGTACAAAAAAAACATGATCTGGAATAATAAAAACTATGATTATGAAATGTCTTTGCCTTGTCACCTTCAACATTGTATACGTAGAATGAAATACATGTGTGAGCTCTTACAATGTGATGTGAAATACGACAAATGTTTAGTATTTCCTTATCTTACTCGTTGCCAGTATTTACAAAACACTATTCTAAATGAAGTGATTAAATGAAACTATAGAAATCCATAGATGTTCTGATCCCCGCGTTGACTGACCAAATGCTCTTGAAGCAAGCACTTAGCAATTAGCATAGTTCTTGTTTAGTAGATTTACACTCTAAATTTCAACTCTTATTTAACAGATTTGCCCTACAAATGCCATTCAACATACATTATCTTGTCGCTATTAATTCAGAATTTTTCAGAGTTAACACAAAAAAGGCCTTGAAACAAAGCATTTGTACAAACAAAAACATGATCTGGAATAATAAAAACTATGATTATGAAATGTCTTTGCCTTGTCACCTTCAACATTGTATATGAAGAATGAAATACATGTGTGAGCTCTTACAATGTGATGTGAAATACGACAAATGTTTAGTATTTCCTTATCTTACTCGTTGCCAGTATTTACAAAACACTATTCTAAATGAAGTGATAAAAAGAAACTATAGAAATCCATAGATGTTCTGATCCCCGCGTTGACTGGCCAAATGCTCCTGAAGCAAGCACTTAGCAATTAGCATAGTTCTTCTTTAGTAGATTTACACTCTAAATTTCAACTCTTATTTAACAGATTTGCCCTACAAATGCCATTCAACATACATTATATTGTCACTATTATTTCGGAATTTTTCAGAGTTAACACAAAAAGGCCTTCAAACAAAGCAATAATACAAAAAAAAACACAAGATCTGGAATAATAAAAACTATCTGCCACTTAGGACAGATATTGTCACATCATTAACACTAGATGGCTCAGCAACTATTGACGCCTCTTCCTTTGTTACCCTTGTGTGGAAATATGCCGGATGTTTAGGTTCAGGCAAAGTCATACCCTCGCAACTTAGCATTAGAACCACATCTGAAATGGTCGGCCGGTCAGCCGCATTCTCTTGCACACACAGCAACGCAATGTTAATACATCTCATCATCTCTAATGCATGAATCTCGGAAACTAATGATGCATCGACGAGTTCAAGCCATCTTTCCTCTTTCCATAACTTCCATGCCTTCAAGGAGTTTAATCACACAAACATAGTGGTTACTACATAAACAAAACAAATTTTACATATTAAGTATTCAGAAGACTCACATATCCAAGGAGGTTGAAGAAGTCTCCATATTGATGGAAACCAGAGTTTTGTTTCCCACTCATGATCTCAAGAATTATCACACCAAAGCTGAAAACATCAGATTTTATGGAGAAGAGGCCCTCAGAAGCATACTCTGGAGCCATATAACCACTGAAAATGAGAGTGTATATAAGTATGCGACAGATGGAGAAAGAACAAACTTCTATGTGAAGTTGTTGTATTAGGTTGACTTGTAATATAATTAGGATAGACTAATTTGTAACAAAAGCTTACTATGTCCCAACGATCCTTTTTGTGTTTCCTTCAGTATCGTTTGAGTTGAATATTTTTGCAAGCCCAAAATCTGAAATTTTAGGATTCATTTCACAGTCCAAGAGAATGTTGCTTGCTTTAAGATCTCTATGTATGACACGTAAACGAGAGTGCTTATGCAAATAAAGAAGTCCTTGCGCTATGCCTTCAATTATCGCTAGGCGTTTATTCCAATTTAGTAAAGCTCTTCTTGTTTCATCTGCACATCAATTGAACATAGATATCACCTTCAGCAGTTTGAGTTAACCCAGAATTTGGACTAGGATATTACGAGAAGTAATACCAAAGATAAGGAAGTCTAAGCTTTTGTTTGGCAAATATTCATAGATCAGTATTTTCTCCTCTCCTTGAGAGCAACATCCCAAGAGCCTAACCAGATTTGTGTGCTGGAGCTTGGCTATGAGTTGGACTTCATTTTTGAACTCTCTGAAACCTTGCCCTGAATGTGAAGCAAGTCTCTTAACTGCTATCTCTAACCCATCAAGAAACTGGCCCTAGAGAGAAGTTCAAAAGAAGTTAATTAGTGATATCCTTTTGTTGTCAATTGTTTTTTTGACACTTGACTTATCTCCTGACCAAGGGCTGTGAGTAAAAGCAGAGTTACTTGTATGACAAGAAAAACTATTTTCAGCATGGCCATGGATAATTTAGCAAAGGATGAAAGCTAGGTTTGATTTTGTTTCTCATTATGTACGCACATGAATGCATTTTTACCTTGTATACAGGGCCAAAGCCACCTTGCCCAAGTTTATTTTCATCTGAGAAGTTACTTGTAGCATCCGATACTTGCGAAAAGTTGAACAAAGTGAACTGTGAACTCCTTCCTTCTATTCCCCAAACTAGTGCTTCATCTTCGTGCACCTTCATGTTAAGTTTGTCCTGTAAGTTCACTTTACCTAAATCCAGAATTGATGTGATCCTTTCAGTTAATGCTCATGCACATATAATTGGAACAAAATTAAGACTCAACAGCTTGAGAGAGTTGAGCACAAATAAATGTACAATAGCATTTCCAATACCGACCTTTTCTGTGCCTTCTGATCAATCCAAAGCAAAAGATGAAGCAGAAAAACGATGCAAGTGGAGGAACAACTGTTGCAATGACCAAAACCTTACTCATACGCCCTAACATGAAAATTTTCACATACATACACATGGTTAATTAAATAATGGTTTGACGCATATGGACCATATAATTGCACAAGACTTAGATATTTTGATTTTTTATGAAGATTCTGGATAACTGTAGGTGGCATCAGATGCAAGGTTGTGAGATTCAAAACGTTTCATATCTGTTGGGGGAATAGCCCCCACCTTAGTCCAGTCGACCCATTACGTTAGTAGGCCATTTACCGCCCTAGCACGAACCACAAGCTAGGAAAATGCTTCGTTCACCCCTACATATATATATATATATCCAAATAGAGGTATTCATGTAACTCCAAGCTGAAAAGACAGCATATTACCCCTGTAGGCATAGACCCAAATAGGGTCATTTGTGTAATTCACCTCCACATTGATATAAATATGTGTCTCTGGGCACCATGAGTGAGAGAAGGATATTTTTTAGAAGAAACTGATATCTTATACGAGATCTTCCACACCTTTTCCCATGGCATCTAAAGCTCTGAGTAGCCTTTCAGCAGCTGTAGCCCCCACTGCTTTCTATTTGATCTATAACTACAATAGTTGGCGACATCCGTGGGATCGGTGTAGAAGCTGCAACCCAAGGTAAGAGCGTTCGGATGTAATGGTGCCGAAGAAGGCGACGATATCAACCTGGAAAAAGACATCGACCCTAAAGAAGATGGCGGCATCAACCCTCAACCGAAAAAGGAGCACCGCCTCCGAAGTCGGCAGTCGGCATGGCAAGAGCAACGGAGGCAGTGTTATCCTGGCAAAATCATGTGATTTAGTTCTAGAATCGGTCTTATCCTGGCAAAATAGGAAACCCACCTATTTTGAAAAAAAGAATTAAAGGCTGCTGATGCCTCTCACATTAGCGAAAAGACCTCCCGGCTGCTAAAAAATCACGCTAGGATTGTGAGCCTGCCTTCCATAATGCTATGTACCATTTCAAGAGATAATATTTTAGAAAGTATCTGTTGTCCTGCTTACTCTTGTGTTTCTGGATAGGCACGGCAACCGGCGGTTGCGGCGGCGCGATCGTCTGTGTTGTTGAGTTTGTCGTTGGAACAGCACCCGATGACCCGATCAGCAGCATGGGTTGGCCCTGGTAGAACAAATTCGTGTCGTACCTGAAATTGCACCGCAGAACAAGAATCCGAACACTTTGTTTCCCGGAGAATAATATCGTTGTGTAGTTGTTGATAGTCTGGAGGCAATCCCAGCAGTCGACAGGTTGCAAATCCGGGGTGCACTGCGCCATGGAGTAGAGTGGTGGAAAGGTGCTGCTGACATCCATGCGGCCGGTGGCGTACATCCTCGTCGAGTTGTACGCCGCCAGCTTGGCCGTGTCCTGGAGCAACACCTTGATCATGTCGGTGATGAAGTTGACCCTGTCGGCGTTGCCGGGATCCCTGAGGTTATGCGTGCTTATCTGGCCCAAAAACCTGCCTCCGGAAAACTTGGCCTTGAGGAAGTCCTGGCTGGAGAAGCCGAGGAGGCAAGGGTCGTAGACGATGGTCACGTCCTTGTTGTACGCGCACAGCTGCTGCGCGTCCTGGAACGCGGTGGCGACGCAGTCGCGGCACGCGGAGGCGTTGGCGTCGCCGCGGCAGAGCGCGAGGCCGTAGACGGTGTCCGGAGCAGCGCCGACGGAGCCCTTGGCGAAGAGGGCTGGTGCGGAGGAGGTGTTCTTGGGGAGAATCGTGCGTAGGAGCTCAAGGTTGGCTTGATATGTGCTATTGGCCGTGTAGTTGTCGCTGGTGCCGCAGATTTGCCCCCAGGGCTTGTCGGCGGTGGCGAACGGCATGAAGCCTAGAAGGAGCAGCACGATGATGATCATGGCTGCCTAACCAACGTTAAGTCACCATGCCCTGCCTTCTATATGGCTCGTGTGGAAGGTTCCTCTTTCAAGTCAGCCCTACCAGCATCGTTTGGAAAATTGCCGCTCTGCACGGTTTGACTAATTATTACTTCCAGTGATAAAAAAAATTATCGGTAAAAGGAAATCTCATAAAAAAGGGCAAAAAATGGTTTTGTAAAAAAAATCAAATTTCATGAAATAGATATGAAAAACGGCGGAGATAAACTATATATCGAAAGATAGATGAAATATAGACAAGATACCGATGTAAATGTGGATCCCACTGGAAAAACCTGTCGCCGGTTACTTCCCTTGCCCAAAGCAGGAGTAAAAGTAAAAGTCTGTAAAACAGAGTTATGATCGTAACAATAAACAAAAAGAATAAAGAAAAAACAACACGGGTGGCCTAAATCGCCGGTTACAGGTCGACAAAATTCTGATTTTATTTTATTTTCTTTTTTGGATTTGAATTTTGGTTTTTTTGGTTTCGTATTGGAATTCAGATTTGAATTTTATTTTGCCAAAATTTTGAATTGTACTCAATATCAACTTTATTTAGAATTTTTTTTTAAAATTATCCAAAATGGGGTGTTACAATTGTTCAACTAACACAAGGATAATCTCATAAACATACTAAATGCCTAAAACAGCAGAAATTTTATCTAAAACTCCAGTTGTTAGGGCAGTCCCAACCCAGAAACTATGAGATAGTTTCCATAGATGCCATGTCAGCAAGACACTGCTCAAAGAAATCATCTCTCCCAATGCCACTAGTTTCTTCTGATCACCCTCATTAAATATTCGATGCATCTTCTCTCTCCATCCTCTCTTTCTCTCTCCATCTTCGGCCGATCGCTTTCGCCACTCAGGCGAACCGGTCTCCTCGGCGTCGTGGCCGTCGCCTCGTCCGCTTCTCCCGCTCGCTGCTCGGCCTCGCTAGCCCGCTCCGCCGCTCGGCCTCGCCAGCGCCAGCCGGCGCCACCGAGTGGCCGACCGCCTCCCCTCCGCTCCGCCCTCGCCTCCACGTCGAGCCGTCCTCGTGCGGCCGCGCCGCCCCCCTTCCCCTCCGCAGCTCGCGCCGAGTCGCCGGCGGCGACCGCCTCCTTCTGCCTTCGGGCTCGGCAACTCCCGCAGCCACCCGCGCGCGTGCCTCCGTCGCGCCGTCTGGTCTCCGTCTCCGTTGCGGCGGCACGGCGGCAATGCGCGGCTGGGCGGGCGGCGGCCGTGTCTCACGAGCCGCGTGGCAGCGGAGGCGGCGAGGCGTTGATGGCACGCGCGGAGGAAGAAACTACCCGTTTCTCCCCATCGCAAATCCGTGATTTCCTTGTGCCTTGGATTCGCGTCGACTTCGTTTCTCATATGAGAAACGGTTTCTTGTGTTTTTCTTCTCTTCCCTCATTAAATAAGATGCCATATCAGATTTTTTGTCTATGTGGCAGGGTATTTAATGCTATGGAAACTATCCTAGTTGGAGGGTTGGGACTGCCCTTAGCCTGCTTACAATAATTAGTTGAAGGTTACGCTTGTGGGACAGTGCTAATTGAACAACCCATTATGGTTATCTACTTCGCCTTGCATGTTGTACACTCGTGCTAAATGCCTTGCTATGCATGAGTTTGGCATCTCTAGTCCATAATTCCAATACAAATGTTGTGTAATCACTGTAGAAAAATCATTATGAACAGTCCAAAAATGTTATCATAGAAGGTTTTGTACGCCGTCTCGAGTTTATGGTCCATAATAACATAAGGTCATCACGCATTTATTTTCAAACCGTCTGCGATAAGTCACAATATAAACATTTTTAAAAATAAGCATGCTCGTGATGTGTGCGTATCATAGATAGTTTTAAAAATAAATGCATGTAATATCCATATCTTTCCTTTGCATCGAAGTAGTATATATATATATATATATATATATATATATATATATATATATATATATATATATATATATTTCTTGGTAACATTAACATATGTAGTCTTGCACAAATTTACAATTTAAATGAGTTAGAAATAAAGTCAGATCACATATCACACTCGGGCCAGTGTGTGATTTGCTCCTCTTTTCTACACCCAGGTGTAATTACACCCTATGTCGTATCTCATACCGTAGGAAGTATCTCAAGTGACGGAGAGTATGTACGTGCAGTATATGAGTATTTAAGATCATATAGGTGGTATGAATAATTTTTCAAAGGTGGTATGTATATTTTTTTTAGACATACTCCTTTTTATGTACGTATATAAAGGTATTTATAAAATACGCTAAAAACTATAGACTTCCTTGTAATTTTTTCGTGTGGTTCATATTGAAGTATATTATAATTAGTATATGAGTATATTTAAAGTGATAAAGGAGTATTTCAAATTCGTTTAGATGGTATATTAGAGGTGGGTGTAATTACACCCAGGTGTAGAAAGTATTTTTCATATATATATATATGAAGCATTTTTTCTACATCCGGGTGTAATTACACCCTATATCGTATCTCACAACGTAGGGAGTATCTCGCGTAACGGAGAGTATGTACGTATAGCATACGAGTATTTAAGATCATCTAAGTGGTATGAATAAATTTTCAGAGGTGGTATGTACATTTTTTAGACATACTCCTTTTTATGTGCGTATACGAAGGTATTTATAAAATACGCTAAAAATTATGGACTCCCTTGCAATTTTTTCATGTAGTTCACATTAGAGTATCTTATATTTAGTATATGAGTATACCTAAAGTGATAAAGGAGTATTTCAAATTTGTTTAGGTGGTATATTAGAGATGGGTGTAATTACACCTGGGTGTAAAACGTATTTTTTCTATATATATATATATATTTCTTGGTAACATTAACATATGTAGTCTTACACAGCCCACAATTTAAATGAGTTAGAAACAAAGTCAAATCACATATCACACTCGGGCCAGTGTGTGATTTGCTCCATGCCATTTAAATCCCAAATGTGATATAGGATCTGAGCTCATTTAAATCAGATTCCATATCACACTTAGGCTTCAAAGGGCACAGTGTGTGATTTGCTAAATGCCCTTTGAAGCTCAAATGTGATATGAGATTTGCCTTTGTCTCTAGCTCATTTAAATTATATGTGTGCAAGACTATATATATTAATGTTACCATGAAATATATACGTACTACTTCCAGTGCATGGGGAAGATATGGAAAACCATGATGGTGATTAGTAATGGTAACAGGTGGTTTCTTAGTAGAGGTTGGTCAAAGTTTGTCCATGACAACTGTCTACGAGTTGGTGATATCTGAAATGAAAAACATAATTTTACACAATACACACCAAGTATATCTTTGTTGTACGCGCACAGCTGCTGCGCATCCTGGAACGCGGTGGAGACGCAGTCGCCGCAGTCGGAGGCGTTGGCGTCGCCGCGGCAGATCGCGAGGCCGTAGACGGTGTCCGGAACGGCGCCGACGGAGCCCTTGGCGAAGAGGGTTGGTGCGGAGGAGGTGTTCTTGGGGAGAACCGTGTGTAGGAGCTCAAGGTTGGCTTGATAGGTGCTTTTGGCCGTGTAGTTGTCGCTGGTACCGCAGACTTGCCCCCAGGGATCGTCGGCGGTGGCGAACGGAGTTAAGCCTAGAACGAGCAGGACGATGATGATCATGGCTGCGTAACCAGTCAGCATGCCCTGAGCCTCAGGCCTCAGCTCTGCCTTAGCAGCAGCTCGTGTGGAACTGTGGAAGGTTCCTCTTTCAAGTCAAGTCCTATCAGCATCGTTTGGAAAATTGTCGTTCTGCATGATTCGACTAATTATTACTTTCAGGGATAAACAAATTCTCGGTAAAAAGAAATAAAGAAAAACTAACGAACCGACTATCGTTTGGTCGGGATAGATGACCATCACTGGATCGAAAGTCACGCATGAATCTCAAAGCAACTCTATTATTACTCGTCGCTTCACTCCGCTCCGCTCCCGCAGCTGCTCGCTCCCTCTCCCTCTTATTCTCCCCGCTCGCTCTTGTTCTCCCTCTCTCCTCACCACCGTATCCCCTCACTTTACTCCACTCTTGGCCCCACCGCGGCCTGGAGGGCTCTGCTTCTTGTTCTCCTGATGTTTCACGTGACGAAAGACTCCTCTAGCATGGCATGGCTTTGCTACTTGACGTGATGGAAAACACATGCTGTACCCATGGTCTTTTGTCTCCATGCTGTACCCATGGTCTGATGTTTCCTGATCTTGCTTTTCTCTCACAAGATAACCATGCAGAACAAGCAAGCACTCTGACCTCTAGTCTTCAAGCGTGACGTGCTTGGTAGAGGAATCTCTCTGTGTGATGCAGTGGTGACGGATGCGCACGTCTGGAGAGAGAATTCGATGACTGCGCTCGTGCCGAGACTGCCGAACAGTTTTTCAGATCTAATTTTTTATTGCTTGATTATTATATTGGTGGCTATAGAATATTCTTATCTCTTAAACCCTAGTATGAAAATTACCTCTTCAGTGTTGGGATTAATCCTTAACCCCATCTTTATTTATAATCTAAGGTATAAACGAGTTCTTATTCAATTCTAATAAATAACGGATCCGAAACCCTTGTGTAACACATGTTTTTTCCAACTTTTGTCACGTACCGTAGTCTCTGGACCGCACTGCTGTAACTCTAACACGCATCGTCCTTCTTTAATCTCTACGTGTCCCAATTCGAGTACGACCGTCTCCTCTAGCATCCTTAACTATTTGGACCATGACTTCGCACCAAACTATCTTCCAGTCCTCGCTATAGACCACGATCATCTCTAAGTTACCCTGCACATACAAAAACTAAACCAATATTTTTTTGGTATAAATTCTTTCCAACTTGACTGATATAAGTCTACACACTTTACACGTCTCAAATAATACCAATAAGCAATATTGTTAATTATTCATCATTACAAATATTCTAGACCTAGCCACAAAATCTCGTAATAAAAATAGCCAAAAAAATGATTTTCTAAAAAAAAACCGAATCTATGAAAAACGACAGAGATATACTATATATTGAAAGATAGATGAAATATAGGCAAGACACCGATGAAATAGAGTTCAAAACTCAAATTTAAATGTGGATCCCACGGGACAAACCTGTCGCCGGTTGGCCGACAAATTTTTTTCCCTTGCCCAAAGCAGGAGTAAAACAGAGTTATGATCCTAACAATCAACAAAAGGATAAAGAAAAAATAACACGGATGGCCCAAATGCTCCTGTTTATATTGACTAGTTGGTGCATGGTGATGCTCCGGTCTTTGTTTTTTTATCATGATAGAAGCTAGGGTGAATGATCATGTGAGAAGATTTGAGATAATGTTGTTATAAATCATTGTAGGTTTTGTGGGGTGAACTTTTGATTTTGAAAAGACTGTATTTTGTCTAGATTGGTCTCATAATTTTTCAGGCAAACCGGTCATACCGCCCGTCATACCACAGAGCGGTGGTATTGCGGTTTACTTGCAGGTAGCTATTTTTCAGAGGTCCAATTGCGAGGTGCAATAATACCAGTCTGTGGTGAGCGGTAGTATCGGTTCAAGTGAAAATTATTAGATTTTGAAAAATTGAGTCATGGATTGATTTTGATTGACTTAGGTCAGTGCATTGATATTGCATGAAACATTGTTAACTAATGTGAGTCAAGTTGTGAAAAAGTTGTGTCCAAAAATGATTTATTAATCTTTGAATGTGCAAGGTAGTTTGGAATTAACTATGATCAATGACGAGGATTGATGCTACACTCATGGAGGAGTCAAGAGCTAGAACGATCAAGAATGCCATGTGAGATGGCTGAGCTCAAGTATAGCATAAAGAAGGCAGGAAGGTGGGAGTGTTGATGGGAAATTCGGCGATGGGTTATACCATGTTGCAGCTTGGTCGATCCAACTGAGGTGTAGTCGATGGAACTAGAACGAGAAAGACTTGCGATGCACGGCAAACTAGTGGTGCACCTATACATGATAGGTATGACGATTGCTTGTTAGGAAGATGAATACCAGATCAAGAAATAATATTTTGGTAAGTTTGACCAAAATACCAGAAACTATCTTAGATCAAAACTGCAGCGCATAAACGACGTTTAGAAAAGCGATCTAGATCAAGAAGAAACTAATAGGATCAAGTTAGATCAAAGCTAATAATTTAGTTAATTTGAGCTTAAGGGCTTAGTTGCCGCTGGTGGCGAACGGCATTAAGCCTAACTTGAGGTGCGCCACTTAATTTGGAACCGAACGGTAGTGGACGCAAGAGCCAGGAGCTAGCTCACCCTTGTATTTGGCTGGGTTCGGCATTGCGTTTAGCTTATACTTATGTATTGTAGCTATAGTAATTTCTTTAAAAACGGTGTGCTTTTTCGAGACTGTCTAAAGAATAATTGTAGTAAAAAGTGTATTAAATTTAGCTGTACAGGTCAAAATCATATGCGACTATTTTCTTATACGTACTGTCTCTCACGAACAGATTAAAATTTAAAAACCACAATCATAAGTCATAAGTTTTAATCCGAAAGAATTCACCCTTTATATGCTGAGAAAGATCAGTGTCAAGATAAGCAAGCTCCGCGCACATTTTTCTCTATTGCAGTAATAATTTTTGCACGATGTTGGAATGAAAAGCTACTTCGCCCACATGCGATTCTCGATCCTGTTCAGGCATCTTGTTCAGTGCACACGACAAGGTTACTTTGTCGCGTGTGGTCCGAATATGTACCAGCAAGCAACCGGTCGCTCGATGCACGTACGCATGTTGGTACGTGCTGGTCACGGTCACGGTTGGTACGTGTTCCTGGAAACAAACACGTGCGTGCAGTCTGCTTCCGAGCCGGCCACGGTCTCTCGCACGTGAACGCGAGCCGACAACTTTGACAGAGCCATGGTGTTGACAGAGCCCCAACCACTTGTTGCCGATGAACCTGGGCAGTGAGGTGGCTCCGCCCCCTGGATGAGCAGTCACAGCCTCACAGGTTTCGAACAGGCAGCTGCTGGTCTAGATTACAGTACCAGTCAATGCCAGTCAAAAGAAGTCTGCGTAGGAGACAATGGACTATTGCTTTCCCACCAATTCTATTATACAGTCTATTATACCACGGTCAATATCTCTTATCTTGAAATCAATCTTGAAGGTGACCAGGTAGGGGTTTGAAAGGATGCTTCCACTTGAGAATGAATTAGACTTGGAGGACAAACCTTTTCAATTTGATTAGGCGATTTCTTGTTATATTTTCCTTATAGAGAAGAACATGCAGTACAGCAAACTAATACATGTGCGCCGATATTCTTGCATGTGAGTTTTCCGAGGTTTGTCGTTGCGGTAATAGATAACAAACATAATTAGTCTTGCTCTTGAACTATGATTATGAAATGTCTTTGCCTTGTCACCTTCAACATTGTATACAAAGAATGAAATATATGTGTGAGCTCTTACAATGTGATGTGAAATAGTGCAAATGTTTAGTACTTCCTTATCTCACTGGTTGGCAATATTTACAGAACACTGTTCTGAATGAAGTGATAAAATGAAACCACAGATGCTCTGATCTCTCGCGTTGATTGACCAAACGCTCCTGAAGCAAGCACTTAGCAATTAGCATAGTTCTCCTTTAGTACATTTACACTCTAAATTTCAGATCTTATTTAACAGATTTGCCCTCTGACTTTCAGCTATCCAGCTTCAACTAATGCCATTCAAAATACATTATCTTATCGCTATTAATTCGGAATTTTTCAGAGTTAACACAAAAAGATCTTCAAACAAAGCAAAAGTACAACAAAACACATGATCTGGAATAATTAAAATTATCTGTCACTTAGGATAGACATTGTCACATCATTAACACTAAAGGGCTCGCAGCTGTTGATGCCTCTTCCTTTGTTACCCTTACATGGAAATATGCCGGATGTTTAGGTTGAGCAGTCATACTCTCGCTGCTTAGCATTGCAACCACATCTAACATGGTGGGCCGGTCAGCCGCATTCTCTTGCACACACAACAACGCAATGTTAATACATCTCATCGTCTCTAATGCATGAAACTCTGAAACTAATGATGCATCGACGAGTTCAAGCCATCTTTCTTCTTTCCATAACTTCCATGCCTTCAAGGAGTTTAATCACACAATACATAGCGGTTACTACATAAACAAAACAAATTTTACATATTAAAAATTCGAAAGACTCACATATCCAAGGAGGTTGAAGAAGTCTCCATATTGATGGAAACCAGTGTTTCCTTTTCCACTGATGATCTCAAGAATTAGCACACCAAAGCTAAAAACGTCAGATTTTATTGAGAAGAGGCCCTCAGAAGCATACTCAGGAGCCATATAACCACTAGAAATGAGAGTCTATGTAAGTATGTAACATATGGAAAAAGAACAAACTTCTATGTCAAGTTCTTGTATTAGGTTGACTTGTAATAGAATTAGGATAGACTAATATGTAAGAAAAGCTTACTATGTGCCAGCGACCCTTTTTGTGTTTCCTTCAGTATCGTTTGAAGTGAATATTTTCGCAAGCCCAAAATCTGAAATTTTAGGATTCATTTCACTGTCCAAGAGAATGTTGCTTGCTTTAAGATCTCTATGTATGACACGTGGCGAGTGTTTATGTAAATAAAGAAGTCATTGTGCTATGCCTTCAATTATCGTTAGGAGTTTATTCCAATTTAATAAAGCTCTTCTTGTTTCATCTGCACAATAATTGAACATAGATATCACCTTCAGCAGTCAGAGTTAACCCAAAATCTGTACTAGGATATTACGAGAAGTAATACCAAAGATAAAAAAGTCCAAGCTTTTGTTTGGCAAATATTCATAGATCAGTATTTTCTCCTCTCCTTGAGAGCAACATCCCAAGAGCCTAACCAGATTTATGTGTTGGAGCTTGGCTATGAGTTGAACTTCATTTTTGAACTCGTGAAACCTTGCCTGAATGTGAAGCAAGTCTCTTAACTGCTATCTCTAACCCATCGAAACGGCCCTAGAGAGAAGTTCAAAAGAAGTTGATCGGTGATACCCTTTTCTTTCAATTGTTTTTGACACTTGACTTATCTCTTGACCAAGGGCTGCGAGTAAAGCAGAGTTACTTGTATGACAAGCAAAACTATTTTCAACATGGTCATGGATAATTTAGCAAAGGATGAAAGCTAGGTTTGATTTTGTTTCTCATTATGTTCGCGCATGAATGCGTTTCTACCTTGTATACAGGGCCAAAGCCACCTTGCCCAAGTTTATTTTCATCTGAGAAGTTACTTGTAGCATCTGATACTTGCGAAAAGTCGAAAAAAGTGAACTGTGAACTCCTTCCTTCTATTCCCCAAACTAGTGCTTCATCATCTTCATGCACATTCATGTTAGGCTTGTCCTGTAAGCTCCCTTTACCTAAATCCAGAATTGATGTGATCCTTTCAGTTAATGCTCATGCACATATAATTAGAACAAAATTAAGACTCAAACGGCTTGAGAGAGTTGAGTACAAATGCACAATAGCATTTCCATAACCGACCTTTTCGTGCCTTCCGATCAATCCAAAGCAAAAGATGAAGCAGAAAAACGATGCGAGTATAGGAACAACCATTGCAATGACCAAAACCTTACTCATAGGCCCTGACATGAAAATTTTCACATACATACACATGGTTTATTAAATAACGGTTGGGCGATATGGACCATATAAGTACACAAGACTTGGATATTTTGATTATTTTTGGAAGATTTCGGATAAATGTAAGGTGGCATCACATGCAAGGTTGTGAGAATCAAAACGTATATCGGTCTTATGCTGACAAAATCATGGGGTTTAGTTCTACAATCCTAGGATCTATGATATTTATATAATCCATTTATTTAGTGTACAAATAATATGCACCAGGATGAGTTCTCACCTTCTCGAAGGTATAGAGGTGGGGTGGCAAGGTAGGAAACCCACCAATTTTCAAAAAAAGAATTGAAGGCTGCTTATGCAAAGATGAGGCTAAGCCACTCCAAAAGATAATATTTTGGAAAATGCCAGTCTAAAAGATGGCTTTACTAAAATGCCACTCCAAAACTTATTCTGTCGTATTATCGTCACTCTAACTTTTTTTGCGAGATTTTGCTCCTTGATGGCTATCATCTCCGACAGTTGACAATAAGTTTAGCCCCTCAAAATTCCAATTTCTCATTTTATATTATATCTGGTTATACCGTATGGATACAGTCCAGGCACACTACAATAAATGGCTCACTAAAATAAGTAGGGTAGATATTTTTCTTTTTCCTCAATTAATATGGGAATATTCTAGCCTCTTGGAGAGAGCTATGGCAACTGGCAAGTGCTCTGATTTTTGAAGACTTGTTTACTCTTGTGTTTTAGGGAAAGAAAGGAAGTATCTGTTGTCTTGCTTACTCTTGTGTTTTAGGGAAAGAAAGGAAGTATTTGTTGTCTTGCTTACTCTTGTGTTTCTGGCTAGGCACGGCAACCGGCGACCCGATCTGCAGCATGGGTTGGCCCTGGTAGAACAAATACGTCTCGTACCTGAAACTGCACCGCAGACCATGAATCTGTCCTCCTTGTCTCCCGGAGAGGATCTCGTTGTGTAGTTGATGATATTCTGGAGGCAATCCCAGCAGTCGCCAGGTTGCAAATCCGGGGTTGCACTGCGCCATGGAGTAGAGTGTCGGAAAGGTGCTGCTGACATCCATGCGGGCGGTGGCGTACATCCTCGTCGTGTTGTACGCCGCCAACTTGCCGTGTCCTGGATCAGCACCTTGATGATGTCGGTGATGATGGTGACGCTCTCGGCGTTGCCGGGATCCCAACCGGGCCACATGGGCTCCGTGATGTTCTGCTTGTTCTTCAGGATCAGAAAATCGACTCCTGAAGAATTAGCCTGAGGAAGTCCAGGTTGGAGAAGCGCAGGAGGCAAGAGTCGTAGTAGATGGTCGCGTCCTTGTTGTACGCGCACAGCAGCTGCAAGTCCTGGAACGCGGTGGAGACGCAGTCGCCGCAGGCGGAGGCGCTGGTGTCGCCGCGGCAGAGCGCGAGGCCGTAGACGGTGTCCGGAGCAGCGCCGACGGAGCCCTTGGCGAAGAGGGTTGGTGCAGAGGAGGTGTTCTTGGGGAGAATCGTGTATAGGAGCTCAAGGTTGGCTTGATAGGAGCTTCTGGCCGTGTAGCTGCCGCTGGTGCCGCATGTGTGCAACGCGGTGGCGAACGGCGTTAAGCCTAGAAGGAGCAGGACGATGATGATCATGGCTGCCTAACCAACGGTAGTTCACCATGCCCTGAGCCTCAGGCCTCAGCCCTACCTTAGCAGCAGCTCGTGTGGAAGGTTCCTCTTTCAAGTCAACCCCTATCAGCATCATTTGGAAAATTGTCGTTCTGCATGGTTTGACTAATTATTACTTCCATGGATAAAAAAAAATTCTCGGTAAAAAGAAATCTCGTGATCAAAATAGCCAAAAATGGTTTTGTCAAAAAAAAAATCAAATCTTCATAAAATAGATATGAAAAAAGGTGGAGATAAACTATATATTGAAAGATATATAGATGAAATATATACAAGATACCGATGAAATAGAGTTCAAAACTCAAATTTAAATGTGGATCCCACAGGAAAAACCTGTCGCCGGTTACTGGCAGACAAAATTTTTCCCTTGCCCAAAGCAGGAGTAAAACTGAGTTATGATCCTAACAATCAACAAAGGTATAAAGAAAAAACAACTCAGGTGGCCCAAATGCTCCTGTTCATATTGGCTAGTTGGTGAATGGTAATGCTCCGACCCTTGATTTTGATAATGGAGTTCATACTGAAATGGTAATGGTCAAGCCATCAGGCAAACCCCCGGAACACTTCCTATCGGCATCGTTTGCAATGGCACGGAGAGAGAATTTGCCGATGCTTTTAACAAGGTGTCGAGTTATCGACGATGACAGAGTACATGTGAGAGAAAATACAAGATGTGAAAAAGAGAAGTCAATTTCCAAGATTTCTGTCAAGGAGAAGAAGTCTGCTTGAGACCCTCCAAATGTAGACTAAGCTTCAAGTCTAATACATAAATTGTAAGATTAACCTAGAACATGCTTGAACACAAAACATAATCTTAGTGCGAGCGTACCGAAGATGGAGATGCCATGAGGTTGCGGATCTGCTAATGTAGAGGTGCCCGCGTCGTGAAACTGTAGTCGCCGGAGCGAGGACGGAGGAGGCTCGGTCTTGGTCTTCGTCCACCTTAGCGCACGACTTAGATCGGGTTTTGTTAGGGATTGTTTTGGCCTAGCACACTCACATGAACTAAAGCCTGGCGAATCCCTCTCTTTATGTGTCGCTAGGTGACCGGGACCAAAAACCAATCTGTTGGTAACCGCCTCTGATCAAGGCGCGGGGTGGAGGCGTACCTCCCTGAAATCTCGGGGCAGTTAGCCGAGATCAACCCAACATGAAGGAGTTGCCAGATTATATGTTACCGTGACTTTATCCATTCAGTAAACTACGGATTATCTATTAGCATTGGCAGATGGATCCTAGAAGATATTTTTCATACCGAAAGGCCTAAACCTCTCTAAGATTCAGTGCAGCTCCTGCGACAGCGTTGCAGCTCCTGCGCTCATTTGAATTTTAGGTTCTAGTTTAGAGGTTTTTAGAGTTCATTGGCAAATCTGTCTTCTCTCCATGTATTTGCTCCACGATAGCGTTGCAGCTCCTGCGCTCGCTCGCGTACGTGAGATTGACTGCAGCCCCACGAGCTGAGTTAGTGCACATGACGCATAAATCTTGCCGGCATGGTAGCTTCCTCGTCTGAGCTTCAAATATATCAAATGCAAATAATTCAAAATTTTTTCCTTTTATGATCCATGTCTTTTTTATGCAAATCTTGCCCTCTTACTATTTTTTTTCGTGCATTTAGCCCCCCTTCCAAATGCAAATGAATGGATAGTAAACGTGTGGCTAATGCTACGTCCCGAAGCATGATGGCTCAATAGGGTCGAGTGCGGCCGGAGGCGAGAGCAACCACCTGCCGCGCCACTGGGCCGCGGGAAGTTCCTCACGCGCCCCGGACGCGCAGGACCCGGCCTTACGTGTAAGATCAAATTATGCAACACTGCATGCCTTACGTATGCATGCGTCTGCCTGCCCGCGGTACGCTGGATCTGACATTGATTACTATTATTAATTAGCTAGCTTGACAGCGAGTGGCTGACATGTGTGCCCTTTGCCTCATGCCGCTGCATGCGACTGTTGCGCACAGTACAGACATCACAAAAGTTTAGTTTGGGCGCGTTGTTAGTTAGTTAATAATCTCTGGTCATTAGTCCCATGACCATCTCGGTCGATAATTGGTGATTAATTCTGCATGAATTATACATCCTGATTAAAGCATCAAAAGATTCCCGCAATGATCTATGGTACCTTTTCCTTCGATCTGAATGCCCCATTGTTTTTTTTTGTTGGACTAATTAAGGGGCAAGTTGCTGATCGATTCGGAATAGGATAATTTATTGGAATCTAATGGTGAATGGTAGTAGGTAAACATGGGTTAACATAATCTCAGCATTAGCCGTCAGCTGGTTAGAAAATTGTTGTCGATCGGGGAAAAGAATCAAATGAATCGATTGGTGTATAATTCTTACCTTAATTAGCTGCATGATTAGTGGTGGATTTAATTACATGCAACTACCTACTACTGAATCGTGTGCATGATTAGTGGTGGATTTAATTAGTCTGTGATGCAGGCGGTGGCGTTCGGCAATCGACTTTTTTTTACACTATTTAGATTTTTGTCTTTTTGCTTTTTTTATTTTTTCAAAATTTTGTATTTTGTTTTTTTTCTCGTATTCCTTTGCATTGTCCGTGATATGTTAGCATGCCGCTTTTATTTTTGTATTTTTAAATTTAATTATGCCGAATAAACCAACTCAATTACAGTAAAAATAAGCCAGTCTGATAAAATTTCAGCTAGAAGCTATCGCTATTCCGAACGCTACCTTTATCTTCTTTGAGAAACATTACATTTTCACCCTACACTACGCCATGACACGGCTAGCCTTAAATTAGGCAGAAAACAGATAAAATTAACTTGTCTTAGGGTTAGTTTGGCAGTGCGATATTAAGGTGCCATATGCTTTCTTAAATAGAATTACATGTTTGGACATTGGATCAATCTAGCATGAGACGCACATATCTCAAAGCGAATCAAAGAGAAAAAAAATGACTTAAAGAGTATAAGAAAAACAGACAGCTTACGAATAGCAAACCCGAAAGAGAAAAGCACTTCATCTAAATATATCTCACGCACAAAGTCTCATGTACGCATATGCATGTGCTTGGTATATATGCGCTTGGGACAACAGTGTACATGTCCCACGTGGAACACTGGCACGTGAAAATACGGTAGAGCGTATCCATCAAGGGACCCGTTGTAAACAAGTTTCCCGGTCTGCCTATGTCATGCATGCATGCATGCCCGGCCCTGCCCTTCCGCGCTCACTGGCTGCCCACGCTCAGCGGCCGGGCTACCGCGCTCTGGGGAAGCAACACCAGCCACGAGACGGGGCTATATTTGCCTAAAAAAGGCAATGGGGCCACAAAAGAAAAAATTTCCCCCACACGTTGAGAAAAATCATCTGGACTTTTGTAAACCTATATACAAGTTAGTAATGGATAATACCATACTAAATCATTCTAATATGGATGAGAAAAATTTTAATGACTTCCATACTTCAATTGCGCTACTCTGATTACTTAAGCGTAACTCAAAAGACGGTTTGTTCAAAACATGCAGATTCATTTTAGCAAGCTTGTTACAGGTTATGCATATTCGATAAACATAAACTTCTTGTCTACACCATAATCTCCGATTAAATTTAATTTATATGTGTAGCCATAGGTACTAATTAGTGATTTTTGACATATAATTTTAGAAACCTTCTCAATCACAATAAATAGTTCCACAGGTTCATCGAACATGATATAGTATAAATAATCATCAAGAGATATTCTACTAAGAACTTTCCTATGAGTAATCAATTTCATATTATGTAAATTAAGCACATTAAATTCAGAATGTGGGATTTTCAATTGGGCACAAGGGTTCTCACTTTTACTCACTACTGGAAAACGGATCATTCCTCACGGGCTTTAGTTTTCCTGACGGGCCTGCATAGACCGTGAGGGATATCAATTTTTGTGACGGGCCTACGCATCATCGTCGCAAAAATACATTTTCCTGTCGGGCTCCTTAAGCTGCCAAGGAAATAAACTATTTTTCCTGACGGGCCCACATAGACCGTGAGGGATATCAATTTTTGTGACGGGCCCACGTATCACTGTCATAAAAATACATTTTCTGTCGGTCCATACCGTGAGGCTTATGATCCAGCCCGCCCGCTAATTTCGTGCAGCGCGCAGAAACCCTAACCGATTTCGCGAACCGCACGCCCCATCCCCTCACCGCTGCTCCTCCCCAACCCCTCGCCCGCTCCTCCCCATCCCCTCGCCCGGCTCCTCCGCCGCCCTCCTCCCCCTCACAGGCCATAGCCTCGCTCTCCCCGCCGCCTCCTCCTCTCCCTCCCCGCGCGCCCCGCCGCCCTCCTCAGATCCGCCCGCCCCGCCTCCTCCTCTCCCCGCCGCCTCCTCCTCCTCCCTCTCCCCGCCCTCCTCCTCTCCTCCCGGCCTCCCCGTCGCCCCTCCCCACCCTCCGCAGATCCGCCCCCCCGCCTCCTCCTCCTCCCTCCCCCCCACCCCTCCTCTCCCTCCCTGCCTCCCCGCCGCCCTCCCCGCCTCCGTAGATCCGCCCCCCCCCGCCCCCGCCGCTCTCCTCTTCCCCCTCAGCCCCAGCCGGCCACCGCCCTCCACGCCTCCACGGCTGAAGGCTCCACGCATCCACGCCTCCAGGGCCACCGCCTCCCTCTAGCACTGTCAAAGGTTGGCTGTAGGTTTATTTCTGTAACTTCAGGTCCTTGAAGTGTTGGCTGGATCTAACTTTTGTTTCTGTAGGTATGTTGATGTAATTCTTCAGTTAATTGACAAAGCAGGAGATTTTGTAAGTGATGATATATGGTATCAAGTGGTACAGTTTGTCACCAACAATGAAGATCTGCAGGTTCTTGCATATTTCTAATTTCAACTTTGGTGATGAAGTTTGTCACCTATTGTTACTTCAACTTTGGTTCTTTTGTTCCAGATCAAGTGTGATGCGAATGTACTACTATCAGCAATTTGAGGAGCAGCAAACTCAAAGTTTGATTGATCAAAGAATCAAGGAACATCTGGGACAAGCTGCAGCTTTCCAAGTCGGTGCTCCTTTCAATCAACATCTCTCATTTCGAGAAATGTGCCCGTCCTCGTCTTCGATTCTAACCACACTGTCATGCCACATGGTGTTCCTCAAGCACACAGTGCACCGTTGATGCCGATTTAGGCCTCCCATTTTACCGACTCACGGTGTTCCGGTAAGCAGAATGTTGTTCTCATCATTGTTCATGATTTCTAGTATCTTTTATTCCAGCTTTCATTAAGGTCATATATGGCCTATAACTTCTCAAATTTATGCTCCGCTTCCTTGAACTAAGTAGCTTATATAATTTGCTTTTTATTATGGAAGCTAAATAAACTACCAATTTGTGTGCCTGCAAGCATAACAGAGCATATATAAACATGAAGGAGGATATTGTGTGGTGGAATGTAAGCTAATTGTTATTTTTTTCATAGCTTGATTCTGGTTCTCCAGCGTATATTTAGGCTTTCTTGCAATGCATTAATTGTGTTAATGTTGCTTAGTGGGACTTAAGAAAAAAACCATCCACTTACCACATGTTGGAGGTTAATGGCATTGTTTGGATGATTTTGACCATAGTGAGAGAATATGGACATAGGAATACAAGTTCCTTATTCCAGTATTCTAATAGATTTTATTTGAATGGCATAATCAACTTGCTGTGGCTTAATGATTCATATCTCATGCGATCGTGGCAACTAAATGGTTAGAGTGAAACAATTTTATTGCTGGTTGTTAAATAACTTTGTTTATTTTATTTTCTGGCAGGTCAATCTATTGGTCTGATTGCCAAGTAATCAGCATTGTAAATGGAGCACTATACTTTGAGGTTCTTGCAGTTGCATGTACATTACTGATGTCATGTATTTTAGCTGGTATTGGGTTTGAGTTGATGTTTCAAGTTGATGGCTTTATAGATTGATGATTAGGTGAAAGATGTAGGGAGTGATTTGGGGGCAGTTACCTGTACCATATCATAATTTATGTGATTGGCTTGTGTGCGCGTCAACCTTGCACAACTTGTTTGAAATCTATGTACAGAATACACTTCTGCAGTAATTTCTATTTCTTCTTCCTCTTGTATAATGTGCATTTTGAACACTTATTTTGTGAGCAGAATAAGACGCATAAGTGCTTCTGCTTTCTGTGAATCTGCAGTGGCGACATTGATATCAATTTCATAGCTGAACAAATCTGTTATAATTTGTTAGTAGTTTGTGCCAATTTTGCTGACGGTTAGTACCGTCAGGTTAAATCAATTTTCCTCACGGTCGGTTAGTACCATCAGGTTAAATCAATTTTCCTGACGGTCGGTTAGCCGACCGTCAGGTTAAATTTCCCTGACGGGTAATACCGTCAGGTTAATATTCCTTGACGGTTAACCGTCAGCCAAATTTAATTTTCCTTTCGGCCCGCCACGAGGGTTTTGCTCGACGGAACCCGTCGAGAAATTTAACCGGACGGTTTTTTGTATTTTTCTAACGATTTTGAACCGTGAGGGATGATCCGTTTTCTAGTAGTGACTCACCTTTTCTTGATGAACTACTAATTTAGCACCATTATTTTTACCTTAAACGCCTCCTCAGTTGATGTATATGTTGTAGATAGTATTTCTTCATAATGTAACCATGCTCAGCGCTGAGCTACCTCGCTCTGGGGGTGCAGCACCAACCACCTGTCGAGCGCCCATTCATTCGTGTTTGGGAGGGGGCAAATCCAAAAAAAAGTGCTAAGGAAGCTAGATTTGCAAAAAAAAAGGTACTGAGGGCGCCACAAAAGGAAAATTCCCCCACATGTCGAGAAAAGTCATCCTCGACTTTTATAAGCCCACATATAAGTTAGTAGTAAACAACACCATATCAAATCATTCTAATATGTATAAGAACAATTTTAATTACTTCCATGCTTCAATTGCACTACTCTGATTACTTAAGCATGGCTTAACAGATGGTTTGTCCAAAATATACAAATTCAATTCAGTAAGCTTGTCACAAGTAATGTATATTCGATAAACATGAAACTTCTTGTCTACACCATAATCTTCGATCAAATTGAATTTATATGTGTAGCCATTGGTACTAATTAGTGATTTTTAACATGCAATTTCAAAAACCTTCTCAATCATGTTAAATAGCTCTACAGGATCATCGAATGTGATATAGAATAAAGAATTATCAGGGGATATTCTACTAAGAACTTCCTGATAAGTAATCAATTCTATATTATGTAAATTAAGCACATTAAATTGAACATGTGTGGTTTTCAATTGGGCACAAGAGTTTTCACTTTTACCTATATTTTCTTGATGAACTACCAATTTATCACCATTGTTGTTACCTTGAACGTCCTTCTCAGTTGATGTATATGTTGTAGCCTTGTAGGTAGTATTTCTTCATGATGTAACCACGGGACAAGTGTTCCATATCTAACCGTGATTATCTCCTCATCTACCTTCTCCAATGGTGTGGATTGTGTCGTGTTCACCAAATAAAATCAAACAGATGTTAAACTCAATTTTTGCATATTATGAAAGATCATAATTTTAGAAAAATTAGACATAAAAATAATTCAATTTAGAGTTCGGAAGCAAAAGTTATGGGCGTGCGAAGTTTTGCTGAGAGAAAAAATCCTAGAAAATGAGAGAGAAAACACTATGCATAATTTTTTATTTAATTTCTATTTTTTTAAAGAAAAGCCTAGATTTATTATGTCATTAGACTAACAAGTGGGGTCTACTTGTCATGATTTATTCTTTTTCCAAAATGACTGACAAGTAGGGTCCATGTATTAGTGACTCATTACTTAAATCCAATTTAAATTATAAAATCATCATTTAACTCATCTGGGCCCACATGTTAGTGAATGCTTAGCCTTAAACAAAGTCATTAGCGCTAAACTAATTCTTGACAGGCCCCACTTGCCACAGAGGGAACATAGCAGCTATCTGGGCGCCATGGCTGAGCTCATTACCGAACTCGTCGGTGGTGAGGGAGGAGCAATGTGGCCACGGCAAGCTAGGAAACAGAAAGAGAGATCTACGGCGAGCATATCGGTAGTGGTGGCGTCCGGCGAGGCAGTCAGAGGCGATCGTACGACAGTGTTGAGCGGTGAGGTGCTCGACTACGCATTCGGCGCTGGAGTGAAGGAGAGGGCAAAACGAGCATTGGAAAGGCCTCAAGGATGCACAACAATGCTACCGGGGTTGGCACATGACCCTATGGTCATTGGAGCTATGCCAGTGGAGAGCAATTGCAGTGGCGCTAAATAGAGCTATGGCGACGATGACATAAACTATTAGTCTAGGCAAAGACGAATAGCACATAAGTGCCAGTAGCTCACTAGGAGAATGACGGTGATGATGGCAATGATGGGGAGGCACTGGGGTGGCCAAACGGCGAGGAACAGTGGCGGCAACAAGGTGGTCAGCGGCGACGGAGCTCCTCAGAGAAGAAGAGCTGCAACGGGAGTTGCTATGAGAAAGAGGGGGTGAGGCGAAGTTATAAAGGATCAAAGCTCACCGGAGATATGGTATTTCAATAACGACAGTGGTTCACTGCAAGGTAGGAGAAATCGATTGAGGGGATTCTAAATTGGATAGCTTTGACGCGAAGTGATGCGGACACAAAGGTAATATGTCACCAGGAAGGAAGGATGGTACGGTGAAACGCAGAGGATCATGCGCACCAGAGCCAAGAATGACGGCACGTTCTGGGCAATCTAGAGGAAGAAAAGCTCGGCTAAGGGGCAAAATGGAGACGGCGTGGAGTGGAGAGAAAAAGGATATGCTCAGGCAAGCTTAAGAAGGAACAATGGGGTGGCATGGACTCAGCAGATAGGGGTTGTGTCTTTGCTGACATGGAAACAATGGCTTGAATTGAAGGCGGCTTCACGGGCTCCTTCTCGCCAACGACAACGCGATGACGACGTTAGCAACGGATTCAGTGGCTAGAGGCAAAGGCTTTTGTAGGCGCATGTGCGCATAGTGTTGGAGCTCTCCATCATGGCGTCTACATCGGGGCAGCGAGAGGTGGACAAAGGGGCTTGACAGGTGGGCCCTAGGTCCACCATTCGACGGGAGAGAGGGAGATGATATGAGAGAAAACTAAGGGTCTGTTTTTTGCGATTTCTAAAAGTTGTTTTTGATTTTTGTTACAGTAACTAATTTTTAAACGGAGTATTTTTTTAAAATGGAGTCTACAAGTTAATTGTAGTACATGTTAAAAAACTAATATATGTATCATCAAAAATCATAAGCGAGTATCTCTCTTTCCGCAATCTCTGTCACAAACAGTTAAAAAGTCATCAGCCGCAACCAAAAAGAACAGACCCTAAATGGAGGAATGCACTTTTGCGCTAAAGGGGGCGGAAACTCGGAGTGAAGAAGACGGCTTTCCGCTAGAGGACAGCAACGGGCCGGGAACTGGGCCAAAACAGGAGATGGGCCATGCCGAGAGGGAAAATGCGGCCACAGACGGAATAGGATTTTGAATTCTTTTCCTAACTGATTTACTTGCAGAAATTGAGTATGAATTTTTTAAATTAGCAAACCAACTCCGAAAATTATAAAAAGTTTTGGAGAGGCACTTTAGAATACTTAGAACCCAAGTAAATTATTTAAAGCCTCTGTAAGGTTTTAATTAATTTTGTAAATTCATTTTTAGCTGCAATAAATTAGAGAACCTTTAATAAATGCTGAAAGTTTTTGAAAATTCACAAAAATTCAAAAAATGATGATTTGAACATAATTTAATTTAGTAATTAGAATTTTGGGATGTTACAGGGCTGAATGTTTTTCTTTTATGTGAGAATTTCTAGGGTATTTATTTTTTTTGTTAGCACGTATAGAACAATTGTCATGAGCTTTTAGTAGTAGTAGCAGCAGCAGCAGCAGTAGTAGTAGCAGAAGTAGTAGCAGCAGCAGCAGCAGCAGCAGCAGCAGCAGTGGTAGTAGTAGTAGTAGAGAATGAGCTTGAGAGAAAATTCAGTGACCGTAGTCCATTGGCAAACCAGGGGCAACTGAGGTGTTGGTGGAACCTGAAATTGCTGATTCCTCCGGCAAACCGAATGTATATTACAATAAATACCAGGCGTGCCCAGCCGGCTGTATACATTGTGTGTGTCATGCATAACTTGTTCTTTTTTACTGCCTGCAATAAGGAGAAGAAACATTCTCCAATGCCATTAACATGATATGGAGCTATGGAAGATGATACCGGTTTCTCTGCCTTATAGTGTGTCTTTTGGTGGTTCGTGTAGCGCAGTAGTTTGGTGGTGTTTTTGTTGTTAGGTGTTTTCACGTATTTGTAGGTTTTGGTTCTTTTGTTTTCTCGGTGTTTCAGAGGTGTTTCCAGTCGATCACAATCACAAATCAGTAAACTATTGATTGTAAGGGCGTTCGTTTTAGCGATGGTTTCTGGCTTTTGGTTGAAATTTCACTGTAGCTGGCTTTTTTTTACTGTAGCTGATTTGGCTTTTTAGGCATAATTAATTTTAAAAAAAATAGAAAAAACATGTTAACCCATTAGGGACAATACAAAGGAATACGGGAAAAAAAAGAAAATACAAAAAAGCCTAAAATATCTAAAAAAAATTCAGAAAAAGATGAAATACTGAATAGTGAAAAAAAACAGAAGTTAGAAGCTGAAACCGAAAAAAAACCGAAACGAGCGGGGCCGTAAGAAGTAAATCACGAAGAACTCCAGCTAGGAATCAAGCTCACAAATCAGTAAACTATTGATTGTACAGGAGCAGCGGGAGCCAGGCATATGCAGATGCTGTAACATTCTTCTCGTGCTGAATATGTGTTACGAATGGAAGGCCCTTGCCAGCATGTGCTGTCTGGAAACTGAGGCTAAAGTACCAAACCTAGATTCGGACGGTACTTTCGAGTCATTGGCAGTCGATTTTGGCACTTTACTCTATAGAAACCTGTTTGCCAAAGCTTGAAATGCCGCGCGAAATGGATGTAAGTGGCGAGTCTGTCATTTAAGTTTCGATTGGACCTAATTATGAGTGATTGCCTGTAATCTAAGTTGGCTGGAAAGTTTGCTTCTTCAAACAAAACCCCTCCAAAATTTTAATCGAACTCCACTAAACTCACAATATTGACTGTATAAGAAGGTCCATTATTCATCTAAGTGGGGCAAGGAGAACCTTGTAAACAAATTCAGTTGTTTAAAAAAATCAGTTGTGAACCTACTTGCAAAATTGTTTTTAAACAAAGCTTAAAAAATTGTTTTCGAAGTTAATTAATTCTATTCTAGTCTAGGCGTGCGGGACTTTGCTAACTGAAGTACTGAATATCTTCTTCGTGTTGTATGTCCTACACATGTACTACATCCTTCAGCTACGCGTGAGCTTGTGATCTCGAGCCTTCAACTACAATGTCAATGTTGTGAAGCCATCAAGCGACAACTGTGACCACTGGCACATTGAATTTGTTTACTTCTCTCTTAATACAGGCACGCAATTCTGATGCATGTTATTGGGGAAAATATATGTATTGGAATCATTTGCAAATAAAACCTGATCACAGCAGCAACTTGAAAGTGTTAGAATGATCTCAAGCATTTGGCCCAACGGCCAAATGCCCTCCCTTGTTCGCGCCCTGATCGGGGGCACCCAGCCCAATAGGCTGGTGGGCCCCTGTCGCTAGCGCCACAATAAATAGAGGTGGGGGTCGGGGCAGCACATAACACGAGGTTCACCGTGCCGCCACAAACCCCACCGACAAACCCTAATCCGATCTGAGAAGGAGGCGTTCCAGCGACGGAAAGTTCCATTGGTGCCACCGTTCGACGCCGCGAGGGAGACGCCGCTTCCTCACCGACGAACCAGCGATGGCCGGCTCTTCATCCAACGTGACGGACGGTCGGTACCCCTAATCCCTCTCTTCTTCCCTCTTGTATCCAAGCAAGAACACCCCACAGATCCCAACAGAAAGGTGCCAAATGCCTTCCTAGTGGGCTGATAAAAAGTAATAGCAAGCACACTAATCATGTTTTTTTTGCAGCTAATACATGCCAAACCATGCTGTACTTGAACTATAGGAGAGGCAATATATATGTTATATTTTGTAATTCGAATCTAGTCAATTTTGACTACTCGAAGAGACCAATCAGAATACGAACCGGTCGGAGTTATGATTAGGATCATCTGCATGTCTATGATGGACTCCATACCAACCTACATCAAACATGATGCCCAAATGTGCTTGCATCGACTGGAGTTAGATATGGCTATCCGAGATGTTTTCGATTACAACTCTTCATCGTCTCCATTTGGGACCTTGTTCCTGTTTCTTTTCGAAACACTTATTCATTAGCCTTTATTTACCCCTATAAGCTGCTCAAGAAAGGTAGAGTGAAGTCGTAGAGTTGCATTGTAGACCTTTGAGTGTTTTGTAACTTCTACTATATGTAGTGATTTCATTGATTATGTGTTTGTGGTTTTTTCCCACAAAAAGTTTTTCATGTTAAAACTTTGTCTCATATTCTTGATTGTTTTTCATATCTTGTCTAGTCGATATCATAACAATATATATACACATGTTCATCTGATCACAGTGAACATGTAGCATAGATGGTTACTAGCTGTGAAGGAACTAGAGACCTCAGAGAAGCCACATCTCTGTTCATAAAGAGCTCCAGCTGAAATTTTGGATTAATTTCTTTGATAACTTTTTTCATTATAGGAGTCAAGAAAATGAGCTTAAAGTTGTTATGCGTAAAGCAAATATACCTTGTATTACTGAACTGCAAGAAGTTTTTGGAGAGTACTGAGGAAGCTGAGATGAGTGAGATGTTGGCGCAAGCTGAAATGGCCAGGGAATCCAGCGGGCTGGCGGAAGTGTCCTAACACCTTGAAGGAGTTTCCACATACTCATGAACGGTGTGGACGGGTGGTAACTGAATATTTCATAGCGCCAATGACTAATTGGTATTTTGTTAAAGCCGCAAATGTTTACAGCAGAAAATGAGAGTAGAAACTGTTCTTCTTTTTTATTTTAAATTTTAACTGTTATTAGTTCAAGAATTCCACGGTAGTGATGCCTATAGGATCTGTCCCTCTAAGGCTGCCCGTCCTGTCCATTCATGTTCTGCTCTGCATTCCTTTGCTACGGATGAGCACGGCATCTCCAGCCCGCGATTCCAATGTCAATGCTGTGACTTGTGAGGCCATTTTGCTAACCATTTGGCGAGTTATAGTTCAATGCCTGGTTGTAACTGGCAGTCAAAATTGGTCTAAGAAAAGGTGCAGTACTGATCTCAATTAACTGGCATAAAGGAAAGCCTTGTTGTAACATGTAAAATGCCTAAGATAGTACTAACCGATTTTATCTATCTATCTATCTATTACTAAAGCGATAGAAAAAAAAGCTACCGTGTTCATTCTCAAAGACTAGAAATTATCATATTAACAGTGGAAAAAAGAGAAGGATCTACATCGTTTATTGTGGTTGATTCAGATTATAATGGTCTAGATTGAAAGAAAGAGTCTATATTAAGTATAATATAGAAATAACTAAAATTCAGGCTAAAATTAAAATAAAAGTACAACTTCATTTACACATGAATTTCTAAGTAACATCCCTCAAAAAATTAAACACAAATTAACAACCGGACATGTATACGAAGTCCAACAAAACTAACTGAAATTCAGAATTAAAATAAAATTAGCAATTTGATTCGATACAAATTCTAAAGTAAAATCCATAAATAACTGCAATTCAGAATAATGGATTTGTATATGAATTCTAACAAAAAATGAACGAAATTCGGAAAAAATAAAATTTTTTGCATTTTGATTTCCATAGAAATTCCAAAGTAAAATCCCTAAATAACTAAAGTTTGGAATAAATTAAATAAAATTAGCAATTTCATTTGTATATGAACTCTGACAAAACCCCTAAAAACTAAACAAAAATAGCAAATATATTTATATACGAATTCTGACAAAAATAGTTGAATTTTGGAATACAAAATAAAACAAAATTAGCAATTTCATTTGATACGAAGTCCAAAAAATCTTTGAATAATTGTAATTTAGAATAAAAATAAAGGAACAATAGCAATAGATTTGTCTATGAATTCCAACAAAAAAATGATTGAAATTCGGAATAAAAAATAAAAGAAAATTTACACTTTGATTTCCATAGTAATTCCAAAGTAAAATCCTTAAATAACAGTAAATTAAATAAAATTAGCAATTTAATTTGTACACAAACTCCAAAAAACCACTAAAAATTAAACAAAAAATAGAAACTAAATTTGTACAAAACTTCTAACAAAAAATAATTGAATTTTGGAATGCAAAATAAAATAAATTTAGTAATTTGATTCGATACGAAGTCCAAAAAAAATCCTTGAATAATCTTGATTCAGAATAAAAAATAAAGGAAAAATAATAATAGATTTGTATATGAATTCCAACAACAAATAATTGAAATTCGGAATTAAAAAAAAGAAAATTTATAATTTGATTTTCATAGGAATTCCAAAGTAAAATACCTAAATAACTAAAATTGGAAGTAAATTAAATAAAATTAGTAATTTCATTTGTATATAAACAACAATAAAAAAGTAATTGAAATTTTGAATAAAAATAAAACTTATAGCAATGATAGCATGTATGGTATCGGAGGAGAGCACAAAAGAATGCAATGATGTTGGTCTATCTTGCAAGATGAAGGACTATGTGAGAAGGAACAGATTTTTGTAGTGTTGAACCACTGACAAATTAGAGGAATTGGGATTTGGATTTTGCAAATTTGCAATTTTTCATAATCTGGATCGGACTTGGTGAAAGCTTCTAGGCCTCTAAAAATTGATTTTTGGTAATTAATGACAATACTGTGTTTTAGGACTAACAAGTGTACAGAGATGTTTTCAAGGTTTAGTTCAAGATTACGGATGGCAACAAAACAATAGCATGCAAAGATTATGAAGGATCGACATGGCTCAAGACAAAGGTGAAATATAACTTAAAGATCCTTTCTTTTATAGTTTTGTTGGTCTCGGTGTTTAGAGAAAAGACCAGATTATTAGGCTAGACGCTAGTAGCTTGAGGATTTAATTTGTGCCACCTTGATCAACAAGGAGTCATGGATGCATCTTGAACTTTTCTTGAAAAACCAATGTCAGGAAAATCGGTAGCACTGCAGGTACCAGGTGGTACTACCAGCTAGCGGTATGACTGCGCTAGAAATGCGGTATTACCATAGTGCGGTAGTACTGATCTTTAGTTGATGGTATTAGAATAATTAGATATTTCATATATGCGCTTACCATGTATGCGCCTTCCATGTATATGCTTTCCATATATGCGCTTACCATGTATGCGCCTTCCATGTATATACTTTCCTTGTATACCTACTCTAGGCCAATATGTATACAAGCCACCCCAGCCCTTTAACTACGTGGTGTTTGCCTCCAATCTCTCTACTATTCTACATGGTATCAAAGCCATCCTCCTGAGTGCTTCCGCTGCCTCCCAAGCCCTTCTCCCCACAGACACCACCCCGACGCGTTGTCCAGGTCGCTCCTCTCCCAGGAGACCATCCCGGCTCGGTCGCTGTCTCCGTCGGCCGCCACCTTCCCCGATGCGTCATCCCGGTCGCCGCCTCTCCCCTCAGGCGACCACCCGGCTGGCGGTCGGCGCGCCCCTACCGGACTTGCCGTCTCCTCCGGTCCGTCGGCTCCGTCTTGGCGCTGCCGACCGGCCGCCCCTACCCGGACTTGCGCCACCTCCCTCCGGTTCCGCCGGCTACTTCCCGGGTTGGACGCCGCTTCCTCCAGCCCGCCGGCTCCCATGCCTTGCCGACGTCCGCCGGTCGCCCGCCTCTGGCCACCGCCGGTCGCCCGCGTGCGTTCAGATCCAGATCTGGATCTGGAGGATTGAGTGAGTTCCCACCTTTTATAAGGTAAAAAAAAGGAAAAACGAAAAAGAGGAAAAGCGAGAGCGGAGAAGATCTCGACCATGGCGGCCCTCCGCCGATCCGGTACGCGCGCATCGCCCTTGTCGGTAGCGATCGCGCCTGTCGCTACTCCGATCGTCCTCAACCCCTACTGCATGGTCGTCGTCAAGTCCCATGTGCCAACCACTCTTGATCTGAAGACGCCAAACTACTCCCGATGGTCCAAATTCTTTCGGACCATGTGCGCGAAGTATGGCCTTCTCTCCCACATCGACGGCACCGACACGGCACATCACGATGAGGCTAACTAGGCCCTCGCCGACTCCGCCGTCCTCAGCTGGATATATGGCTCCGTCTCCAATGACATCCTTGACTCCGCGATGACTGATCAAGAGACTGCCCGTGACCTTTGGGTCGCAGTCGAGGCGCTGTTCTGCGACAACAAGGAATCCCGCGCGATCTTCCTCAACAACCAGTTTCACTCACTCGTTCAAGGGGATCTGTCCATCACCGACTATAGCCAGCAGATGAAGGTCCTCACCGACGAGCTACGCGCCATCGGCTACCCCATCAACGACACGTAGCTCGTCCTCAACCCGCTGCGTGGCATCAACCGCACTTCTCCACCACCGCCGATGACATTGCCAACTCCGTACCGTTCCCTTCCTTCGCCAGGGCGCGGTCCATGCTCGCTCTCAAGGAGACTCGCCTCAGCAATGAGGCCAAGATCGCCACCACCACGGCCCTGTTCGCCTCCGGCGGCTCCTCCGGCTACACGTCATCGACTACTACTCAGACCGCTCCAGCTCGTGATGGACGTCACGGTGGCCGCAACCGCCGTGGCAGGCAGGGTGGGTCCGGCCGTGGTGCCAGTGCCAGCTTTCAGGGTAGCCGCGTACCACCATCTCCACCGACCGGTCCCTGGTTCTGCTTCAACCTGTAGACTACCCCTACCAGCGGTCAGTGGCGCCCCTCGTCTGCTTCCGGCCTCCTCGGCGCTCCACCTCAGGCTCATACCGCCTTCACACCGTCCCAGCCTTCCATCCCGCAGACTTGGGATCAGCAGGGTCTGATTACTGCGCTGAACTAATTGGCTGTCCAAGGACGTGGTGGCTGACTCATGGACAGCGGCGCCACTTCCCACATGACGATAGACGATGGTACACTCCTCTCTTCCCACCCTCCACCTCATTCGGTCGTCACTGTTGACAACAGTTCTCGTCTTCCTATCGTTTCTCGTGGTCACACTTTTCTTCACACACCAACCATCCGTTTTCTCCTTCCCAACACTCTTGTTGTCCCTAACCTAGTCCACAACCTTCTTTCTGTTAGACAATTCACTTGTGATAACCATTGCTCTATTGAGTTTGACACCTTTGGTTTTTCTATTAAGGATCCCCGGACACAGCGTGTGATGCTTCGCTGCGATAGTGCAGGCGACCTCTACACCATACCTCCAGTCGCCACCTCAGCTCCACCCAGCACCCACATCGTCGTCTCCTTCCAGTTATGGCATCAGCGTCTTGGTCACCCCAGCATCGCTAGCCTCGACACTCTCCATAAAAACTCGCTCATCTCATATAATAAAGTAGACCGCTCTCTTTGTCAGTCCTGTCGACTTGGCAAACATACGCGTCTCCTTTTGTTACCCCTTCTTCGCGCTCCTCTGCGCCATTTGAGCGAGTTCATTGTGATGTGTGGACATCCCCAGTTCCTAGCATATATGGTTTTCTTTATTATCTAGTGTTACTTGATGATTTCTCTCACTATTGTTGGACTTTTCCTCTTAGAAAAAAATCAGAAGTTTTCTAGCTTTTAGCAGATTTCACCGCCTATGCTAGCACACAATTCGGTTTTCCCTTAAAATCTATACATGCCGACAACAGCACCGAATTTGTGAACCACACCAACACATCCTTCCTTGTTTCCTGCGGCATTACCCTACGCCTCTCTTGCCCATACACCTCCCCGCAGAATGGCAAAGCCGAGCGCATCATTCGCACTCTTAACAATGCGGTCCGCACGCTCATGCTCCACGCCACTATGCCTCCCAAGTACTGGGCCGAGGCGCTAGCAACTGCCACCTATCTCATCAACCGTTGCCCATCCTCCTCTGTCAATGGTGACATTCCATATACCCTCCTTCACCGCTCCCCACCACAGTACCGTCATCTCCGGGTTTTCGATTGTCTTTATTTTTCGAACCTTTCTGCCACTTTTGCCCATAAATTTGCTCCACGTTCCACGGCTTGTGTCTTCCTCGGTTACCCTTCTCACCATAAGGGGTACCGCTGTCTCGATCTCGCCACCAAACGTGTCATCATCTCCCGCCATGTTGTCTTTGATGAGAGCATATTCCCGTTTGCCAGTAGTGACCGATCTTCACCCCCTCCCTCTTGCTCCGACTTTGATTTCCTCGACGTCGACTCTGCCATGCCGGTGCCTTGCACTGCTGCAATGGCACCCCTGCAGGTACCCCAGATGACTGCTCCACCACTGCAGTGTCGAGCGATCATCTCCTTCGTCCACGGCACCATCCGTCGCTCCGCCACCACGACCGCCCGTGCATCTGGTTTACTCTAGACGGCCACGTGCGGCTCCCTCCGACTCAGCTGCACCAGCACCGTTACCCGCGCCGGCTCCAGCTACCCCGACTACGTCAGCGCCTCCCTCGGACCACCCGATGGTGACACGGGCTCGATGCGCGCCGATCCTCGTGGAGTTCTTCTCCCTAGCGGCCGACCACTCTCCTTCACTGTTCGTGGTGCTCGTAGCGCCCTCGCCGATCCCAACTTGCGCCGCGATGGCCGAGGAGTACAAGGCCCTCATGGACAACGACACCTGGCGCCTCTCCTGCCCCCCGCTTGGTGCTAACGTCGTCTCTGGGAAGTGGATCTTCAAGCACAAGTTTCACTCTGATGGCAGTCTGGCCCGCTATAAAGCGCGCTGGGTTGTTCGTGGCTTCTCTTAGCAGCACGGTGTAGACTACGACGAGACATTCAGTCCGGTGGTCAAACCGGCCACCATACGGACTGTCCTCTCCATCGCTACATCCCGCTCCTGGCCGATTCATCAGCTTGATGTCAAGAATGCCTTTCTCTATGGCACTCTCAATGAGACGGTCTACTGCCAGCAGCCCTTCGGATTCGTGGACTCTGCTCGTTCTACCCATGTGTGTCTTCTCCAGAAGTCCCTCTATGGCTTGAAGCAGGCTCCCCGAGCATGGTACCAACGGTTCGCCTCCTACATCTGCGGCATTGGTTTTGTCGCCTCCTCCTCCGACATGTCCCTGTTTGTCCTTCGTCAGGGGACTGACATGGCCTACCTACTGCTCTACGTCGACGACATCGTCCTCACGGCTTCCACCCAAGGTCTTCTCCAACATCTCACAGGCTTACTTCACTCGGAGTTTGCCATGATGGACCTCGGTGACCTGCACTTCTTCCTCGGTATCTCCGTCGCACGCTCCTCCAATGGCCTCTTCCTGTCTCAGCGACAGTATGCTGTTGATCTCCTGCGACGCGCTGGCATGGCTTAGTGTCACCCTACGGCCACACCAGTGGATACTCACGCCAAGCTATCCGGCCACGACGAAGCTCCCATGGCTGATCCATCCGAGTATCGTAGCCTTGCGTGGGCTCTGCAGTACCTGACACTCACATGTCCTAACTTGGTGTACCCTGTCCAGCAAGTATGCCTTTTCGTACATGATCCGCGGGAGCCCATCTCGCGTTGATCAAACGCATCTTGCAGTACGTCAAGGGTACGCTCGACGCCGGTCTTCACGTCGGTCTCTCCCCAGCGACATCCATCACCGCCTACTCCGACGCCGACTGGGCTGGCTGCCTCGACTCGCGACGCTCCACCTCCGGCTACTACATTTATCTCGGGGATAATCTTGTCTCTTAGTCCTCCAAGCGTCAGACAACCGTGTCTCGATCAAGGCGGCGAGATGCCGTCTTGTTGCCCATCGTAGCGAGTGTTCTTTGCTGCGGCAACTTCTCTAAGAACTTCATGCCCCAGTTGCTTCAGCGACCGTTGTCTACTGCGACAATGTCAGCGCCATCTATATGTCAACTAATCCCGTCCAGCATCGCCGTACAAAGCACATCGAGATTGACATTCACTTCGTTCGCGAGAAGGTTTCACTTGGTGAGGTTCGTGTTCTGCACGTACCATCCTCCCATCAGTTCACGGACATCATGACAAAAGGTCTCCCGACGCAGCTGTTTCAGAATTTTCGATCCAGTCTTTGCGTCCGGACTGCCGCTACGACTACGGGTGGGTATTAGAATAATTAGATATTCCATATATACGCTTACCATATATGTGCCTTTCATGTATATGCTTTCCATATATGCGCTTACCATGTATGCGTCTTCTATGTATATACTTTCCTTGTATGCCTACTCTAGGCCAATATATATACAAGCCACCTCAGCCCTTTAGCTGCGTGGTGTTTGCCTCCAATCTCTCTACTATTCTACAGATGGTACATTTGTTCCAAAGTGCATGTTTTTGGACACTTTTTGGAACCGTAGAAATCGATAGTACTGATTATGCCTAGCGGTACTACCGTCGTGCAGTAGTACCGACCCTTGTGAAACCAATAGTACCACACTTAAAGTTTAATGCATGGCTAGTTCATATGCATTAATTGCATATAAAATAGCCGTTAAACAACAGGTGTGGTAGTACTAGCCGATGCATGGTTATAGTACCACACCTATTGAATTTTGTGGGATTTTGACCCCAAACGGTCGAATTTGTGGTTGAGAGCTACAAATACCCCATCACCAGCATCATGGCACCAACTCTTGACCCCCATTGAATACACTAGAGCTGTTGGTGCACTCTCTACTACTCAATTTACTCATATTTCATTTTGGAGGTAGTTGAGAGCATTGACGTGCATTTGCGTCATTTGTTGATCCTTTTGGCACTTAATTCTTCCTCAAGCATGGGCTATGATTTGTTACTCTTGGTGTTTGCCAGTACCTAGATGGCTTGGGAGAAGATTGTGTGGTGATATCTTCAGGAAGGTTGTAAAGAGGCCTAAAGCCAGTTATGAGTGGTGTGGTACTTGCCATCTCTGGAGTGTAGGAAGAGTAACCTTAGTGGAATTGAGGTCATTAGGCTTAATTTATGGGGCCGGTTCAATCTATGTGGGCTTACCTCAATGTGAACTAGTGAAGACCGGTAAGTCTTCGATACCACAGGAAAAATTTCGCGTGTCTCCATTATGGTTATCTCTTATCTTTACTTTTCCACTCTTACCTTTTTAGTTATTGAATTTTTGTGTAGCTAGAATTGTATTTAGTAGAGACATTGCTTGTGGTGCCTTAGAGAAATCTAGTCTTTTAGCTCTTAACTTGTGCTAGAATATTTAAATTGCTCATTATTGTTAGAATTATTAATTTTAGAGCAATAAGTTTTAGAATCTCGTATTCACCCCCTCTAGTCGGTTATCTTTGATCCTACAACTGGCAGTTTAACCGGCTAGAGGAGAAGGTTAGACCAGCCAACACCAGCGGTCTGACTGACAGCCACCAGCAGTTTGACCGGCAAGGTGTAAGTTCAAGCTCCATTAAGTTGGTTTTCGTGATAATGATATTGCCTAGTCACTTTTGGATATGATAAATGACAAATGATTTATAAAACTAATGTGTTTAATTGATTATGATATGGTTTAGTCTCATTTGGATAAAAAGGTAAAATGAAAGAGGTTGCATTCAACACTTACATTTTTATATCTCAGTGTATTTCTCGGTTCCAAAATATCGATTGAACTCCACCAAAAGTCTAAAATGAATATGTGCATATGTTTTTATTATACATTCTTGTATGCACACATTTAGGGGGAGTTCACTCTATGTTTTGTGGTTTAATTAATATTGATTCATGTTTCTTTTTTCACATATATTGGGATCTCTGCTTCAAACATATCCTTTGAGTATATAAAACTTGTGTAGTTCATATATATTCACATTGACTCATATTGTTATATAATTAATTATTTGTGTTTGCAAAAAGGGACTAACTTGTATGTCAAGTGATTGAAAAGTTTAGTTCCGAAATTCGTTTGACTATCTAGAGATGCATGCAAAGATTGGTAAAAAGATCAATATAGCTTGAGACAAAGGTTAGCATGCATTTGAATTTAAATTCTAAAGCCAACTATGTATTGTCAGGAAAATCGGTAGTACCGATGTGTAACCGGCGGTACTACCACAGTGCAATATGACCGAAATGGTAGTATGGAACTATCGGAACCTGAAAGTACCGGCGTGTAGTTGGTGGAACGTTTTTTCTATAGAGTACCCCTTAAAACACTTAGTCTCTCTGGAAACAGTAGGATCGGAGTATGAATGGCGGAACTACCGCAGAGCGGTATGATCGCAACTCCTGAGCGGTACTATCGGACCCCGGAAGTTCCAGATGTATGGGCAGTATGTTTTTTCTAGAAAGGACCAACTTTTGGTCCTCAAGACAAACAGAAGTACCGCACTAGAAATCGGAACTTTCGGAGAGCAGAAGTACCAGACTTATAATAGCGATAGTGCCACACTTTGAGTTTGATTGTTTTATATTCAATTATTTGAAATTATGGTGATTATCATCAATTACCAAAGGGAAGATTGAAGAATCTAGACACACCATTATGAGTTAATGGTATATTTTGGTAATTAATGATAATCATATTGTGGGACTAACATTTTCCATGAGTTAGATAAATAAGTTATGTTCTATGATGATGAAGACTTTGGATGGCTTCATATGTTGAAGATCATCAAGTAAGGTTTCGCGATGAAAGATGGCTTTATGTATTGAAGGCCACCAAAAAAAGATGCATCATATGTTGATGCATATCAAGATCTAAAAAATGAGATGATCATTAAGTTAAGAGAAGATAATGACTCAGACATAAAGTGAAGATGTACATCATTAAACTTTAAGGGGATGCTCAAGGCAAAGGTATGACTAACTAGGGATAAGGATGTATTTTTAGTATTTTACCGGTCTTGGTGTTTGGTTGGAAGACCGGATTGCTAGTATAGGTTTGCCGTACTATTAAGAGGAGTCTTGTCTAGTAGCTTGAATCTCATTATGTGTTGATAGCTCAATCTTGCTTTCTCTACCTCGCCATGGCAAATAGTTGAGCCTCATGCATCTAATCCTTGCAACATGTGACTATACTTTGCAAATGTGTTTTACAAATGGTTGAAGTTCATGTACCTTTTTCTTATGGCATGATTTAAGTTTATAAATGTGTTTTGCAAATTGTTTGAGGTCATGCATTTTCCCTTGGCTTAGTTTAAAATTGTTTATTCCTATTTCCTTACTCCTTTGATGTCTTATAATTTTTACATTGATCTAATATGTTTGAGATTATGTAAATAGATGGGCTGTGTAGCCCTCTAAATAAGCTTTTTATAGAGTTTAAGATCACTCAATTCCGACATCGGAGTCAAAAGTTATGACCATTTTCCTGAATGTCGTCCGTGTTGAAAAACCAAAAACGGTAGTGTAACACCCCATTTTTAAAACCTAGTGAAAATGTAAAATTTTCAAGCTTATGTTAATTTAAAAGGCTTTATTCCCAATTTGGTTGTTCTTGGTGCTTCCCAAAAAGAAAATTTCAAGGAATGCAAAAGTAAATTATAATGAAAACCTTGTTTTATCTCCAAAGAAGTAATTCAAAGTGCCCCTTTTAAATTTTAACATCTAAAAATTTACTTCAAAGAGTTAGAAGGTTTCAGAAAAAGGAGTTGTGTTTGTTCTTTTATTTAAAAAGGAGAGGAAGTCTATGTGCTAATTATTTGGTAAACCCCCGTTTATCTTGGCTGCTCATCTCCTTTTCCATTCAATCCCAGCTGCCCATTCTTTTCTCCATCCCCATCCTTCTCCCTGGCTGCAGCACCCCTCCCCTCCTACTCGGACCATGCCGCCGCTGGTCCCCTCACTTCATGCGGCAGCAGCTGCGGCGCCGTCGCCTCGTCTTCAGCACCACCCTCGCCTTGGCGCCCGTGATGGCGAGACTGCGACCGCCTCCCGCTTTCTCTTTTTCAGCGCCGTCCGGCAGCTCTCGCCGCTCGTCGTCCCCACCCCGAGCTGCGCCGTCGTAGCCACCGTAGTCCTTCGCGGGCCACGCCAGTCCCATCGGCCGAAGCTCCACCTTGCCTTCTGCGCCGAGCCCCTGTGACGCCGGACCGCGGACCACATCGCCTCGTTTCTTGTCGCCCTAACAGCAGTGGTAGCTACGCCCATCCGGTGGTCGCACGGCGTTGACTTCACGCGCGCACGGCGCCATGCCGCCTTGTCCCCCCTTCGGTGCCTCACTCCTCCCCGGCCTCTATAAAAGGCGCCGGAGCTTCGCTGCCAACCCACATCGAAGCTTGTTCATCGCCTCCTGTGCTCTGCCGGGCATCCTTCGCCGCCAGCACACACCGGTGGACGACGAGGCCCTCTTGACCCACCGGCGAACTCACCTTCGCTTCCTCCCCCTCCTGGTCGGGCTAATCATTCCCCCTTATCTCGCAGGCCACCGACAACGCCCCCTTCATCAATTCCAACGTCGGGATCTCCCCGGAGCACCGTAGCGCCCCAGGCCGATTCACTGCACAAGGAGCACCTCGGGGACCCCACGAACACCCTCCCCACCTCGTCGGGCCCCGCCTCCCTCCCCAGCAAGCCATCGCCGTCTCCTTCTTCACCACCAAGCGCCCTCCCGCCGCCGGCCCGCCTTGCTCCACCTCAACCACGATTAGCGCCACAGGTGAGCTCCAGGTGGCCCATGGAAGCTTCCCCGGCGAGGAATTGTACCAGAACATCTCGAGCGACTGGCGCCCTTGCTCCCTGTCTCGGCCGCTGCCTAGCTTGCTGCCGGTCGCCGCCGGGCCAGCTTCGGCCGATCCCCTCCTCCCCGAGGAGCACGCCGGCCCGCGCAGCCCCTCTCGGTCGGCGCAGGCGCGCCGCCGGCTGGCTCCGCCTCCCTTGTGGCCAGGATGAACCAGAGAATGAGACAACTGTGCATTCACTCCACTGCCTAAACCAACTGGCCGTTTAATCTGTCCTTAAGCCGACCAATTAAAGGGGTGCGGCAGTTTTTAAAGCCCACCTGTCGGCTAGGGTGTTAACCGAGCACACTAGTAATCCCTCTCAGGCCCCACCTGTCGGCAGCCCACTCCTTCTCTCCCCTTTTATTTTCTGAATTTTCAGGACTTTAAGACTTTGAAAAGCTAAAACTTCATAACCATATCTCCAAATTTAATGCAATCAGTTTCTAGATTTTTATAAAATCAAGATCTATCTGATGGTTCTATTTTGGTTCAGTTTAGAGCTCATTTGAGTTTTATTTATTTTAATTGGTATTTATTCTGTGCTTGCTCTTTTGTTGTTTTTCCGGTCCTTCGTCCGAGTAGAATTCGAGGGCGAGCAGAGCCCTGGATCGAGCGACACTAGACCCCAAACTCTTGATCAGTAGTCAACACCTTGACCATGTTGAATTCCTATGTTTAAATCAGTTATGTTGTTCAAAAGTATTCAAACTGCATGCGTTATTTTATGTACAATAGTTTACCGTCTTTTATTAGTTACTCAACCACCTTGCTTTATTAGCACTATATGGCTAAACCATTCCTTGAAACCATTGTTACCCTTACCATTGTCGCCTTAGGTACTAGTAATACAATTTTTTTAAAAAAATAAAAAAAGCTACATTAATAATTGCCAGGCAAGTCTAGGGAAAGTCTCAGGACATTAGCATACCCTGATCGCATCTTCTCAACAAATAAACTCATTTTGGGCAATCATGGGATGTACGAGATTGATAGTTTGAATAAAAGCTTATCTTATGCTTCTCAAAACCCTAAAACTTGCTTACTTGTCTGGGCGGATGGTAGGAGTGGTGGGTGGATGTAACAATCGGGTGGTGGAAGCCCGTCTGGACAATTTAAGGACTTAATCATGTGTCGACCTCTCCATGTAAAATAGTACAAACCACAAGCCGGCAAAGTGTAGGCATGACTAAATAATTTGCACTCGCCAGTAAAGAGGAGCACTTCGGGGGGAAACTCATGATTTACATCGTTGGACGCAAAACCGTCTTAGATGGATCATGTCGCTGGATAGAGGCGGGTGCAAGAGGGGGTCTAGCTGGGGCCCAATGGGCTTTCCTGTAGACGAAACCTTAGTGAGTGCTATTCTTTACTAGATGCCTTGTAAAGGTCATGTGATAATCCGGTTGATCTGCATGTCTAAGGAAACATGTGGAGTATAACAATTGGGTTATCTCTTTGTGGGTAAAGTTGTGCAACTCTGCAGAGTCTAAAACTATTCGAATAGCCGTGCTCACGGTCAAGAGCAGATATGGAAACTTCCTTGAGTTAGTTATATTTACAAAAATCTTTTGAGGTGGGAACTAAAAAACTAAGTGGAGGGAAGTACTCTACTTTGTTGGATTTTTCCTGGAGGGACGTACTCCAGCGTAAGTAATTGGGATGGATGTAGCCCAGTAACCAAAAACTAGCATTGGTGGATGGAACCATGAAATCGATAGATGGAACCATCTACAATATACTTATTGCACATTTACAAACGTTTTTGCAATATCACAAATCTGCTAAGTCATAGGGTTTTAACTATGTACTTGTGAAATATCGCTTTGTGCAACTAAAATAAACCCCGGCCATATATTGTGAAGCAATGCATTTTATACTATTGCATTCTGTGTGTTGGCTCGCGGAGCACGTTGAATTGTGCTCACCCTCGCTCTTAAACCCCCTATTCAGAAGCTGCGAACCAAGAGCACTACGCCTATTACGAGGACGAGGGTGCCGAAGGAAATGAAGATGGTGGATATTAGATTAAGCATCGGTAGCTTTGCCACTCGTTTCATCCCGGTTGACCAGACTAGCTTTGGTGGGTGCCTCCGTTATTAGTTAGGTCTCTGGTTAATAGCGGTGGTACCCAAGTGGTCCCAGTCCCTTGCCTGTGGCAAGTGGTGCCCCTCCGCTTATGTATGTTTCCGTTTCCGCTCTTTATGTACCGTAAGACATTTGGCCTAATGGCCCTACTGTAACCTCGGCCCAACATGGTCTATTTTAAACTCTGGTATTGTAATGTATGGTTTTGTCGTGTATGAAATGATGCAGCATTGTATCAGTGAGCACTATCTCGTCTGAGGAATAGTGCAGATATTTCACGAGAGGTTCAGGTTAGTAAACTTAGAATCGCAGTCTTTGAGTATCGAGCATACATTGTAGTAAAACCTTAGCTAGACCGATCACAACACTAGGACCTGGATACTATTTGCAAAAATTTATGAAAAACTTTTACAAAATATAGCATAATACTGCTTTACTTAACTCTCTTAGTTCAATAACTCACCCGAACTTTCTTTTGCATTTTTCAAATTGTTCTCACCTATTGTTGTTCAAAATTTTAGATGGTCGGAGCTCCACCAGCTGGTCCATGGGATCACCTCTCCCGTGGGGAAGGCAAAGGGGAGTTCGTCGAGATCTTGCGGCAGCTGTTGCAGCACCTCGGGTACCGCCGCCAGCCCATTTTCAAGGGCAGGAGAGTCTGCATCCAGGAGACGGACTTGTGGACCCTGGAGGTCTTCATCTACGCACGGGGCGGTATCAGGGAGCTCCACGGATGTGCCTCGCCGACGTCATCCAGGATGCGGCACGTCTCGCTACAGATATCGTGCGTAGTGATCTTCTCAAAGAAGTTTGTGAGAAGACCCAATGAAGTTGTGAAGGTTGTAATTTATGGAGCTGGTCCATTTAGTTTGGGCTAATCTCAACGTGGACTAGGGAAGACCGGTAAGTCTCCGAACACCACGGTAAAACAACATGTGTCAATTGTAGTTTGTTATCTTGTGCTCAATTTATATTCAAACAATTTATATTCATAGAATTAAATTGGTTGCCTGTCACCCTAGGATTGTAAACCTTTGCATTAGAATTAGATTTTTAGTGCACTTAGGTGAACCTAATTGATTTAGGTTTTATTTGTGCTAAACTGAATTAATTTACACTTTCGCTTCATAAACTTGGTTTTAGCCAAAGAATTTTAAAACCAACTATTCACCCCCCTCTAGTCAGCCTCCTTGATCCTACACAAGGCTAACGGTTTGACTAGCCAGATGGGTTGCTTCAGTAGAGAATTAGAAATTTGGAAAATTTGGTCATATGGTGATTTGGATTGTATGTTAGGCCATATATGTTGCATGATGTGTGTTTCAGTTAACGTGGGTCAACTTATAAAGAACTTATACCCAGAAACGATTTGTTGGTCTTTGAATGTGTATAACGTGGGTCAAGTTACGAAAAACTTGTGCTCAGAAATGATTTATTAGTCTTTGAATGTGTAGGAAGGCATGAAGTCAACTATGGTTATCAGTGAGGATTAGGGCTACGCTCATGGAGGAGCTGAGACCTAGAACGATCAAGGATGCTTGGTGAGATGGCTGAACTTAAGCATAGTATAAGAAAGATGAAAAATATTGAAGGAAAGTTTGAGTGATAGGCTGCACCACATGGCTTGGTCGATCCAAGTGAGATATGGTCCAGTGAAACCAAAATGGGAGAGATTTACCGATGCGTGGCAAGTCAATGGTGCACTTACATGTGATAAGTATGATGATTGCTTACAAGAGAAGATGAGGAGCAGGTTAAGGAAGGGTATTTTGGTTGGTTGACCAAAATACCAAAACTACCTTGGATGAAAACGACAACACTTGGGAAAGTGGTTTAGGTCAAGAATAAACTGAGAAGATTAAGTTGGATCAAAAGCTAAAGACTTAACAGATTCGGGCTCATGTGTTTTGAAAAGCGTGTATAAGGGTAGTGTATGAGTAAAACTCTTGTTGTGTGGGGTTAACGAGTTTTTCCTATTTATGCTAGTGGATATTATCCATTAGAGTTAGATGTGGGCTAGTTGTCTCATCTATTTAATGGGTTGAGATGGAGACTTGTAGTTAACCAACCAACCTTTTCTCATTCTAGCCAAGTGTTCTAGAGTTAGAGTTTGAGAAGTGTGAGTATTGTGTTGTGATCTCTTGTACTCTAGGTGGAGTAGTTATAAAACCTTCATTCTTAAGTAGTAATATATCAATTTTATTCTTTGGAGTCTCCTTGATTTGGTTGATTTGCTCTTGTTCTTATTGATTTTGATCTTTTCTCTCCCCTTATTGATCATGTTGTATGCCAAAGACGTGTAAGTGGTGAAGATGACTCATAGAGATCAATCCCCATCATTTAGGTATCATGTCTTGCAAGTTCTTGAAGTTGCTTGGTTTTGCTTGAATTTGATCTTCTCGTGAGATTTCTTGATCTAAATATTTTTGTCTCAAATCTTTGGGAGTTCTTCCTTGTTGTGATATGTGAAAATATATCTAGAGCTATCTTGGCCATCCTCCACCCATGATCAAGCCGTATTTCGAGTTTTCAGTTTTTGCTCCGTTTTGATGCAATCTTGCATGTTCTTGAGAAAGGTCTGAACATTGACAAGGATTCTTACAATCCTTTGATGGAATAGGTTCCTAAGAGTTTGAGACCTTAAAAAAGGTGTGCGCAAAATCTTATATCATTTGGATTTATATTTTTGGAGTTGCACCAAAAATTGCACCGATTCAGACTGATTTTTTAGTTTTGGAACAAGGGAGCGGTCAGATAGCTAGAAGCCCGATCAGACCAGCCTGTAGGCAGCGGTCGGACCGCTAGGAGCCTAATCAAGCCAACCTGTAGGCAACGGTCAGACCACTAGGGCTATGAGTTTTTTGGCTCTCGAATTTTTGAGTTGATTGCTTTGGCTTTGGCTTCCATTATTGACCTTCATAGCTCAGTAGTTACTAGATTAATGGATTGATGAATACTTAGGAAAGAATTTGAAAGCGCCATTCTCCCCCTTTATTGCCATACTGATCTTCCACAAGAAGACATTAACTCATAGAGAAGTGTAGAACCGAGGAGGTGACAGCAGAAACAGGGATAATGTTGTGCTACTCATCTTAGCCGTTCAACGAGGATAATATCATGCTGCTCACCGGAGCCGTTGAAGAAAGGCTGGAGTCAAAGGAGCCAATGGCCATGACAATGAGTGGGGAGCATCGACTTTATTGAAGAGTTAGTGGCCAAAGAGGCTCCATGATGGGGAAGCCCTAGTAGAGTGGAGATGATGTTTTCTATTGAAGACAAATTGTGGATGATATGGTGCCATTGGGTAGTTAGGAGTGTACCATCGCTGGTGAGGGGCTGTGAGTTCTTGGCTTATAGGCTTCTCTGTTGTGTGAGCTTCCGATGTGCATGTGATCTTCATAGCTTGCTATAGTTATTGGAGTGAAGAAGCCATGAATACCTAGGGGTTTGATTTTGAGAAAAAAGGGTGCGCTTATTCACCCCCTCTCTGATCACCGCCGTTAATCCTACAATTAATTACATAGATTTTGAGATTTTGGGATGTTAATACCGCCATCCACCACCTATCACCAGCGAAGGTGTAACACTCCAACCCAACCTTCGAGTCCAGAATGCTATATCATTTATATCCATCGCTACTAGATTTCAGCAGCAACTCCTCTAGTTAAATCTCGACAACATGGTAAACAACTTACATTTAACAATAAGCATTAAAGCGAACATTCTATACACCAGAGTAAGAATAAATAATTCATAAAATAAAACTTGGATCACTCGCGTCCAAGAACGCTCAAGAACACTCAGGATCACACACTTGAGAATGCTCAGAACCCTATGCATGGGAGCATTACCTAAACTAGAAAATTAGCATCAAGCAAAAGGTAAACAAATGTATAAATTTATCAACTATCGAAAGAAAACGCATGAGTCACACCTGACTAAAATATTTCCATTAAGACATTGGTGAGGATATACAGTGCATATACACCTATTTCAGCTCAAGAGGAGTAGACAAGATCAATTAAGTTTTGGTGTTTACAGTTCTATCCACAAAATTCATAAAGTTTTTTACACTAATCCTCTGAGAATTACAATGTGAATAAATTATATATTATAAAAACTTTGAAGTCTACCTTTCAACGGATTAAACCTCATGTGATTTGGACTCTTCTATAAAAAGATATGACACGTGGAATGCATGCTCGCATGCTAGTAGGGTCCAGTTTATAAAAGTCCATATCTTTTGCAAACAGAGGCCGATTCAGATGATCTTGAACAAGTTGGAAAGCTTATTCTAAGGAGCACATCATTGATAAGGCCCCAAATTCAGGTTCCTTTCTGAGTGCTCCACAATATCCCAAACAATCTATCAGTAGAAATTTTAGGGTCTCCTTTTGTTAGTTTTGTTTCTTACTTTATGTATCTTAGGGGGGCTATATAAGCCATTGTAAACATCCATGTAAGGCAAACTTGATATTATGAATTAAAATACTAGTTTGTGTTTTAGCTTTTAGCTACTTCCATGATGAGGGTCTCACCATTATCTAGGCCACACGCCTATTCTTCCTAGTCGATCGACACTGCCACAACTAGAGGAGGATTATTATCAAGCGTGTGGTTGTACAAATTTCAAAGAGGTGCAAGTCCATTGTGTCTAGCTCCAGGCGAACATTTACGGTTCGTCAGGTTATACGAGTTATCTTCTACGTCGAGAAGATCCCCCTAATATTAGACATATTATTAACACTAACTGCATAAGCAAGCCATTAAAGTCTGAATATGACCACTAAAGGTGATATGTGAATTACTGATTGCACTTAAAATAAATGTGCTACTCCCGCCCATGCATGTCTTTTCAACATTCACCTAAACACAACAAAAAAAATAAGCGTGAGTCCAAGACTCAGCAAGCACATAATAGAACAATAAACACTACCGTAAGCATAAGCATTAACCTAATCATGTCATTTTCCATATATTTCAACATAATCGTATCATTATTCCCATGTCTCATCATTATCTCTTTCCATTAGTGTGATGTAAAACTACTCTATATGCTCATTTACTCGTCACATTGCATATACTGGTATAGCTGAGTGAACACTCATTAATGTTCATCCATCGTAAGCCTGTCCTTGTCAATATGGGGGGTCTCTTCAATCCCTTGGAGACTTATCGAAGTAGGTCTTACTTATCCACCCATGGCGAAACTTTTTCTCTCATGATATGAGAGTGCACATGATATAAATGCATATATTCTATTGTCACAAACAAATTCCATCATTAGCTGGTAATCATTAGCATCATTAGATAAGCAACATAACATAATCATCCATACGTAATTAATCGCAATAAGCATAAACCATAAGGTAAAATTTTCATGTAATGTAAATATCATATATCCCATAACATCAACCGTCTACTGTTCTACCATACACTTGCCTATTAACTATGCAGAGCGGAGCGACGTGTGGACAAAACCAAACCCATAGCGACCTCACCTACAGTAAATGTCTCGACTCAACATGTGCCACAACAGTACAAAACACAAATAAAACAACGTTGCACCTACGCACTTTCCGACCTAAGTAATCCCCTTTCACCGTACAGTCCTCTCCACTATCCCAGTGGTCAAAATACCATAACTTGTGGCTTAGGGTCACTAACATAGGAAACCGTATAATTTCTAAAAACTACACAAAATTTGCCATATTTTTTTAGTCAAACAAAAATCCTGATTAATGCATTTAAATCCCCTTTTTTAACCTCGAAGACTGTTCAATTGTATTACTGGACAACCATCTTAACAATTATGTATCATTTTATCTATTGAACCAAACATGATAAACCATACCACTCTTGGAAATATATATGCGGGCTCTTACAATGTGATGTGAAATACTGCAAATGTTTAGTACTTCCTTATCTCACTCATTGGTAGTATTTACAAAACACTGTTCTCAATGAAGTGATAAAATGAAACTACAGAAATCCACAGATGTTACTGATCTCTCACGTTGACTGACCAAACGCACCTGAAGCAAGCACTTAGCAAATAGCATAGTTCATCTTTAGTATATTTACATTCTGAATTTCAACACTTATTTAACAGATTTGCTCTCTGAATTTCAGCTATCCAGCATCAACAAATGCCATTCAACATACATTATCTTATCACTATTAATTAGGAATTTTTCAGAGTTGACACAATAAAAGGCCTTGAAACAAAGCATTACAAAAAAATGATCTGGAATAATAAAAACTATGATTATGAAATGTCTTTGCCTTGTCACCTTCAACATTGTATATGAAGGATGAAATACATGTGTGAGCTCTTACAATGTGATGTGAAATACGACAAATGTTTAGTACTTCCTTATCTTACTCGTTGGCAGTATTTACAAAACATTGTTCTAAATGAAGTGATAAAATGAAACTACAGAAATCCATAGATGTTCTGATCCCTGCGTTGACTGACCAAACGCTCCTGAAGCAAGCACTTAGCAATTAGCATAGTTCTTCTTTAGTAGATTTACACTCTAAATTTCAACTCTTATTTAACAGATTTGCCCTACAAATGCCATTCAACATACATTATCTTGTTGCTATTAATTCAAAAATTTTCAGAGTTAGCACAAAAAGGCCTTCAAACAAAGCAATAGTACAAAAAAACACAAGATTTGGAATAATAAAAACTATCTGCCACTTAGGACAGATATTGTCACATCATTAATACTAGATGGCTCAGCAACTGTTGACGCCTCTTCCTTTGTTACCCTTGTGTCGAAATATGCCGGATGTTTAGGTTCAGGCAAAGTCATACCCTCGCTGCTTAGCATTACAACCACATCTGACATGGTGGGCCGGTTAGCCGCATTGTCTTGCACACACAGCAACGCAATGTTAATACATCTCATCGTCTCTAATGCATGAATCTCTGAAACTAATGATGCATCGACAAGTTCAAGCCATCTTTCCTCTTTCCACAACTTCCATGCCTTCAAGGAGTTTAATCACACAATACATAGTGGTTACTACATAAATAGAACAAATTTTACATAGTAAATATTCAGAAGACTCACATATCCAAGAAGATTGAAGAAGTCTCCATATTGATGGAAGACCGAGTTTCTTTTTCCACTGATGATCTCAAGAATTAGCACACCAAAGCTGAAAACATCAGATTTTATGGAGAAGAGGCCCTTAGAAGCATACTCAGGAGCCATATAACCACTGAAAATGAGAGTGTATATAAGTATGTGACACATGGAAAAAGAACAAACTTCCATGTAAAGTTGTTGTATTAGGTTGACTTGTAATATAATTAGGATAGACTAATTTGTAACAAAAGCTTACTATGTCCCAACGATCCTTTTTGTGTTTCCTTCAGTATCGTTTGAGCTGAATATTTTCGCAAGCCCAAAATCTGAAATTTTAGGATTCATTTCACGGTCCAAGAGAATGTTGCTTGCTTTAAGATCTCTATGTATGACACGTAAACGAGAGTGCTTATGCAAATAAAGAAGTCCTTGCGCTATGCCTTCAATTATCGCTAGGCATTTATTCCAATTTAGTAAAGCTCTTCTTGTTTCATCTGCACATCAATTGAACATAGATATCACCTTCAGCAGTCAGAGTTAACCCAGAATTTGTACTAGGATATTAGGAGAAGTAATACCAAAGATAAAGAAGTCCAAGCTTTTATTTGGCAAATATTCATATATCAGTATTTTCTCCTCTCCTTGAGAGCAACATCCCAAGAGCCTAACCAGATTTGTGTGCTGGAGCTTGGCTATGAGTTGGACTTCATTTTTGAACTCTCTGAAACCTTGCCCTGAATGTGAAGCAAGTCTCTTAACTGCTATCTCTAACCCATCAGGAAACTGGCCCTAGAGAGAAGTTCAAAAGAAGTTAATCAGTGATATCCTTTTACTGTCAATTGTTTTTTTTGACACTTGACTTATCTCCTGACCAAGGGTTGTAAGTAAAAGTAGAGTTACTTGTATGACAAGAAAAACTATTGTCAACATGGTCATGGATAATTAGCAAAGGATGAAAGCTAGGTTTGATTTTGTTTCTCATTATGTACGCATATGAATGCGTTTCTACCTTGTATACAGGGCCAAAGCCACCTTGCCCGAGTTTATTTTCATGGGAGAAGTTACTTGTAGCATCTGATAATTGCAAAAAGTCAAAAAAAGTGAACTGTGAACTCCTTCCTTCTATTCCCCAAGCTAGTGCTTCATCTTCGTCCATATTCATGTTAGGCTTGTCCTGTAAGCTCACTTTACCTAAATCCAGAATTGATGTGATCCTTTCAGTTAATGCTCATGCACATATAATTGGAACAAAATTAAGACTCAACGGCTTGAGAGAGTTGAGTACAAATGTAAAATAGCATTTCCATAACCAACCTTTTCTGTGCCTTTTGATCAATCCAAAGCAAAAGATGAAGCAGAAAAACGATGCAAGTAGAGGAACAACCGTTGCAATGATCAAAACCTTACTCATACGCCCTAACATGAAAATTTTCACATACATACACATGGTTAATTAAATAACAGTTTGACGTATGGACCATATAATTGCACAAGACTTAGATATTTCGATTTTTTAGGAAGATTCTGGATAAATGTAGGTGGCATCAGATGCAAGTTTGTGAGAATCAAAACGTTGAATCATATCTATTGGGGGATTAGCCCCTAGCTTAACCCAGTCGGCCTATTACGTTAGTAGGCCATTTGGCCGTCCTAGCAGGAACCACAAGCTAGGAAAATGCTTCATTCACCCCTACACATATATATCTAAATAGGGTTATTCATGTAACTCCAAGCTGGGAAAACGGCATATTTACCCATGTAGGCGTAGACCCAAATAGGGTCATTTGTGTAACTCACCTCCACATAGATATATATATGTGCCTCTGGGCACCAAAAGTGAGAGAAGGATATTTTTTAGAAGACACCGATATCTTATATGAGATCTTCGACACCTTTTCCCATGGCATCTAAGGCGCTGAGTAGCCTTTCGGCAGCTGTAGCCCCCCACTACTTTCTATTTGATCTGTAACTGCAATAGTTGGCGACATCCGTGGGACCGGCGTAGAAGCTGCAAGCCAAGGTAAGAGCGTTCGAACGCAATGGCGCCGAAGAAGGCGATGATATTGACCTGGAAAAAGGCTGACCCTAAAGAAGATGGCGGCGTCAACCCTCAAGCAAAAAAGGAGCACCGCCTCCGAAGTCGGCGTGGCAAGAGCAACGGAGGCACTGTTATCCTAGCAAAATCATGTGATTTAGTTCTAGAATCGGTCTTATCCTGGCAAAATAGGAAACCCACCTATTTTGAAAAAAAAAAGAATTGAAGGCTGCCGATGCCTCTCACATTAGCGAAAAGACCTCCCCGGCTGCTAAAAAATCACGCTAGGATTGCCTGCCTTCCCTAATGATATGTACAATTTCAAGAGATAATATTTTAGAAAGTATGTGTTGTCCTGCTTACTCTTGTGTTTCTGGATAGGCACGGCAACCGGCGGTTGCGGCGGCGCGATCTTCAGCATGGGTTGGCCCTGGTAGAACAAATTCGTGTCGTACCTGAAATTGCACCGCAGACCAAGAATCCAAACTCTTTGTTTTCCGGAGAATAATGTCGTTGTCAAATTGTTGACCTGCTGGAGGCAATCCCAGCAGTCGCCAGGTTGCAAATCCGGGGTGCACTGCGCCATGGAGTAGAGTGGTGGAAAGGTGCTGCTGACATCCATGCGGCCGGTGGCGTACATCCTCGTCGAGTTGTACGCCGCCTTCATGGCCGTGCTCTGGACCAGCACCTTGATGATGTCGGTGATGATGGTGACCCTGTCGGCGTTGCCGGGATCCCAACCGGGCAACATGGGATCCCTGAGGTTATGCGTGCTTATCGCGCACAGAAACCTGCCTCCGGAAAACTTGGCCTTGAGGAAGTCCTGGCTGGAGAAGCTGAGGAGGCAAGGGTCGTAGAAGATGGTCGCGTCCTTGTTGTACGCGCACAGCTGCTGCGCGTCCTGGAACGCGGTGGCGACGCAATCGCCGCACGCGGAGGCGTTGGCGTCGCCGCGGCAGAGCGCGAGGCCGTAGACGGTGTACGGAGCGGCGCCGACGGAGCCCTTGGCGAAGAGGGTTGGTGCGGAGGAGGTGTTCTTGGGGAGAATCGTGCGTAGGAGCTCAAGGTTGGCTTGATAGGTGCTTTTGGCCTTGTAGTTGCCGCTGGTGCCGCAGAATTTCCCCAGGGGATCGGCGGCGGCGAGCGGCATTAAGCGTAGAACGAGCAGGACGATGATGATCATGGCTGCCTAACCAACGGTAATTCACCATGCCCTGAGCCCTGCCTTATATATGGCTCGTGTGAAGTTTCCTCTTTCAAGTCAGTCCTACCAGCATCGTTTGGAAAATTGCCGCTCTGCACGGTTTGACTAATTATTACTTCCAGTGATAAAAAAATTATCGGTAAAAGGAAATCTCGTAAAAAAGGGCAAAAAATGGTTTTGTAAAAAAATCAAATTTCATGAAATAGATATGAAAAACGGCGGAGATAAACTATATATCGAAAGATAGATGAAATATAGAGAAGATACCGATGTAAATGTGGATCCCACTGGAAAAACCTGTCGCCGGTTACTGGCCGACAAAAGTTTTCGCTGGTTACTTCCCTTGCCCAAAGCAGGAGTAAAACAGAGTTATGATCGTAACAATAAACAAAAAGAATAAAGAAAAAACAACACGGGTGGCCTAAATCGCCGGTTACAGGTCGACAAAATTCTGATTTTATTTCATTTTCTTTTTTTTGGATTTGAATTTTGGTTTTTTGGTTTCGTATTGGAATTCAGATTTGAATTTTATTTTGCCAAAATTTTGAATTGTACTCAATATCAACTTTATTTAGAAATTTTTTTAAATTATCCAAAATGGGGTGTTACAATTGTTCAACTCACACAGGGATAATCTCATAAACATACTAAATGCCTAAAACAGCAGAAATTTTATCTAAAACTCCAGTTGTTAGCCTGCTTACAATAATTAGTTGAAGGTTACGCTTGTGGGACAGTGCTAATTGAACAACCCATTATGGTTATCTACTTCGCCTTGCATGTTGTACACTCGTGCTAAATGCCTTGCTATGCATGAGTTTGGCATCTCTAGTCCGCAATTCCAATACTGCTGTTGTGTAACTGCTGTAGAAAAAATCATTGCAAACAGTCCGAAAATGTTATCATAGACGGTTTTGTACGCCGTCTGAGTTTATAGTCCAGTAATAACATGAGGTCATCACAGACGATTTTCAAACCGTCTGTAATAAGTCACAACACAAACAATTTTTAAAAATAATTGTCTGTGATGTGTGCGTATCATAGATAGTTTTAAAAATAATTGTCTATGATATGGACATATCATAAATGGCTAATTAAAAAAGTTGTATGTGATGTGTTATCATAGATAGTTTTTAAAAATAACTGCATGTAATATCCATATCTTTCCTTTGCACTGGAAGTAGTATATATATATTTCATGGTAATATTAACATATGTAGTCTTGCACAGCCCACAATTTAAATGAGTTAGAAACAAAGTCAGATCACATATCACACTCAGGCCAGTGTGTGATTTGCTTCATGCCATTTAAATCCCAAATGTGATATAGGATCTGAGCTCATTTAAATCAGATTCCATATCACACTTAGGCTTCAAAGAGCACAGTGTGTGATTTGCTACATGCCCTTTGAAGCTCAAATGTGATATGAGATTTGCCTTTGTCTCTAACTCATTTAAATTATATGTGTGCAAGACTACATATATTAATGTTACCATAAAATATATACGTACTACTTCCAGTGCATGGGGAAGATATGGAAAACCATGATGGTGATTAGTAATGGTAACAGGTGGTTTCTTAGTAGAGGTTGGTCAAAGTTTGTCCATGACAACTGTCTACGAGTTGGTGATATCTAAAATGAAAAACATAATTTTACACAATACACACCAAGTATATCTTACAGAATAAGAAATGAATTAATACGGACCGTGAAGCTAAAGTGGTACAAACATTAATAAGTGTTGAGAAACAATATTGCCTTGCAAAACAAATACATCATACTCAATTACTAAGAAAGCCATAGTAAATTAATAAATATTCAACAATGCAACAATTACACCTTAAAAGGAGCCCTTTTGTGAATATATTTTTACTTTGGTGATGAAGGCACCCTTAGGGGCGAGGAACATGGTAGAGATTTTATTGATAAAAGATAGTTGTAGACGAAATTAGAGTTCTTAGTGCACTGTGGATTAAAACCATCATAGGTGTGCTAGCAGTACTAATTTAATTCATGAATCATTTAATATGGGATATGACATTGTTAGGATTGTATAATTGTGAACCTCGGCGGGTGGAAGGCCATCGGGCGGGTGGGTGCACTCATCATGAGGTGATGGCATAACTCATTTTTACTCTATTCCTCATATGATAGTGATATCAAACTTAACATATGTTGCATAACTAAAGAAAATCAAGTGCAACTTTATTTTATTATAATTGTCCAAGTTATTGACTTGAGATCTATATATAACCAATAGCTTTATATAAAGTATATAACAAATAAAAAATATATATATTGTCGGTGTGAATATGAGTACTATCAGCTTCATTGATTATTATATAATTGCTTTTATTTCTGTTTAGACCAAAGAGAACTAAAATATAACTTATCTTTTTATTTGAGAATTGATGCTTAATAACATTAGCAATTCATCTTCAGAATATTGACTTCAAAAGGGCATAATTTAAACTTAAGCCCAGGCATTCATCCTCGGGATTTGTATTGACAAAACAACAACAGAGCAAAAGGGGTAATTGATAACCATGATGATACATTGTTCATTGTCATATCGTAAAAAGGAAAGAAGAATGTTATATATAGCGTGCTCGAGGAGGAGGCGTACTTGGGGAGGAGGCGCGCTGGGGAGGAGGCGACATGCTCGAGGAGGAGGTGCGTCGAGGAGGAGGTGGCACACTCGGGGAGGAGGTACGCTGGGGAGGAGGCAATGTGCTCGGGGAGAAGGTAGTGTGCTCAGGTAGGAGGCGCGCTAGGGAGAAGACGGCATGCTCAGGGAGGAGGCGTGCTGGGGAGGAGGCCGTGGGCTTGGAGAGAGTTAGAGAATATTAAGCATTTGAGTGGGGACGCGGGCAAACCCTAAAGTCCGAATATAAATAAGTTGGATATCACAAATGATTCTAAATTATAACCATCTGTGATAATATACATCACATACAATTCTAAATTAGAATCATCTGTGATAAATACACATCACAGATGATTCTACAGTAGGATTGCATGTGATAAATCACATATGGTTCTAAATGCATTCTCATATACATAAATACAAATTCACATATATATGACATATTCTTATATACATAAATGCAAATTTAGTAATGCCTCAGGAGTAAATATATATTACTTAATTGTTTTTTGCAGGTCAATAATGTCGTCATGTCGTTATATTGAAACCATTTACATATACAGTAAATACAAATTCAACTAGCCATTTTTTATTTTTGTATTTACATATGGTCAAACAGAGTGGCCAGTCGCTTCTTACAAAGATTAAAAAAAGTAGAACCTAAATAATCAAAGTTTTTCTATTGGCAGAGGTAGCATGCTATCTCCATCTTCAAAACTTTGTAAATGACGTTGCTGGCATCGGACGGTTTGGGACAATCAGTGAACGAAGTCCGAAATGTGTCTATCCACTAACGCGCTCATTCAAGTCTCTCCTGAAGACCCTCCGGCTGTTGAATAAAGTTGAATTGAGACCATAGGCTTTCTTTCCTTGCTTGAGGGTGGCAAGGTTGACTTGATCGACTGCCACTTCGACTAAGCGGTCCAAGTGACGGCAAACCTCTTGGAGATGTGCAACGTCATTGTGGAGGACCACGTCGATGGCGAGGTTAGCTCGCTAGAAGTAGGAGACCAACCAGAAGATGCGGCAAAGTAGGATGTCAAGATGGTGGAATATGACCGTCACCTACTCCGGCAAATCCTCAGACATAGAAGGGAGGACACTGTTGGCATAATATCCTTCTACAGCATCTGCCAACGTATAGCTAGAGAGGTGCTTGTACAGGGTGGCTAGGTAGGCCATCAATGTTGGTGACAAGGAAGAGGTTAGAGCCATTTATTTGTGCTTGAGAGTAGATCTGCGATGTGGAGATTTATCTTCGGTGTGTAAGACGAAGAGACGTATCAGAGAGCCAAAACACTATTCATGCATATAAAAGATACATATCACAGACACTTCTAACCACAAACCATCTGTGATACATAATTACTACAGATGGTTCATAGTAACAACCGTCTGTGGTAAGATCACATGCAATTCTAATTGAAAACCATTTGAGATATGTGCAGTTATCACAAATGGTTCTTGTTAATAATCATCTGTGAACCATAACAGATGGTTATTAACAAGAACTATATGTGATAATTATGCATCATAGATGATTCTAGCTATCTCTAGTAACATAAATAGTCAAACTTATAAAATCGTCTGTGATAATTACAACACAGACGGTTCTCTATGAACTGCCTACAATGAGATGTTTAGTATAGTTTATTTTATAGTAGTGTGAAGACATAATGAAAGTTGGACACAGGTGCACCTTGATCAAAGCTAACAAAATGTTTTCCTGGTGAACTGACGGAAAGTAGCATCCCCTCATGTTTCTGCAGCTAAGACATGGCAAATCCATGCTGTACTTGGACGTAAGGAAAAACACTATGTATACATATCCATATTATCACAGTGAACATGTAACACAAATACTCATATTAACTTGAAAGGAACTACAATACAAAGGCAACACGTTTCTATTCATAAGGAACTCCGAGAGATTTTCAATTAACTAGCCAAATTTTCCTCGCAATTACGTGGCTAGATAGTATAACATCTATAAAAATAGAGTTTTATCTGTTATCTAACTTCAATACTTATATATGGCTGAAAATACAATTTTATTCCTTATACGATTTTAACAGCTTCCATACACATTTGATTAATTAATCTGCGCTATGATAATATAGACTTATCACGATCGACAGTGCATATTTTTCTCTTTTTTTTCTCCGATTAATGTGGTAATTTCTAGGCTTAAGTGAAAACATTGTGACTGTTTTCTATTATTTTAATAATTAGCCAATATGCCCATGCAATTGCGCAGCTAGCTATTATGTTTCCCTCTAGTCAGCTAATAGAATTTGTGTCCTACTCAATTCGTTTCTTTCAATTCATATTATAAATCCATTTAGCAATAAAGTCTCCTTTCCAACTTAAATATATAGTCTGCACACTGTTATCAACTTTTCCCTTAGATTAATCGGTTCGACGATTCCACCTATCAACGACTTTTGGGCCTCCATTGTCTAATTGAATAACACTACGTAACCGTTATCCAGCTCGAATAGTTATTAGTAGATGATTGAAAAGAAAGTTGAAGCTTCCCTGACAAAACAAAAGATCACACCATTCTAGTGTCTGAACAAAACATGCCACACAGGCAAAAGAACCAATTGCAATGCCTACGTCAACGCTGGGAGCCTCAAATTAAGTGGACTTATGGCCAAGTGATCTCTAATCGCTACACGCACATGCTGAATGGAAACTTGGCGTGGGATGTCCGATATTCACGACGTAAGATCAAGAATAACTTTGAATCTGTATAACTTGATGAATCGATGGCGCCAATCACTATTTCCAAACAGCAACATACAACAAAAGAATTTGCTTAACCACATGCTTCAATTCTTGTCTACTCGATCATGCAAAAATACGAGAAATCACAAGAAAATAGAAGGTATTCTTAAGAAAATCGCCCAACTCATGAAAGACAACGTGTAACATAAACCCAAGAATAAATAATATTATCTATCTTGAATGGTAGTTTGGAGGAAAGATAGTTGAACATAAAAAACATATTCATCAGCAAAAAATAACGCATCCCACTACCGTAGCTCCACAAGGATAGCAATAGCATTATGCATCCAAAACCAAGAATGGTCAAATGATTAACAGCTGACCAAGCCAGATAAAACTACATGTTTTCCTCATTACTTAGCATATCCTTCTGCAAATCCATGGTTAGTCTTATCTGTAACTGATGTGATTGTCTTCTGTTGCTTTGTACTAGGGGGTTTGAATTGTTACATTCAGATGATTCTGTACCAAGGGACTTACTTGAGCTGCAACTTTATGTTATCTATTTCTGCTGGGTCATGTATTTTAGTTAGGGCTCTGTTGCTGTCTTTAGTCAAGCTGTTTTTGCACCAACTCTATAACACTCTTCTATAAAAATCGGATTTTTTTTGTGTTGAAATCATAGTTTAGGGGAATAACTCCAATTTGCACAAATGGTGCAGATTGCAGCGTCTGTGCAAAAATGATATCCAAAAGGGGTCACAGTTTTTATCTAGTTCCGTTAATAAAATTTCAACGATTGCTCTGCTCAGAGTAGAATAAGACTTTTAACAGCCCCAAAACACGCTCCTCAAGCCTGGGTGAGTTGTGATTGGAGTTGAAGCCATGGCTAAACCAAGTCTGGTACAGGAAGTTCTAGGTTCCTAGCTGCTATTGGCTGTAGCAACTGGTGGCAAGATGGTGACTGCCGGCTTATATTGGATTGGAGATATATGCTACAATCAGAGGTCTTTTTCGTGGATGCCACAAGTGATCTAAGAAAGTCTTAAGCCATAAAAGGAAAATGCAAAAAAAGCTTGCCTGGCAGATTAATTGTGCTGCGATTTTTTTTGGATAGGCAAGATACTTTGATCACCATTATATCAAAGACCACTGCTTGAACAATATAATACAAATGTCTGTTCGAACTTTCTCATAGCATATTTCGGATCATATATCTTAATACAGGGTGAGTTCTTTTAAGCTGTCGCTTATGGCTGAAGATTTTAAATTTTGGACTGTTCGTGAGAGGCGGCATGCAGAGAGAAATAGTCGCATGTGATTTTGACCGCTACAACTGAACTCAGTATAGTTTATACTACAATCAACCTGTAGATTCCACCTTAAAAAAATACACTGTTTAAAAGTTAGTTCTGTAGCAAAAGCAATAAGCATAAGCCTGAAGTGGTGCTCTCACAAAGACGAAATATACAGCCAATACTATGTAGCCGCCTCAACGAAAAGAAAACAACCAACACAACACAATCTAATTGGAAACAAACCGAAACAAATCAAGTTAAAAACATACTCCTAATTATTCTCCGGCCGGCTCGCGTACGAAATCAACGATTGCTCAACTCCTGTGCGTGACGTCCTGTGCGGAATCAACGTTTTCATATTTAGTACTTGCGTCAACGGGCCAAGGGGCGGAAATTGATCTGCGTACGGCACAATCGCTCCTTTAATTCTAGTATTGTTGTGCCATGGTGGGACCCACGGATTTGGCTTAACACCGTAATTACACATGTCGGCCCACCTGCATGTATCCATTAATTAATAAAGGAATAATCTGTCTTCTCTCCACTTGGATTAAGAGGCTGTTTGGTTTGAGGATGAGGTGGGATGAAAATGGGATGATTCATTTGACCAAATATATCCATGTGTTTGGTTTGAGAGGAGGTTAGATGGAATGATACAAAGTGGAATGAGCATGTACAAATTTAAAGAATATTCTTTTTAGATGCTGTATCATATGGTTTCATACTTTTTTTTATGGAACCATCTTATTCCATTCTATCCGATCCTATTCCACTTTCATCCCTCCTACCAAACAGCACATAACAAACCAGGAGAGGCGGTGTTGGAGCTACCAGGCTCGCGTACATGATTAGAGATACAAACGGAGCAGATACAGACGGATATTGTTCATTCCGTATCTTTTTCCATATTTTTTGTCGGAGTCAGAATTGAACACGGATAGTGTCGGATACGAATACGAATATTCTCAGTCACGAATACGGAGCGAATATATGCCGCTCCGAATATGTTAGTCTCGGTCACGAATATTTAGTCGGATAATGAGCAAAAACAAAAACTATATATATCACATATGTAATGATCAATCACCATATTACATATCTATAATGGAACTACATTAGTAAATTAACAAGCAAATTTCACACGATGACATGGACAAATTAAGCAACTAGTAAATTCTAGTTAGCAAAATAGCAAGTAAATGATAGAGGCTAGTTAAACAAGTAGTAGCTAACTAGCTACATGCCACACATTCAAAATTAAGAATTATCTATAGACAAATAGTCAAGTACATCACTAGTTCATTTAACTTCATTACATTTATATCACATGATAAGTTCACAATGCAGATCTTGTCTAGCAAAAGACAGATGTGAGCTATCTCTAACCATGTTTCAGTGGAGCTTAGCCTCGGTCATTATCTCGTCCTACAATAAAATATATTTTGGAACCCAAAATTATTGAATGAAGAATATAAACCCAAAATTAATACTTCTATAGACAGTACAACTAGAGAAGTTTATGGTTGATTCCACTCACTTTGTCAGTCCTTCATTGGAAGTAAATAACCATCAAACTAGAGAAGCGATAACAGTGTATATATGACAAGTTTTTGGAGACATAGCATCAAAGCCATTAACATGATGCAGTATACATGTCAAAGGAATGCCAATTTAATCGCTTGATAGCAAAGGATGTACTGACTCATCGATACTTCCCATGGAATGCCAACATCTTTTGCTTGAGAATGAAAAAGAAAGCAATCTAAACATTTCAATATTTGTACAGGCTGACCATTAAGGAAATTGGTACTTTTCTAGTAACAACAGTTCTCTGGATGAGTAGATGACAACAAGAAAAATAACTATACTCTGTTTCGCAGATGGCATGGCAAAGTCGCAAATACTTACAACCAGACATTCATCTGAAGAAATTGAGCTCAAGCGCAACATCTCAATCATCACTGACCATATAAGTTTGGATAGTAAAATAGATAAAATAACTAGAATTTGTTTTTGTATTTTTATTTGTAGAATTATCAAACCTCCTCATTTATGTTTGTAGTAGCACATTCTTTATCATCGAGCTCCAAAGGCAACTCATCAACAAGTGATGATATCTTCTCCTTAGAATCTAAAATTCAAAAATAACATGAGGTTCTTACCAACAGCTGTGGAAGTACCAGCTGGAGATGCTCCTATGCTTGCACAAATGCTCGCACATCCACTTGCCGCAGCCATCTCAAACTATCAATATCCTGCAAATAGGTACAAATGAGTTTAGTGCATTACGGGCCTAAAACATGCAGGTTAACGAGAATGTCTAACTAACCCACGGACCCACTGTAACTTCACTTACTAGTTACTACTCCTTAGAGTTAGATATACTCGCATTACTGATTCCAGTTCAAGCTTATAAAGTTATCTTACATCTAGTCTCCAAAAAAATAAAGTCATCTGTAGGGAACCAGGATAATGTTTAAGAAGCCACATGTTTTTTATCAAGACATAATGTTTAAGAAGCCACATGTTTTAACTTTCGAGCAGATCTGTCGGGAACCAGGATAATAGCATTTCATATTATTAACTTCCATCACCTAAGCTAAGAACACTCATAGTGAGCCTGCAAGAGATGGACAAGGGGAATAATAAAACGGAAAGCAATCTAGTGGGTAAAAGACGACATTATGCTTGATATCAATATGAGATGGAAAAACCTAAATGATAGCTCATAATACTACCACCACTTAGAAGAACTAGTGTGATAGCTGATTAGATCGTGTATGATTAGGTCGCAATGTAGTGACCTGATCAAGTTGAATCTCTCAGTTTTACAAACTTGCCACCATGCTAAGAAGACTCACAAAGTAAGTCTGATGAAACATATGCTACAGTAGTGGGATTCTATCTGTTGCCCCTCAATGAGCTGATACATTGACAGATATGAACTTTTACAATCAATCTACCACAATACCCAACATACTCCCTAGTTTGGGTATAAGTTTCTCATGATGACTTTTACCCATATATCAGTACACCTTTGTGTTCTATTAGGCAAAGCACATTAAAGAAAATATCTGAAAAATAACCAGGCAGCCTGAGTGTCCACACCATAGCACATAATTATGCATTTTATTGAGATTTTCTTGCATATTTCTCTTTTTTAATAACATTCAATGGTCGCTATAGTTCAGCTTTAATTAGAGCCTACCTAATTGGGGGTCTGTTGGACCTGAAAAATTAATTTTGAACCTATGTGTTTACCATGCTAGTTCTATGGGGACCCCGGATATTGAATACCTGAAATCCTCATATGTTTTCCGTGCTAGTCTTATTATCAGTGGCTAGTATGCACATTTAAAACATTGAGATCACATTTGTATACATCGGATATATTTAATTTACAACAAGGGTTGAATATATACAAGCGTTGTATAAATAGTTTACAACATACAGCCGGTTGACCAAATAAATATTAAGAGTAAATCGCAGTAGAAGATAAGTACATAAATAAATTAGTCCAATGGTGTGCCACTATATGCTACAGGCAACCGACTAGGATTAGGTCTTAGAAAAACCTATCGTCATAATCCCTGATACCGGGAGCAAAATACACATTGTCAGGCATATTTTTTTCCTCGTTCTTTAAATAATAATTTAAGCAAGACTGACTATATTTTGTACTCAGCAAAGATTGCTCCGGAATTAATTGTAAACTTGGTTAACTCGTCTTCCATGCCCAGTTACAGAGAAGTTTCCAAATGCATGGTAACGGCTTGTCGGCCTGGTGGGTTGTTTGGTGTGCCGTGGATGGCCCATCGTGCGGCCCACGAAGCACAAATCGCACGAGAAAGAGATAAGCTCCCGCATACACATCATGCATCGTACGATCAATCGGCTATAGAAAGGGATTGTTAACTTGGGAGTAAATCAGGCTGCACACTTCCTACTCATCTTCTTCACAAAATGTAAGAAGAGCTCCTAGCCAAAATGCGCAATTAGGCGGTTTATAAAACATTGAAATGACCTATCTACCTAGAGCTAGAGATGTTGTGGAAACTGAAGAAGAAGAAGAAGCTGAAATGACAAGTTAAGTTTTCTCCCATTCCATCCTTTATAAGGTGTCTCTTCCTGATTGCAAAGCAGAATCCTATTCAGAATATAGTTAGCTGTGAGAACTGCTTCACCCCACCAATAGTCCGGTATACCTGAACTCTAGAGCATGGCGTTAACCAAGTCATAAAGAGTTCGGTTCTTTCTTTCGACTATTTCATTTGATTGGGGTGAGTAGGGTGGAGTAATCTAATATATTATTCCACTTTCTTCACAGAACTGAGAGAATTCATTTGAGACGTATTCACCGCCTCGATCCGACCGTAACCGTTTGATTTTCTTTTGTAGTTGATTTTCAACTTCGATTTTATAGACTTTAAAGTATTTAAGTGCTTTATCTTTCGACTTAAATAGGTAAATGGAACAATACTTAGTCACATCATCTATGAAAGTCAGAAAATAGCGTTTGCCACCTTTGGTTAATATTTTATTCATCTCACAAAGATCAAAATGGATTAGTTCAAGTGGAGAACTGCTCCGCCCTTCAACACTATGAAAAGGTTTTCGGAGTTGTTTTGCTTGCACACACACTTCACATTTTGAACTTTTCTCATAATTATAACTTAGAATTAAATTTATTTTGCTTGACCGCATAATAGCTTCAAAGTTAACATAACACAATCGTGAATGCCAAATATCATAGATTTTATTGCAATAAAAAACATTATAGATGGTTACATCATTGGAACCAAGAATGGATAAGCGGAACATGCCTCCGCTATCATAGCCTTTGCTCAAAAAATTTTCAAACTTGGTCAACACGACCTTATTGGACTCAAACACAAGCTTTATTCCTTGCCTACATAGCATTGACCCGCTCAGAAGGTTGCGAGTCATTGCAGGCACATACAGTACGTCTTTGAGGATGAGCATTTTGCCCGAAGTAAGCTTTAGGCAAACCTGTCTAATCTCACGCACTGTCGCAGCGGCTCCATTGCCCATTAGGATGGATCCACCACCTTCACCCTGAAATGAAGAAAAACACAATCGATCAGCACATGCATGTCTAGTAGCACCTGTATCAATCCACCAATCAATTGATAGACTTGCCATAAAGGCCTGAGATACATACTCTTCCAAACTGGAGCTGGCCAGTGTGACATTTACTTCAGCCTTGCGGCTCTTGTGCTAACCAGGAGAAGGACCTTTGCCTTTGCGATTGCGGCAATGGTTGACCTTACGTCTAGCCTCCCCGCAAACAAAGCAGACAATGTCCTCCTTTTTCTTCTTCATTTTCTTTGGTTGGAGCTTGACTTGGAGTTGATTCTTAAATTTTGGTTTCCCAAAACTTTCAACACTCTTGACTTGTACTTGATCAGCTTGAACTTGAGCCTTTCCTGCATCGTTACCGGCTCTAGCACGCTCTTCGACATTAATAGCAGCTGACAGCTCATTGAGTGTCAGGCGCTCCTTCATATGTCGACGAGCGGTCACGAAGTCATGCCACGAGGGCGGTAACTTAGCCAGGATGACGTTCACTTGAAACTTCTCTGGTAAAGCACAGTCGTACTGACTTAAGTCACGTACATAGAGTTGAAGCTCATTGAGCTGCTCCATCACCGACCGTCCTTCGACCATCTTGTAGTTCAAGTAGTCGGCAGTCACGAACGACTCATTCCCATTATCACCTTCGGAATACTTCTCTTCAAGTTCGTCCCAAAGCAGCTTGGTGTTTATAGTTGACGTAGACGTCGAATAGCCGGTTGGACAAGATGGCTAACAGACAGGCTAAGACTGAATTGTTCGCATCCTCCCACCACATCATTTCAGGGATTTCCAACAGGAACACCGGAGGATTTGAAATGACCCAAAAGAGTTTGAGATCAGTCAGCCACAGTTTCGTCTTAGTCTGCCAATGTTTGAAATTCGCACCGTCGAACACTTCCGGCTTAATGACATCGGATGACGAAGCCATTTTTTTACAGTTAGGTTTTCTGGATTGTTGTATGAATTGCGGTATAAGCATGAATAGCACTATAATTCCAATATAATTATGTGAACACAAGGATGATACCAATACATATACAAATGATATAACATGCATGTAATAATATGATTTGATCATATCACTTGTAATATAATTCATATTCATTAAAGGAAACAATAAACTTCTAACTTTGAATATGTATGCCAATGTATGAAACATGTATCAATTAAGACTAGCAAAAGCCTAAATGTTTAAGTTGTGTTTATTGCTCTCAGAAGTAGGGTTACACAAGATTAACTCTTGATCATCCCGCTACTAACATCTTATACCCTTCATCACTTGGTTATGCCAAATAAGTTTTCAATATTTGAGCTCTAAATTCAAACCCTACAATCTCAAGTTCAAAATATAACCATTATGTGTGCATTCGGCCAGCAGCACAGCAGCCAAAAGATGGCTTAATTAGAGCAAATCCAATCACATACAAGTTGACTTTTCCACAAGCAAACCAAACTTAACTTGCCAAGTATGATTTCTAACAGATATGCAACATGTATATAGAGTTGCTACAGTCTAGAGACAGTATGAACCGAATGACTTATGAACAATATATCTATGTCTGGAGACTAACTTGCAAAGCTCACAATTAATAGCAATGACAGAGTTAATAGTAATTAGAGCTCAAAGATTAAAACAACTAATTTCAGTATATGACTTGATTCATCATTGAGCATTTTAGCCCACCATTTCCAATGCATTCACAGATATATCTCAAACTGTAAATTGCAAAGAATTGAAACTAAATACTCACAAAGCCGGTGATACTCAAAATCACCGAGGAGGTTACGGAGCTAGGCACGCCATAGGACGTTGTCCCAGAAAACCTAGCGCCCCCCACACCACTGTGAGAGAGGACAGCAGGCAATCGGAGATACAAAACCCTCTTTGCTGGAGTATGCGCTCAAGCCGACGAAGTCGAGGTGAGGGAATGCCGCACAAGCACACTGGAGGAACCGGCCGAGAACCTCGCAGTTGAGCACAAGGGACAGTGTACACGGCCGAGCCCAACTAGACACCGAAGGGAAGGTGCCACCAATAGCAATCACAGAGGCAATCGGGAAGAAAAGAGAGAGGAGAGATCACTGCTTTGCTGCCTATCATCACAAGAGGAGGCAACCTCTTTTATAGCCGAGAGAGGTGAAGGGGGAAGCCCACTGCGCCGAGGCCCACCAACGGCTGGAGCCGAGTCTCCCGAGCCGCTGCTCCTTCCTTCCCCGCCGATTAAAAAAATGTAATCGAAGAAAGCAAACGTGTCTTCTTTCCCAAACCATTCCCCAGATCTAAGAAAACATGACTTACCCTGCAAGCTCGCCTGTAGCTAGATGGCAAGGTATGCAAATGTACACCTAATTTATCAGCTTAAAGTTTTAGACTCCGTACCGATGTCGACCGATTTCAGAGTATATACACGAGTGCTTCAGTGGAAAAACACGTTCCCGTTCTCCGATAAATTGTCAGCATGTGTAGGGGACACGCGTGTGTGCGCTTAAATGGAGCCGCTCAGCGTCGCTTTTTCTCAGCGTTTGACGTCCGGCTTCAGTTTTTTTTTACTAGCCACTTTTTTATTTTTTTCTGTTTTTCTTTTTTTTTGTGTTTTATTTTTTTCTCGTATTCCTTTACATTGTTCGTGATGGGTCAATATATTTTTTCTATTTTTAATTTTTTTATAATTTAATTATACTAAATAAGTCAACTCACGTACAGTAAAAAAATCAGCCAGCTACAGTAAAAAAATCATAAGCTATCGTTATTCTAAACGCTATGTGTGTGCGTCTCATTGAAAAACTTAAACCCGCGATGAATGCAAAACCATAGATAGTTTTTTTCGAAGGCAGATAGATAGATAGATAGTTTGATGCTTCTCATGCGAGCTGAAATGCCAATCTCGTCATGTTCTAACGTACATAAATAATAATTACACACCGTCGTTACATGTCCATGTTTAGAGCGCTAATGGCTGGGTCGCTTCGCTTGATCGCTTCGGTTACTGAATTTTTTTTAAATGCATGGCAATGCCATGTGGGTTGTTTGGATGGGCCGTGGATGCCCTAGCGTCCGGCCCATTCAATCAGGCGAAGCACAAGTCACGCAGGAGAGAGCGCGTAGTCGCGTACACGGCCCAGCAGCCTCCTCCGGTGTCAGGATGTCGGATAAAAAAAATAGTAGAGATCAGCACCTTCATTCTATATATGAATCTTTAGCCTAAACTTAATGCATCTAGTTCTTTCTTTGAGGCACAATGAAGGAGCACTGGCAGTTCAAATTACCAGTAGCTAACAGCAGTTTATGAGGAGTCTCTACTTCCCTCAACCCATAATGCAACTGCGGGTCTGTTCTTTTTAGTTTCTCAAACCGACTTTTAGCTTTTGCTATAGTATCTAATATTTAAATGGAGTATTTTTTTTCGAGATAGAGTCTACAAGTTAATTGTTATACATATTAAAAGCTTAACATTTGTACCATCTAAAATTACAAGTGAGTATCTCTCTTCGTAATCTCTGTCACAAACAGTTAAAACTCAAAAATTTCAGCCAAAAGTCATAAACCACAACCATATCAAACAGGCCCTACATCAGGATAAGGCCGCCCTCAATGATGCATAAGCCAGCGTTCGGCGTCTGCGATGAGTGTTTTTTTCACTGTTCATTTTTTCTTTTTTTTATTTTGTGTTTTTTGTGTTTTCTTTTTTTTCTCGTATTCCTTTATATTATCCATGATGAGCTAATATGTTTTTTTATATTTTTAAATTTTTAAATTTTAATTATGCCAAAAAAGCCAACTCAGCTACAGTAAAAAAATCAATCAGCTACAGTAAAAAAGTCATAAACCAACGCCATTCTGAACACTACCTAAATCATCCTTTAGCCAGCCCAAGAGGGAGGACTATAATAGGCCATGACGTCAATTTGATCAATCCCGAAGCCTATCACCTCGCAGCATCATAAGGTAAATTCTTCATATAATGTAAATATTGCATAATATTTATCGTCTACTGCTTTATCATGCACTTACCTTTTTAACCACACGGAGCGAATGAATGGGTGGATGGCACCAAATCCGTAGCGACCTCACCTACAGTAAATGTCTCAAACATCAAATAAAACAACATCACACCTATGCACTTTCTGATATAAATAATCCCATTTCACCAAACAGTCCCCTCTGCTGTCCTAGTGGTCAAAATACCATAACTTATGACTTAGAGTCACTAACATAGGAAATCGTATAATTTCTAGAAACTACACAAAATTTGCCACACTTTCCTAGTCAGTCAAAAATCCTGATTACTCCATTTAAACCCTCTTTTTTAAAATCCTGATTCATCCAGTTAATGATGATGGGGTGGCCCGATCTTCCGATGAGATGGATAAGTTCGATTTGATATGACGTTGACGAAGAGGCTACTTGACCGAGACGACCAAGTCCGTCCCGCAATCGCTACACCACACCTAGTCGCTATCAACCGTGCCAGAACGCGGTTGACTTTGAACACGAGTTCAATTCACGCAAGCAATCGAAGAACAAGCAAGAACAAGATAAAGAGCAATCTGAATATTGCATATATGAATGAAGAACACAAAGGGGTTGAGGCTGCAATCGCAGCTTGTTGGTCTAGTCGACACAAGAACACACGACGAAGTTTCACGGTGGAAAACTAATCTAAACAAGCCTGAGTTACATGGCCAAATGAGCCACTATTTATAGGGACACGCAGGTCCTTGCATATGGAAAGTTCTCAACACATGGAAAGTATTCAAATCATAGCTGATTCTATCTCTGTTTCCAAAACTGAAGATTGTTCTGTTGATTGCGTCGCGCACAAAAGGAATTTTTGGATGGGGTCAGATCCGTTGGAAAGAGGACGGAATAAGCTTTCCATGCTGTACTCACACATTCCAATTGGACTCTTGATGCGAAATCTATGAGCATTTAAAGTGGGACCTGTCAGGCTGAGTTAGCATCGCCTTGTTTTGGTGATTCCAATGCGCACAGAATGAATTTGGAGGTGGGGCCAAATCCATTGGAAACTGGACGAGCTCTTCTTTCTTTGCTGTACTTGCACACCTCAAACGGAGTTTTTATGCAAAAGTTATACACATTTGAAGTCCGACCTATCAGGCTGACTCCGAATTGATCTGGAGGCCGAATTGAATTCTAAAATGCGTCCCACTTGAATTCTTGCTTGAATTGATCCAAAAGTAACATGGTGACCTTGAGCAAGAGTTGGGGAAGGTGTTGACTTGGTCTTGATATATTGGTCAGCTTCCCTTTTGGTGGACCCCAACCACAAGCGCATAGCGTTGATGCAATCCTCCTTATACAGCATTTGTTTATTCTTGGGAGCTTTGGTTGTATGAGTATGTGGAATGGTCACATCAGTTAAGCCCTTTTTTTTTACTCCGAAGACTGTTCTGTGGTATTACTGCACAACCATATTAACAATTATGTATCATTTCATCTACAAAACCATACATGATAAACCATACCACTCTTGGAAATATATGTGTGAGCTCTTACAATGTGATGTGAAATACGGCAAATGTTTACTACTTATCTCACTCGTTGGCAGTATTTATAGAACATTGTTCTGAATGAAGTGATAAAATGAAACTACAAAAACTCCACAGATGTTCTGATCTCTCGCATTGACTGACCAAACGCTCCTGAAACAAGAACTTAGAAATTAGCATAGTTCTTCTTTAGTAGATTTACACTCTAAATTTTATCTCTTATTTAATAGATTTGCCCTCTGAATTTTAGTTATCCAGCATCAACTAATTTCATTCAACATACATTCAACATACAAATTTTACATATTAAAAATTCAGAAGACTGACATATCCAAGGAGGTTGAAGAAGTCTCCAAATTGATGGAAACCAGAGTTTCTTTTTCCACTGATGATCTCAAGAATTAGCACACCAAAGCTAAAAACAACAGATTTTATTGAGAAGAGGCCCTCAGAAGCATAATTAGGAGCCATATAACCACTAAAAATGAGTGTATATGTAAGTATGTAACACATGGAAAAAGAACAAACTTCTATGTCAAGTTGTTGTATTAGGTTGACTTGTAATAGAATTAGGATAGACTAATATGTAAGAAAAGCTTACTATGTGCCAGCGACCCTTTTTGTGTTTCCTTCAGTATCGTTTGAAGTGAATATTTTCGCAAGCCCAAAATCTGAAATTTTAGGATTCATTTCATGGTCCAAGAGAATGTTGCTTGCTTTAAGATCTCTATGTATGACACGTAAACGAGAGTGCTTATGCAAATAAAGTAGTCCTTGTGCTATGCCTTCAATTATCGTTAGGAGTTTATTCCAATTTAGTAAAGCTCTTCTTGTTTCATCTGCACATCAATTGAACATAGATATCACCTTCAAGCGGTCAGAGTTAACCCAGAATTTGTACTAGGATATTACGAGAAGTAATACCAAAGATAAGAAAGTCCAAGCTTTTGTTTGGCAAATATTCATAGATCAGTATTTTCTCCTCTCCTTGAGAGCAACATCCCAAGAGCCTAACCAGATTTGTGTGCTGGAGCTTGGCTATGAGTTGGACTTCATTTTTGAATTCTGTGAAATCTTGCCCTGAATGTGAAGCAAGTTTCTTAATTGCTATCTCTAACCCATCAGGAAACTGGCCCTAGAGAGAAGTTCAAAAGAAGTTGATCAGTGATACCCTTTTTCTGTCAATTGTTTCTTTTGGCACTTGACTTATGTCTTGACCAAGGGCTATGAGTAAAAGCAGAACTATTTTCAACACGGTCATGGATAATTTTGCAAAGGATGAAAGCTAGGTTTGATTTTGTTTCTCATTATGTAGGCACATGAATGTTTTTTTACCTTGTATACTGGGCCAAAGCCACCTTGCCGAAGTTTATTTTCATCTGAGAAGTTACTTGTAGCATCTGATAATTGCGAAAAATCAAAAAAAAAGTGAACTGTGAACTCCTTCCTTCTATTCCCCAAACTAGCATTTCATCTCCGTGCACATTCATGTTAGGCTTGTCCTGTAAGCTGGGCTTGTATACTCCCTTTGTTTCCTATTGTAAGTCATTTTGGGTCTTGCTGTTAGAATTGAAATATGTGGTGAAATGACCAATTTAACCTTATTTAAGAATTAGAATGCCTTGGCATGTGAGAAAATATTAATTATAGGCATGATGTTAAATGGAAAGAATGTGGCAATTCTGTCCTGAAAAGGTAGAATCTTTGATCTCTGACATTTAGATCAGTTAATAGACATGATTTTAGGATCTTTGGTCAAGAAGACTTGTACCATTTTTTCTATAATTTCCCCTCACCTTCAAAATCTACATATAATTCCACGATTGTATATTTTAAATCCCAATGCTATTCGTGCATTCTGTAACTATCTAAGTTTAAAATATTGTTATGTACTGTTCATCTCACAAGCGGTAATACATGGTCAAACAGATAATTTTGGCAAGGGAATATCTCAAGGATGTTTCTATCAGCACAGAGCAGCTCAAATATCTTGTCATGGAAGCTATACGGGGTGGTCACAAAGTTAGTTGGCTTGTTAGATATTGATGTTTCGCACCGATGATTTGGTTTGAACAAATGTGCACACAAGTCGATCTGCATTCTATGGTGGTTTATGCCTATGTGAAACATATAAAAGGGTAGATTTTCTTCCAGCCAGATCCCAGAAGATTGCTGAGCTCTTTTGGCATAAGCTAATTTGAGTAAGAAGCTTGAATTGAAAGCCCCCACTGTCCTTTATGTAGAATGTTAGAGCTTAGCACACAAGGTATGTTCTCTAACACATTCTAATTATAACATGTGGCTAAATATTGCTTATGATTGTTGTTTCAACATTGTAAGCTAAGGGATTTGTCTATGAGACCTACATATGTAGGTAGGCAACCTCCTATCTTGATAAATTATGGTTAGTGTCGGTTAGTTTAGCGTTGCTGTGTTGTTACTTTGAGTATAGTGTTTGTAAGCAGTTTCATTTGTATTATCTCGCATACGCAATACCAAATTGTACTACCAATTGCTATCGAAAGAAGTCAACATTTGTAGCCTTATGATATCATTTCAAGCATGCATATTTTATTTCTGTTTGGCTTCACTACATCATCATTTAAGGACTTATGATGGATCTTTTCTGATTTCTCCACATATGTGCATCAAGTGTAATTGGAATGGCTAATCACTCCATTTTCATGAGCTCAAATTATTTTGGCAACAAATCCAAAGTAGCCTATGATTTTTAAACTTACTTATTTGCAGTTTGTGGAGTATAAGTTTGGATATGAGAATTATTTGAGGTTTAGCATTCTATTGGACTTGAATGCATTCTTTTTCATATCATGTTGAATTGCTGTGAGTTAAGTTGGCCCCATGCTAGAGCATCTCTTTATTATATGAAGGGCGAATAACTTTGGTATTTGTCTCTAATGAATACTTTGTTGGGTAGAGCATCTCTAAGCTTTCATTAATGGAGTGGCAGAAGTAACTGTGGTGAATTCCTCTTAATGTAATGGAAACTTTAAAGGATACCACCTTTTCCTCAAATGTATGGAAGAAAATAAATGCAAACAAAACTTTATGAAGTTCTTGCAATTTGATGTATGGTACATGAAGCACTGAATGAGGAATCTCTACTTCAATGCGCCCCTCATCTGATACTTAAATAGGATGGTCTCTATTTGTCATCTCCTTCAAGTGTCTATATTGAAGTGAGAATTCTATATTGAAGTAGAGATTAATTTCTGCGATGGCCTCTATCTGTCATCTACTTGAAGTGTTTATATTGAAGCGTGAATTAATTTCTACAATTGAAGTCATGGTAAGGCGCGCGAAGCGCTCCCGATGTTCTAGTGATGCATAAACCTTGCCAGCGTCGTTGCTTCCTCGTTTAAGATACAAATCTAGCAAATAATATATCGTCGTTGCTTCCTCGTTTAAGCTACAAATCTAACAAATAATATATCAATTAGCCAGTATCTTTCGATGATATCATTTATTCTGACATATAACTTTCTTTCTTATGGCCTTTCAAATATATCTTTATTTTAGACTTATACAAATTATTAGACCCAGATTTAACTAATTCAGAATCTTCTGGAAAACCACTACATTATTTTCTGAATCAGTAGATAGTACTCACAGATATATCATTGAATCATTTCATATAGGAAGTAAACAGTACCATACATTAATGTTGCAACATCAGAGTTTAAATAGTCCACATCAGGTCAAATTTACAATAAGGCCGATCAGGCCAAATGGATTCATACATAAAATAGCGGTAGCGGTAACGAAAGCAAAAGGGAGATGGCACATCTCGCCACAGGCAAGTGATTAGAAAAGGTTTGTGTACAACTGATATTAACCAAAGATTTGGTTAGAATTGGTGCGCGCAAACACCACCTTAGTTAGCTAGATTGGGGCAAGACATAATCTACTAGATACTAAGCTAAACTCTACCATCTTCATCACCATCAGCTCCTTGATCGTCATAGTATGCGTACTGCCCTTGATCCATAGTTTCTGGGATTTTGTGAGTGAGTGTGAGCACAAGCAATAGTGCTCCGTAAGTTAACATACAGAATAAAATATTTATACATGCAAGGTTTAACAAGGATGGCTCGAGTTCTTTTATACGCTAAAGCCAATATTTCAAAACTATGAATAATTAGAAATTCTTATGACTTAGCATTTTAACTAAAATAAAATTTCTAAAATGTGTGAACAATTGCAATAAGAATAGTAGTACAGTTTTCATCCACCGTTACATAGCTACCTATACCATATGCTAATTTTTCAGTGTTATTCGCTCACTATTATCACCGGGATTGACGCTGTGGAAACTCAAACCAATTTTTATTCTACCCACAAAGTTTTAGAAATAGACACTAACTCGAGTAAGTTTTCATGCCTATCCATAACTGTGGGCACAATTGTTTGAAAAGTTTTCACACTCTGTAGAGGTTGTACGCTTTACCCACAAAAGGTCACCAACTTGTTAGGTTCTATATGTTTCCTTAGACATACAGTTCAAGAAGGTCACCACATGGTCTTTACAATGCATCTTTCCAGTGAGGCTACATCCGCTAAGGTTTTCACCGTTGTGGGGTATGACAACCCCTCCAGAAGCTCCCTCTGGCACCGTCACATCAAAGGCCTTCCCTTCTACACATGTTCACACCCATGGCGCATCCCACACCAGGTCGATGTAAATTAATTAGTCAGGTCGTACCAATTATAGACTTGTGGTTGCACTGTTTTATATTGGGAGGTCATCATAAGATTCAGTTCTTAAAGTTATCTAGATGGTTCTACCATAATCCAACACTCTCATGTATCTACTACACCAGTCCCTCTTACCATCCGCCTAGATATTTAAGTAAGTTGGGACTTTTCAAAGTATAAAATAACAGGGTTCAACATACCAGTCACTTTCCACTAGTAACTATCCAAACCAAATTTTTATGTATGAAATGATGCCAGGGCAAATTAATGCCCGGGCTAAGCAAGGTGTCTTAAGTATGGAAAGCCATTGGTCTCGAATACGTTCGTAGCTAGCCTTGGAATGGGTGCCATGAGATTGCATCGTGATACATGGGAAAGACCAATGAGACGAGGACACAACGTCCTATGAGTTTCACCATCAAGTATATGGTGGGGGATTTTCTCCATGAGCCTGGCTTCTTTGTGGTGTGCTTCGACGACTTGTTCGACCTCTTCAACCTAGACGCCCTGACGCCTCACTTTTAAGATGCTAGATACTGTAAGTGTGTACAATTGCGGTCCACATTTATGTAATACTGATAAATACTATAACTTCTTACTTATGTATAGACACATGATGCTACAAGCCAAATGAAGAAAAGAATCGATCAGTTTTGTCGATCCGTATTTGATCTCTGAGCAATACACCAACCAAAATGCATCCAACATCGAGGATTACATAACAATGGCACTGCATACTCACAATGACAAGGAGTATATACTTGTACCCTATAACCAGAGGTACGTGCTTCACTCATTGTTATACTCATTGATTTGTACTTCATATGCAACACGAACTTAGTTTTAAGAACTATGGCGGCATACATGTATAGGTGGCACTAGATTCTAATTGTCATTGCACCAAAGTGGAACAAAGTAATATACCTAGATTCTCTACTCAAGAGCAATCACAACTTCACACTTGTGCAACAATTAATCGATAGATAAACTCATTTCATTCGTAAATAACTCTATGTACTATTCCTTTGCAATGGCTAAGACTAACTTTTTTGAATCACATGGCTCGTTCGTTGCGTGCATTGTTAAAGGAGGGAGACACGTGGAAGGAAACACCACACTGCGATGTGGCGCAATTTTTGGTACCTGCTAGTGCACAATAGTCCTATATTACATTTTGTAATGATGCCTTTAAAGCTGAATAAATCTATATATGTAATTCTATTTTTGCAGTGCCACCAGCAGCTACAGGGTAACGTATGTGGATTCTATATTTGCCACCATATGCAAGAAATCATTGGTAGTGGGCCCAAGGATCTAGAGGTTTGTCAATCTCACAATAATTATTTTCTACTTATCAATTAATATATATAAGTGCTTACGACTTATCTAGCGACAGGGCATCAACATCAATTTAAGTACAGTCCAAATGATTGAACTCTTCAAAATTCGAGGATGGCTCATTACCCTCTTAATGACGGAAGTCATTAACCCAAAAGTTTTATGCGGTCGAGACTGAATAAAATTTTTAGTGATAAAAAATATTTTCTTACTGTATATTTAAACATATTGTAAAAATATTATGACAATTCATCTATAATCAATCTGTAAATTTATTTATCTGTGATATATGTGTGCATGTATTTGTGATTGATATATATGTATCTGTGATATATCTATGTATTTATGTATTTGCTTGTATCTGTTATCTACAATTATTTTCAGATGGCATGACTAGCATTTCTTAAGACTAACCAAAAAATAGAAAAATTTCTATATATAGGGTGAACTATCACAGACAATTTTGTGGTACCACAAAACCGTTTGTGAATCCCTACTATCACATATGGTTTTGTGCACAACCGTCTGTGATATGTAGCCCATCACAGATGGTTGGTAAACATGACCATCTGTGATGATCGACATATCACATATGATTCTGCGTACCAATCATTTGTGATATGTAGCAGTCACAAATGGTTGGGTAACACAATCGTCTGTGACTAGCTACATATCATAGACGGTTAGTGATCAAAGCCGTCTATGATTGTTGGTCCTTATAGACAGTTTTTTATACGAACCGTTTGTATTGTGACTTATCATAGATGGCTTAAAAACTGACTGTGATAATTAGTTGTTATCATAGATTTAATAAATCAGATGGTTCAGAAATCGTATGTGATGAGGGTTTAGAATCACCTATGATGATCCTCTTTGTGGTAGTGGCTGTTGGGAAATCCGTGAGACCCATGCGATGCAGCAAGCCAACAACTGCTCAAATGCCCCATGCGACGCAGCGTTTGCCTGGGAAGTTTCCATGCCATGGTGTTGGCAGCGGTAGGGCATGACGGAGCCTCGACGGCTTGTCACTAACGAGTTTGGGCAGCCGGCCAGGATCACCAGGAGGTGGCTCTTGCTATCTAAATCCACCGGCTGGCAACAAGGGACACAAGCTAACACAGATGGAAACAAGTGTTTTGTGCTGCTATGAACAACTGCAGCGTTTCTGTATTTATTCTTCCTTTTATAGAGCAGTTGCCTTCAACATTGTATACGACAAATGAAATATATGTGTGAGCTCTTACAATGTGATGTGAAATACTGCAAATATTTAGTACCTCCTTATCTCACTCGTTGGCAATATTTAGAGAACACTGTTTTGAATGAAGTGACAAAATGAAACTATAAAAATCCACAGATGTTCTGGAGTTGACTGACCAAAGGCTCCTGAAGAAAGCACTTAGCAATTAACATAGTTCTTCTTTAGTGGATTTACACTAAATTTCAGCCCTTAGTTAACAGATTTGCCCTCTTAACTTCAGCTATCCAGCATCAACTAATGCAATTCAACATACATTATCTTGTCGCTATTAATTCGGAATTTTTCAGAGTTAACACAAAAAGACCTTCAAACAAAGCAATAGTACAAAAAAAACATGATCTGGAATAATAAAAACTATGAACATTATCTTGTTGCTATTAATTCGGAATTTTTCAAAGTTTACACGAAAAAGCCTTCAAACAAAGCAATAGTACAAAAAAACACTTGATCTGGAATAATAAAAACTATCTGCTACATAGGACAGATATTGTCACATCATTAACACTAGATGGCTCAGCAACTGTTGACGACTCTTCCTTTGTTACACTTATGTGGAAATATGCCGGATGTTTAGGTTCAGGCAGAGTCATACTCTCGCTGCTTAGCATTGCAACCATGTCTGACATGGTGGGCCGGTCAGCCGCATTCTCTTGCACACACAGCAACGCAATGTTAATACATCTCATCGTCTCTAATACATGAATCTCTGAAACTAATGATGCATCGACGAGTTCAAGCCATCTTTCCTCTTTCCATAACTTCCATGCCTTCAAGGAGTTTAATCACACAATACATAGCGGTTACTACATAAACAGAACAATTTTTACATATTAAACATTCAGAAGACTCACATATCCAAGAAGGCTGAAGAAGTCTCCATATTGATGGAAACTAGAGTTTCTTTTTCCACTGATGACCTCAAGAATTAGCACACCAAAGCTAAAAACATCTGATTTCATTGAGAAGACGCCTTAGAAGCATACTCAGAGCCATATAACCACTGAAAATGAGTGTATATAAGTATGTGACACATGGAAAAAAGAACAAATTTCTATGTCAAATAGTTGTATTAGGTTGACTAATTTGTAAGGAAGCTTACTATGTCCCAACGACCCTTTTTGTGTTTCCTTCAGTATCGTTTGAGCTGAATATTTTCGCAAGCCCAAAATCTGAAATTTTAGGATTCATTTCACAGTCCAAGAGAATGTTGCTTGCTTTAAGATCTCTATGTATGACACGTAAACGAGAGTGCTTATGCAAATAAAGAAGTCCTTGCGCTATGCCTTCAATTATCGCTATGCGTTTATTCCAATTTAGTAAAGCTCTTCTTGTTTCATCTGCACATCAATTGAACATAGATATCACCTTCAGGAGTCAGAGTTAACCCAGAATTTGTACTAGGATATTATGAGAAGTAATACCAAAGATAAAGAAGTCCAAGCTTTTGTTTGGCAAATATTCATAGATCAATATTTTCTCCTCTCCTTGAGTGCAACATCCCAAGAGCCTAACCAGATTTGTGTGTTGGAGCTTGGCTATGAGTTGGACTTCATTTTTGAACTCTGTGAAACCTTGCCCTGAATGTGAAGCAAGTCTCTTAATTGCTATCTCCAACCCATCAGGAAACTGGCCCTAGAGAGAAGTTCAAAAGAATTTGATCAGTGATACCCTTTTTCTGTCAATTGTTTTTTTTTTTTTGACACTTGACTTATCTCTTGACCAAGGGCTGTGAGTAAAAGCAGAGTTATTTGTATGACAAGCAAAACTATTTTCAACACGGACATGGATAATTTTGCAAAGGATGAAAGCTAGGTTTGATTTTGTTTCTCATTATGTACGCGCATGAATGCGTTTTTACCTTGTATACAGTGCCAAAGCCACCTTGCCCAAGTTTATTTTCATCTGAGAAGTTACTTGTAGCATCTGACAATTGTGAAAAGTTGAAAAAAGTGAACTGTGAACTCCTTCCTTCTGTTCCCCAAACTAGTGCTTCATCATCTTCGTGCACATTCATGTTAGGCGTGTCCTGTAAGCTCACTTTACCTAAATCCAGAATTGATGTGATCATTTCAGTTAATGCTCATGCACATATAATTGGAACAAAATTAAGACTCAAACGGCTTGAGAGAGTTGAGTACAATAGCATGTCCATAACCTACCTTTTCTGTGCCTTCTGATCAATCCAAAGCAACAGATGAAGCAGAAAAACGATGCAAGTAGAGGAACAACCGTTGCAATGACCAAAACCTTACTCATACGTCCTAACATGAAAGTTTTCACATACATACACATGGTTATTTAAATAACGGTTTGACGCATATGGACCACATAATTACACATGACTTGGATATTTCGATTTTTTATGAAGATTCTGGATAAATGTAAGGTGGCATCGGTCTTATGCTGACATAATCATGGGGTTTAGTTCTACAATCCTAGGATTTATGAGATTTATATAATCCATTTATTTAGTGTACAAATAATATGCACCAGGATGAGTTCTCACCATCTCGAAGGTATAGAGGTGGGGTGGCGTCTTGAAGGCTGCTTGTGCAAAGATGGCTAGGCTTGTGCAAAATAGGTAGGAAACCCACCTATTTTGAAAAAAGAATTGAAGGCTGCTTGTGCAAAGATCAGGCTAGGCTTCCCTAATGATATGTACCACTTCAAAAGATAATATTTTGGAAAATGCTAGTCTAAAAGATGGCTTTACTAAAATGCCACTCCAAAACTTATTCTGTCGTATTATCGCCACTCCAACTTTTTTTTGCGAGATTTTGCTCCTTGATGGCTATCATCTCCGACAGTTGACAATAAGTTTAGCCCCTCAAAATTCCAATTTCTCATTTTATATTATATCTGGTTATACTGTATGGGTACAGTCCAGGCACACTAAAATAAATGGCTCACTAAAATAACTAGGGTAGATATTTTTCTAGCCTCTTGGAGAGAGCTCTGGCAACTGGCAAGTGCTCTTATTTTTCAAGACTTGTTTACTCTTGTGTTTTAGGGAAAGAAAGGAAGTATCTGTTGTCTTGCTTACTCTTGTGTTTCTGGATAGGCACGGCAACCGGCGTCCCGATCTGCAGCATGGGTTGGCCCTGGTAGAACAAATACGTCTCGTACCTGAAACTGCACCGCAGACCATGAACCTGTCCTCCTTGTTTCCCGGAGAGGGATCTCGTTGTGTAGTTGTTGATCTTCTGGAGGCAATCCCAGCAGTCGCCAGGCTGCAAATCCGGGGTGCACTGCGCCAGGGAGTAGAGTGTCGGAAAGGTGATGTTGACATCCATGCGGGCGGTGGCGTACATCCTCGTCGAGTTGTACGCCGCCAGCTTGGCCGTGTCCTGGATCAGCACCTTGATGATGTCGGTGATGATGGTGACGCTCTCGGCGTTGCCGGGATCCCAACCGGGCATGCTCTGCGTGTTCATCATGGACATAAAATTGTCTCCGGAAAAATTGGCCTCGAGGAAGTCCAGGTCGGAGAAGCGCAGGAGGCAAGAGTCGTAGTAGATGATCGCGTCCTTGTTGTACGCGCACAGCAGCTGCAAGTCCTGGAACGCGGTGGAGACGCAGTCGCCGCAGGCGGAGGCGTTGGCGTCGCCGCGGCAGAGCGCGAGGCCGTAGACGGTGTCCGGAGCAGCGCCGACGGAGCCCTTGGCGAAGAGGGTTGGTGCAGAGGAGGTGTTCTTGGGGAGAATCGTGTATAGGAGCTCAAGGTTGGCTTGATAGGTGCTTCTGGCCGTGTAGCTGCCGCTGGTGCCGCATGTGTGCAACGCGGTGGCGAACGGCGTTAAGCCTAGAAGGAGCAGGACGATGATGATCATGGCTGCCTAACCAACGGTAATTCACCATGCCCTGGGCCTCAGGCCTCAGCCCTGCCTTAGCAGCAGCTCGTGTGGAAGGTTTCACTTTCAAGTCAACCCCTATCAGCATCATTTGGAAAATTAATTGTCGTTCTGCATGGTTTGACTAATTAGTACTTCCAGGAATAAAAGAATTCTCGGTAAAAAGAAACCTCGTAATAAAAATAGCCAAAAATTGTTTTGTCAAAAAAAATCAAATCTTCATGAAATACATATGAAACAAGTTGGAGATAAACTATATATTGAAAGATAGATGAAATATAGACAAGATACCAATGAAATATAGACAAGATACCGATGATATATTGAAAGATACATGAAATATAGATAAGTCAAACACGCCCCCAAATGCTCCTGTTCATATTGACTAGTTGGTTAATGGTGATGCTCCGGCCTTTGATTTTGATAATGGAGTTGATATTGACAATTGAAAGAACCACATCTTCATCATTCATCAATTGTGTGTGCGCGCGCGTGCTCTAGGAACCCCATCCTAGAGCTCTCTAAGCCATTAACCTTCAGAATATTTTTTATCTTTTAGCATTGGCAGATGGAGCCGCCAGATTATGTTACCGTGATTTTAGCCATTCAGTAAACTACGGATTATCTATTAGCATTGACAGATGGATCCTAGAAGATATTTTTCATACCGAAAGACCTAATTAAATCTCTCTAAGATTCAGTGCTGATGGCACTAATGAAGACAAGAGAAAAAATCTAAGTCTGTACAGCAGTTTCAATTTTCATCATAGAGCAGAGTCAAGTGGACTTACGGCTAAACATACCACTTAGCTAGAGTGTTTTTTTAGCTAACTACAGTGTTTTTTCAGTAAAAGTTAAAAGCCATCGCTATTCCGATCACCCTCTTAATCACTACACGCATATGCCGAATGAAAACTTAATGATATTTATGACGTAAGATCAATAATAAGGTAGATGTAGCGTTCCTCCTGCAAAACACTTGACGTCTTGTGCGGTCCAACTGAATCAGCGTATTCAGATTTTAATACTTACGTCTGTGGGCGAAGGAACGGAAATCCAGGTGGGACCCATGGATTTGGCTTGACATCGTTATTGCATCCATTAATTTTAATAAAGGAGTAATCTGTCTTCTCTCCATGTCTTTTCTCCACGACAGAGTCGCAGCTCCTGCGCTCGCGTACGTGAGATTGACTGCAGCTCACGGCTTGATTGGGGAGTCATCAAGTGGGCCCCACCAGCTGATTTGGTCCACATGACGCATAAATCTCGCCGGCATGGTAGCTTCCTCGTCTGAGCATCAAATATATCAAATAATCGATGTGCCTATTTAAGCTTTGACTCTTTAGCTTCGAGTTTTTTTATTTTCTTTTTTTCTTTTCATAGTTTTTTTATATTTTCTCTTATTCTTTTATATTATTTATAATAACATAATTTTTTAAATTTAATTACGCTGAAAAAGTTAACATCAATTATAATACCAAAAAAGCTTCAAACAATACTAAATAAGTCAAAAGCTTAAGCTTTAAGCTCAAATGAGCACCCATATATCCGTTTCTACCGGCTCGACGATATCTTCATAGTGATATTATTTATTCTAATATGCAACGCTTCTTTCTTCAGAGCATTCTGAACGTATCTTCATTTTAGTATTGTACAGATCAAGTATATGCACACATATAATTAAATAAAATAGTAACTCTGCATCTCCAAATATAATAAACAAAGATCCAATTAAATTAGAGTTTACATCACAATATTTAATACGGCTCAATAATTCTTTCTTATAAAACAATATATTTAACTAAAAATAGCTAAACATGTCTTTATCCGCATCATTCTCCCTTTCTTCAAGAAAAATCATCCTCGGCTTTTGATATACTAAAAATGTGTTAAGGAAAGAAAACATCGTATATGCATGGTATATACATTTATCATCTATCTTAACATTTTCTTTGTTTTACACAACACAATTAGCACAAAAACAATAGCCACAGGATGTATATAAAGTAGATATCAAATTTGCACATAATTCAAAAATTTTTTCTTTTATGATCCATATCTTTTTTTATGTAAATCTTGCCCTCTTACTTTTTTGTGTGCATTTAGCCCCCCTTCCAAATGCAAATGAATAGATACTCCACATGTGGCTGATGCTACGTCCCAAAGCATGATGGCTCAGTAAGGTCGAGTGCGGCCGGAGGCGAGGGCCACCACCTGCCGTGCCACTGGACCGCGGGAAGTTCCTCCCCCGGCCGCATGAAGTTCCTCACGTGTATGATCAAATTATGCAACACTGCATGCCTTAAGTACACTGGACATTGATTACTGCTAGCTTGATAGCGAGTGGCTGACATGTGTGCCCTTTGTCTCTTGCTGCTGCATGCTACTGTTACGCACAGTACAGAATCATAAAAGTTTAGTTTGGGCGCGTTGTTAGTTAGTTAATAGCTTGTAGCCATGCAAATCTACAGCACTAATCGCACTCTTCTTCTTGCTCAAAGAGCCATGCAAATCGACGACTCGCTGGTCGCCTTGGGTATCCTTGCCAAAGCTCGATGAAAGCATGAACATATACATGCATCTCTACGTAACATGCATATGCTTTGTTGTGGATGGCCACGTTTTGTATTCAATTTGACGTGCTGCAGCCTGCATACTAATCCTTCTAGTACGCATCTTTTTTTAGTTTTTAAATTAATTATCACTACTATAGAAATCATCATCACAGACGGTTCTAAAACGTCATCACAGACGATTTTTTAAACCGTTTGAATTTATGGGTCAGTGATAATAGAAAGTTATCACAGACTGTTTATGAACCATCTGTGATAAATACAATACAGACGGTTTGTAACTAGAACCATCTGTGAAAAATACTATCACAGACAGTTCTATTTTAGAACCGTCTATGATACTCACATATCACAGACGATTCTAAACTTAAACCATCTGTGATGTGTGATCACAGACGGTTTATACTACAAAACTGTCTATGATAGTTCATTCTATACCTAAATTTTTTTTCTATTTTTCAATTAGCCTCAGGAAATGTTTGCTATGCTTTTTGAAAACAAGCGAAAACAAACAAATACGATATCAAACATAGTAGAGAATATTTTATTTCCATTACAATCCACCATTACAACATCACAAGATTATAATCCACCATTACAACATCATAAGATTACAATCTACCATTACAACATCACAAGATTACAATCCACCATTACAATAGCAGAGAACATAGTAGAAAACAATGGAAGTAACAATAAAGACTACGATGAAGAGAACAATGAAAGCAACATAGCAGAGAACAATCCACCATCACAAGCTCGAGTAGGCCTTCTTAGCAGCTGCCTCACTGTAAGCTCCCAAGCAACTCTAAACCCAATAAAGTAGCAACAATGGAGGCTACGATGGAGACCTAAACCCCACAGAATAAAATACTTGAGAAACAATGGAGGGAGGAAGCAGGAAACAATGGAGACCTAAACCCCACAGACACATTTGAAAGAAGAGGGTGGATGGGTTCGGGTGAGTATTTATAGAAGAATCCTACTCGAACTCAGGCGGGGAATTATAAAATTTTAGAGATACGCGAAGTAGGAAACATATCACAGACGGTTCTTAATTAAGAGCCGTCTGTGATATCTAATATCACAGACGGTTCTTAAGGCTATATATATACCGATACAATATAAACAACTAGTCTCAAAGTATGAAATAGCAAAGTTCTGTATGGCTTATATATACTTATTTGAAAGGTTTCGACGAGATCTACAACTTTGCAGTTGAGATAAACCCTAAATTTCGAAGGGAAGATCGAAAATTTTGGCAAAAATGTAATTCAAAAACTTCTAATTTGAATTTGAGGCTACAAATGACCGATTTTGGGGGTCTTCGAGGGCAACTAGCACAAGCTAGTTATTTTTTTGGATCGGGCTCGTCGTTAGGTTTCCAACAAGTACAAGAACGTCGAAAACGGACACCGTATGCAAAAGTTATGCCCATTTTATTGAAGGTGTGTCAAAACAGAATTCTACTCGAACTCAAGCGGGAAATTATGAAATTTTAGATATGTGTGAGGCGAAAAACATATCACAGACGATTCTTAATTAATAACCGTCTGTGATATTGCCAAATCACGGACAGTTCTTAAGTAAGAACCATCTGTGATATTGGCAATATCACAGACGGTTCTTATCGAGAACCATCTGTGATTGCATTTAATATAGACGGTTTTTATGAACCGTTTGTGATGAGAGATCTAATACAAATCTTTTTGTAGTAGTGTACAAATCAACATATATCACTAAATACTAACATGACATTAATGGCTGCTATAGTTTAACTTTCATTAGGGCCTGTTAGATTAAGGGCCAGATAATTTGCATTTTTATTGAGATTTTCTTGCATATTTATTTTTTTTAATAACATTCAATGGTTGCTATAGTTGAGCTTTAATTAGGGCCTACCTAATTGGGGGTCCGTTGGACCCAGAAAATTAATTCTGAACCTATGTGTTTACCATGCTAGTTCTATAGGGCCCCGGATATTGAATACCTGAAATCCTCATATGTTTTTCGTGCTAGCCCTATGATCAGTGGCTAGTACACACATTCAAAACATTGAGATCACATCTATATACATTTAATTTACAACAAGGGTTGAATTTATACAAGCGATGTATAAATAGTTTAAACATACGGCCGGCTGACCAAATAAATATCAAGAGTAAATTGCAGTAGAAGACAAGTACATAAATAAATTAGTCTAGTGGTGTGCCACTATAGGCTACAGGCAACCGACTAGGATTAAGTCTTAGAAAAAACCCATCGTCATAATCCCTGATACTGGGAGCAAAATATGCATTATTAGGTATATTTTTTTTCTTATTTTTTAAATAATAATTTAAATAAGATTGACTACATTATGTACTCAGCAAAGATTGCTTCGGAATTAATTGCAAACTTGGTTAACTCGTCTTCCATGCCCAGTTACAGGGAATTTTCTAAATGAATGGTAACGGCTTGTCCGCCTGGTGGGTTGTTTGGTGTGCCGTGGATGGCCCATCGTGCGGCCCACGAAGCACAAATCGCGCGAGAGAGATAAGCTCCCGCATACACACCATGCATCGTATGATCAATCGGCTATAGAAAGGGATTGTTAACTTGGAGTAAATCAGGCTGCACACTTCCTACTTATCTTCTTCTCAAAATGTAAGAAGAGCTCCTAGCCAAAATGCGCAATTAGGCAGTTTATAAAACATTTCCCAATGTTTATTTGCTCTTTTTTTTTTTGCTTTTCAGTCGGATTTTAATTTGAACCTCTTTTAGAGATCACCATTCATTATAATAATAAGCAACAGCTAAAACTTATAAACCGTAGCCCGAAAGAACGCTCTCATTTTCTAAGGGATTTATCTAGTCTACACGTCTCTACGTGCTAACTTGTTATAAGCTCCTAATGCCAGTTGTTGGATGATGAGATTTCTCCATCCTCAGCGATGGTAGACACTTCGGCTATTAAAATATCATTTCGAAGGCAGATAGATAGATAGTTTGATGCTTCTCCTGCGAGCTGAAATGCCAATCTCGTCAAGTTCTAACGTCCATTACCATGTTTTACAGAACTAATGGCTGGATCGCTTCGCTTGATCGCTTCGGTTACAGAAATTTTTTTAAATGCATGACAAGGCCTTGTGGGTTGTTTGGATGGGCCGTGGATGGCCCATTCAATCAGGCGAAGCACAAGTCGCATTTGCTTGACATAAAGACTCATACCAGCAGATCCAAGAAGCTGCCGATTTCGTCGCCTCTGGGTTGTCGCCTCTGGGCTATCGTCTCTGGGCTGTCGTCTCTGGGCTGTGCCTTGTTCAGAGAAAAGCCACAGCGGCGTCGTCTCTGGGTTGTCGTGCCTTGGGGCCACGGCACCTAAGGCACAGCGGCCACGGCACGCTAAGCCACAGCGACCTGTCCCGCACCCCCCTTGCTACGCGCGGCCACGGCACGCTACGCCCCTGCTGTGGCCTTGGCTTGCCCGGCGCTGGGTGGCTACGGCCACGGCGTGCCTGCTCGCCCGCTGGACCACCGCTTGCTTCTCCGCTGAGGCGCATACATCCCGCCGGGCTGTTGCCACCAACTACAGCTAGGAGAGGAAGCACAGCAAGTGAGAGCAGACAGCGGAGATTGGGGTTCGGAGAATCGATCGAGTCAAGCCGGCCGCATGCGGCATGGGGCGTGGGGCGTGGGCCATTTCTGGGTTAGGCTGTTGGGCATGCGTGAGGACCATGCGACGCAGTAAGCCCACAACAGCCCAATTGCTCCATGCGACATAGCGTCTGCCCGGGAAAGTTTGCCATGGTGTTGGCGACAGCAGGGCATGACAGAGCCTCGATGGCTTGTCGCCGACGAGCCTGGGCAGCCGCCTAGGGTCGCCGGGAGGTGGCTCCGCACCCTGGATGAGCAGTCACAGCCTCACACTCACTGGTCTAGATTACGTTACCATGTGAGCTCCTGCTAAATTTCAGTTATCCAGCATCAATAAATGCCATTCAACATACATTATCTTGTCGCTATTAATTCGGAAGTTTTCAAAGTAAACACAAAAAGGCCTTCAAACAAAGCAGCAGTACAAAAAAACACATGATGTTCTGCATGAAGTGATAAAATGAAACTACAGAAATCCACAGATGCTCTGATCTCTCGCGTTGACTGACCAAACGCTCCCGAAGCAAACACTTAGTAATTAGCATACTTCTTCTTTAGTTGATTTGCACTCTAAATTTCAGCTCTTATTTAACAGATTTGCTTTCCGAATTTCAGTTATCCAGCATCAATAAATGCCATTCAACATACATTATCTTGTCACTATTAATTCAGAAGTTTTCAGAGTAAACACAAAAAGGCCTTCAAACAAAGCAGCAGTACAAAAAAACACATGATCTGGAATAATAAAAACTATCTGCTACGTAGGATAGACATTGTCACATCATTAACACTAGATGGCTCAGCAACTGTTGACGCCTGTTCCTTTGTTACCCTTATGTGGAAATATGCCGGATGTTTAGGTTCAGGTAGAGTCATACTCTCGCTGCTTAGCATTACAACCACATCTGACATAGTGGGCCGATCAGCCGCATTCTCTTGCACACACAGCAACGCAATGTTAATACATCTCATCGTCTCTGATGCATGAAACTCTGAAACTAAGGATGCATCGACGAGTTCAAGCCATCTTTCCTCTTTCCATAACTTCCATGCCTTCAAGGATCACACAATACATTGTGGTTACTGCATAAACAAAACAAATTTTACATAGTAAATATTCAGAAGACTCACATATCCAAGAAGGTTGAAGAAGTCTGCATATTGATGGAAACCAGAGTTTCTTTTTCCACTGATGATCTCAAGAATTAGCACACCAAAGCTGAAAACATCAGATTTTATTGAGAAGAGGCCCTCAGAAGCATACTCAGGAGCCATATAACCACTGAAAATGTGACACATGGAAAAAGAACAAATTTCTATGTCAAGTTGTTGTATTAGGTTGACTTGTAATATAATTAGGATAGACTAATTTGTAAGAAAAGCTTACTATGTGCCAACGACCCTTTTTGTGTTTCCTTCAGTATCATTTGAGCTGAATATTTTTGCAAGCCCAAAATCTGAAATTTTTGGATTCATTTCACGGTCTAAGAGAATGTTGCTTGCTTTGAGATCTCTATGTATGACACGTAAACGAGAGTGCTTATGCAAATAAAGAAGTCCTTGCGCTATGCCTTCGATTATCGATAGGCGTTTATTCCAATTTAGTATAGCTTTTCTTGTTTCATCGCACATCAATTAAACATAGATATCACCTTGAAATCGAGTTAACCCAGAATTTGTATTAGGATATTACGAGAAGTAATACCAAAAATAAAGAAGTCCAAGCTTTTGTTTGGCAAATATTCATAGATCAGTATTTTCTCCTCTCCTTGAGAGCAACATCCCAAGAGCCTAACCAGATTTGTGTGCTGGAGTTTGGCTATGAGTTGGACTTCATTTTTGAACTCTCTGAAACCTTGCCCCAATGTGAAGCAAGTCTCTTAATTGCTATCTCTAACCCATCGTGAAACCGCCCTAGAGATAAGTTCAAAAGAAGTTGGTCGATAATACCCTTTTTCTGTCATTTTTTTTTACACTTGACTTATCTCTTGACCAAGGGCTGTGAGTAAAAGCAGAACTATTTTCAACACGGTCATGGACAATTTTGCAAAGGATGAAAGGTAGGTTTGATTTTGTTTCTCATTATGTACGCGCATGAATGCGTTTTTACCTTGTATACTAGGCCAAAACCACCTTGCCCAAGTTTATTTTCATCTGAGAAGTTACTTGTAGCATCTGATAATTGCGAAAAGTCAAAAAAAGTGAACTCTGAACTGTTTCCTTCTATTCCCCAAACCAGCTCTTCATCTTCGTGCACATTCATGTTAGGCTTGTCCTGTAAGCTCACCTTACCTAAATCCAGAATTGATGTGATCCTTTCAATTAATTCTCATGCACATATAAATGGAACAAAATTAAGACTCAACAGCTTGAGAGAGTTGAGCACAAATAAATGTACAATAGCATTTCCATAACTGACCTTTTCTGCGCCTTCTGATCAATCCAAAGCAAAAGATGAAGCAGAAAAACGATGCAAGTAGAGGAACAACCGTTGCAATGACCAAAACCTTACTCATACGCCCTAACATGAAAATATTCACATACATACACATGGTTAATTAAATAACGGTTTGACGCATAAGGACCATATAATTACACAAGACTTGGATATTTTGATTTTTTTAGGAAGATTCTGGAAAAAATGTATGGTTGTGAGAATCAAAAGGTTGAATCATATCAGTCTTATCCAGGCAAAATCATGGCGTTTAGTTCTAGAATCGGTCTTATCTTGACAAAATCATGGGGTTTAGTTCTATTTTGAAAAAAAAAATTGAAGGCTGTCGGCTGCTAAAGAACAGGCTAGGCTTGTGAGCCTGCCTTCCCTAATGATATGTACCACTTGAAAAGATACTATTTTGGAAAATGCCAGTCTAAAAGATGGCTTTACTAAAATGCCACTCCAAGACCTATTCTGTCATATTGTCGCCACTCCATTTTTTTTTTTGCGAGATTTCGCTCCATGAGAAAAAAAAAAGCTCAGAGGCAAGTGCTTACTCTTGTGTTTTAGGGAAAGAAAGGAAGTATCTGTTGTCTTGCTTACTCTTGTGTTTCTGGATAGGCACGGCAACCGGCGACCCGATCAGCAGCATGGGTTGACCCTGGTAGAACAAATACGTCTCGTACCTGAAATTGCACCGCAGACCAAGAATCCGTCCTCCTTGTTTCCCGGAGAAGTATCTCGTTGTCAAGTTGTTGAGCTTCTGGAGGCAATCCCAGCAGTCGCTAGGTTGCAAATCCGGGGTGCACTGCGCCATGGAGTAGAGTGGCGGGAAGGTGCTGCTGACATCCATGCGGCCGGTGGCGTACATCCTCGTCGAGTTGTACGCCGCCTGATTGGCCGTCTCCTGGACCAGCCCCTTGATGATGCCGGTGATGATAGTGACGCTCTCGGGGTTGCCGGGATCCCAACCGGGTAACACGGGCTCCGCGATGTTCTGCGTGTTCATCAGGATCAGAAGGTTGCCTCCGGAAGAATTGTCGTTGAGGAAGTCCTGGTTGGAGAAGCGGAGAAGGCAAGGGTCGTAGAAGATGGTCGCGTCCTTGTTGTACTCGCACAGCTTCTGCGCGTCCTGGAACGCGGTGGAGACGCAGTCGCCGCAGGCGGAGGCGTTGACGTCGCCGCGGCAGAGCGCGAGGCCGTAGACGGTGTCCGGAGCGGCGCCGACGGAGCCCTTGGCGAAGAGGGTTGGTGCGGAGGAGGTGTTCTTGGGGAGAACCGTGTGTAGGAGCTCAAGGTTGGCTTGATAGGTGCTTTTGGCCGTGTAGTTGCCGCTGGTGCCGCAGAAATAGCCCCAGCGCCACAGGGGATCGTCGGCGGTGGCGAACGGCATTAAGCCTAGAAGGAGCAGGACGATGATGATCATGGCTGCCTAACCAACGGTAATTCACCATGCCCTGAGCCTCAGGCCTCAGCTTTGCCTTAGGAGCGGCTCGTTGTCACGTTGCTCCACCATGAACACCGATCAACACCAAAGTCGAGAGCTAAGTTACCAATCCAACACAAGGTATAAGTATTTGAGGATACAAATTGAGAAGAATAGGAAGCAAGGACTGGGAGGAGCAAGTCTAGACTAGGAATTGAAAGAAGGGGGCTGGGAATCAGAGAAAGGGAATTTGTTCTTCGATGGTTCCTTCGTGCTGCTGCAGCAGCTTGCTTCCTATGTACTTATGTAGCCAGCTTGTCCAGCTTAAAAGGTCCAGGTCCGTGACTCGTGTGGAAGTTTCCTCTTTCAAGTCACTCCTATCAGCATCGTTTGGGAAATTGCCGTTCTGCATGGTTTGACTAATTATTACTCCTAGGGATAAAAAATCTCGGTAAAAAGAAATCTTGTAATTTAACGGCAAAAATGGTTTTTTGTCAAAAAAAATGAATCTTCATGAAATAGATATGAAAAAACGGAAGAGATAAACTATATATTGAAAGATAGATGAAATATAGACAAGATACCGATGAAATAGAGTTCAAAACTCGAATTTAAATGTGGATCCCATAGGAAAACCCTGTCGCCGGTTACCGGCCGACAAATTTTTTCCCTTGCCCAAAAGCAGGAGTAAAACAGAGTTATGATTCTAACAATCAACAAATGGGATAAAGAAAAAACAACACGGGTGGCCTAAATGCTCCTGTTCATATTGACTAGTTGGTGCATGGTGACGCTCCGGGCTTTGATTTTGATAATGGTGTTCATATTGACAATTGATGTAAGCGAAGAGTATTACGTGAATTCAATTCATTGATTCAAGTCACAAAGGGTTACACACACACACACACACACACACACACATATATATATATATATATATATATATATATATATATATATATATATATATATAGCCTATCATGGTTAATAGGAACACATGACTAATATGAATATAATACAAAATTAATATGAACTTAAGATGTTAAATATAAAGTATAAAAAGATGAGACGTTTGGTAACCAAATTGTCAGGCTAACAATTGAAGAACCACACCTTCATCAATTGTGTGTGTGTGTGCGTGCGCGTGTTCTTTCTTGATAGCTAGCTTTCGGTGAGCCCCATCCTAGAGCTCTCTAAGCCATTCACCTTCATAATATTTTTTATTTTGATAATGGTAGAAGCCGGGGAGAAGGCCGAGGTGTTGGTGGAAACTGAAATGGTAATGGTCAAGCAATCAGGCAAACACCGGAACAAGTCTTGCAAATACAAAGGAACACTTCCTATCGGTATCGTTTGCAATGGCACGCAGAGAGAATTTTCCGATGCTTTTAACAAGGTGTCGAATTATCGACGATGACAGAGTACATGTGAGAGAAAAATACAAGATGTGAAAAAAGAGAAGTCCAATTTCCAAGGTTTCTGTCTAGGGAGAAGAAAAATGCGCAATTAGGCAGTTTATAAAACATTTCCCCATATTTATTTGCTCTGTTTTTTGACTTTTCAGTCGGTTTTTAGTTTCGATTTTTTTCAGTGATCATTATTTATTATACTAATAATTAAGTAACAACTAAAACCCATTAACCGTAGCCCCAAAGAATGCTTCCATTTTCATAGGGATTTATCTAGTGTACACGTCTCTACGTGCTAACTTGTTAGCTCCTAACGCGACTTGTTGGATGATGAGATTTCTCCATCCTCTGCGATGGTAGACACTTCGGCTATTAAAATATCATTTCGAAGGCAGATAGATAGATAGTTTGATGCTTCTCCTGCGAGCTGAAATGCCAATCTCGTCAAGTTCTAACGTCCATGTTTAGAGTGCTAATAGCTGGGTCGCTTCGCCTGATCATTTCGGTTACAGAAAATTTTTAAATGCATGTTAAGGCCTTGTGGGTTGTTTGGATGGGCCGTAGATGGCCTAGCGTCCGGCCCATTTAATCAGGCGAAGCACAAGTCGCATGAGAGAGAGAGAGAGAGGATCTCGCGTAGTCGCATTTGCTTGAAATAAAGACTCATACCAGCAGATCCAAGAAGCTGCCGATTTCGTCGCCTTGTTCGGAGAAAAGCCACAGCGCGGCGTCGTCGCTGGGTTGCCGTGCCTTAGGGCCACGACCTGTCCCCCACTCCCCCTTGCTACGCGCGGCCACGGCACGCTACGCCCCTGCTGTGGCCTTGGCTTGCCCGGCGCTGGGTGGCTACGGCCACGGCGTGCCTGCTCGCCCGCTGGACCACCGCTTGCTTCTCCGCTGAGGCGCATAGATCCCGCCGGGCTGTTGCCACCAACTACAGCTAGGAGAGGAAGCACAGTGAGAGCAGACACCGGAGATTGGGGTTTGGAGAATCGATCGCATGCGGCATGGGGCGTGGGGCGTGGGCCATTTCTGGGTTAGGCTGTTGGGCATGCGTGAGGACCATGCGACCCACCAAGCCCACAACAGCCCAATTGCTCCATGCGACACAGCGTCTGCCCGGGAAAGTTTGCCATGGTGTTGGTGGCAGCAGGGCATGACAGAGCCTCGATGGCTTGTCGCCGACGAGCCTGGGCAGCCGCCTAGGGTCACCGGGAGGTGGCTCCGCTCCCTGGATGAGCAGTCACAGCCTCACACTCACAGGTTTCAACTACGAACAGGCAGCTGCTGGTCTAGATTACGGTACCATGTGAGCTCCTGCTAAATTGGGATGGCGAAGAACATGCAGTGCAAAAAACTCAAACATGTGCGTCAATATTCTTGCATGTGAGTTTTCCGAGCTTTGTCGTTGCGGTAACAGATAACAAACATAATTAATCTTGCTCTTGAACTATGATTATGATTTATGAAATGTCTTTGCCTTGTCACCTTCAAAACTGTATACGACGAATGAAATATATGTGTAAGCTCTTACAATGTGATGTGAAATACTGCAAATGTTTAGTACTTCCTCATCTCACTCGTTGGCAGTATTTACAGAACACTGTTTCTGCATGAAGTGATAAAATGAAACTACAGAAATCCACAGATGTTCTGATCTCTCGTGTTGACCAACTAAATGCTTCGGAAGCAAACACTTAGCAATTAGCACAGTTCTTCTTTAGTAGATTTGCACTCTAAATTTCAGCTCTTATTTAACAGATTTGCTCTCCGAATTTCAGTTATCTAGCATCAATAAATGGTGCCATTCAACATACATTATCTTGTCGCTATTAATTCGGAAGTTTTCAGAGTAAACACAAAAAGGCCTTCAAACAAAGCAGTAGTACAAAAAAAACACATGATCTGGAATAATAAAAACTATCTGCCACGTAGGATAGACATTGTCACATCATTAACACTAGATGGCTCAGCAACTGTTGACGCCTCTTCCTTTGTTACCCTTATGTGGAAATATGCCGGATGTTTAGGTTCAAGTAGAGTCATACTCTCGCTGCTTAGCATTACAACCACATCTGACATAGTGGGCCGGTCAGCCGCATTCTCTTGCACACACAACAATGCAATGTTAATACATCTCATCGTCTTTGATGCATGAAACTTTGAAACTAAGGATGCATCGACAAGTTCAAGCCATCTTTCCTCTTTCCATAACTTCCATGCCTTCAAGGAGTTTAATCACACAAAACATCGCGGTTACTGCATAAACAAAACAAATCTTACATAGTAAATATTCAGAGGACTCACATATCCAAGAAGGTTGAAGAAGTCTCCATATTGATGGAAACCAGAGTTTCTTTTTCCACTGATGATCTCAAGAATTAGCACACCAAAGCTGAAAACATCAGATTTTATTGAGAAGAGGCCCTCAGAAGCATACTCAGGAGCCATATAACCACTGAAAATGTGACACATGGAAAAAGAACAAATTTCTATGTCAAGTTGTTGTAGTAGGTTTACCTGTAATATAATTAGGATAGACTAATTTGTAAGAAAAGCTTACTATGTCCCAACGACCCTTGTTGTGTTTCCTTCAGTATCGTTTGAGCTGAATATTTTCACAAGGCCAAAATCTGAAATTTTAGGATTCATTTCACGGTCCAAGAGAATGTTGCTTGCTTTAAGATCTCTATGTATGACACGTAAACGAGAGTGCTTATGCAAATAAAGAAGTCCTTGCGATATGCCTTCAATTATCGATAGGCGTTTATTCCAATTTAGTAAAGCATTTCTTGTTTCATCTGCACATCAATTAAACATAGATATCACCTTCAGCAATCAGAGTTAACCCAGAATTTGTACTAGGATATTATGAGAAGTAATACCAAAGATAAAGAAGTCCAAGCTTTTGTTTGGCAAATATTCATAGATCAATATTTTCTCCTCTCCTTGAGAGCAACATCCCAAGAGTCTAACCAGATTTGTGTGCTGGAGCTTGGCTATGAGTTGGACTTCATTTTTGAACTCTCTGAAACCTTGCCCTGAATGTGAAGCAAGTCTCTTAATTGCTATCTCTAACCCATCAGGAAACTGGCCCTAGAGAGAAGTTCAAAAGAAGTTGGTCAGTGATACCCTTTTTCTGTCAATTGTTTTTTTACACTTGACTTATCTCTTGACCAAGGGCTGTGAGTAAAAGAAGAACTATTTTCAACACGGTCATGGACAATTTTGCAAAGGATGAAAGGTAGGTTTGATTTTGTTTCTCATTATGTACGCGCATGAATGCGTTTTTACCTTGTATACTGGGCCAAAGCCACCTTGCCCAAGTTTATTTTCATCTGAGAAGTTACTTGTAGCATCTGATAATTGCGAAAAGTCAAAAAAAGTGAACTCTGAACTGCTTCCTTCTATTCCCCAAACCAGCTCTTCATCTTCGGGCACATTCATGTTAGGCTTGTCCTGTAAGCTCACTTTACCTAAATCCAGAATTGATGTGATCCTTTCAGTTAATTCTCATGCACATATAAATGGAACAAAATTAAGACTCAACAGCTTGAGAGAGTTGAGCACAAATAAATGTACAATAGCATTTCCATAACCGACCTTTTCTGCGCCTTCTGATCAATCCAAAGCAAAAGATGAAGCAGAAAAACGATGCAAGTAGAGGAACAACCGTTGCAATGACCAAGACCTTACTCATACGCCCTAACATGAAAATTTTCACATACATACACATGTTTAATTAAATAACGGTTTGACGCATAAGGACCATATAATTACACAAGACTTGGATATTTCGATTTTTTAGGAATATTCTGGACAAATGTAAGGTGGCATCACATGCAAGGTTGTGAGAATCAAAAGGTTGAATCATATCATCATATCGGTCTTATCCTGGCAAAATCATGGGGTTTACTTCTAGAATCAGTCTTATCTTGACAAAATCATATCATCATATTGTCGCCACTCCATTTTTTTTTTTGCGAGATTTCGCTCCATGAGAAAAAAAAAGCTCAGAGGCAAGTGCTTACTCTTGTGTTTTAGGGAAAGAAAGGAAGTATCTGTTGTCTTGCTTACTCTTGTGTTTCTGGATAGGCACGGCAACCGGCGACCCGATCTGCAGCATGGGTTGGCCCTGGTAGAACAAATACGTCTCGTACCTGAAACTGCACCGCAGACCAATAACCCGTCCTCCTTGCCTCCCGGAGAAGTATGTCGTTGTGTAGTTGTTGATATTCTGGAGGCAATCCCAGCAGTCGCCAGGTTGCAAATCCGGGGTGCACTGCGCCATGGAGTAGAGTGTCGGAAAGGTCTACTGACATCCATGCGGCCGGTGGCGTACATCCTCGTCGAGTTGTACGCCGCCTGCTTGGCCGTCTCCTGGACCAGCACCTTGATGATGCCGGTGATGATGGTGACGCTCTCGGCGTTGCCGGGATCCCAACCGGGCAACACGGGCTCCGCGATGTTCTGCGTGTTCGTCAGGATCAGAAAGTTGCCTCCGGAAGAATTGTCGTTGAGGAAGTCCTGGTTGGAGAAGCGGAGGAGGCAAGGGTCGTAGAAGATGGTCGCGTCCTTGTTGTACTCGCACAGCTTCTGCGCGTCCTGGAACGCGGTGGAGACGCAGTCGCCGCAGGCGGAGGCGTTGTCGTCGCCGCGGCAGAGCGCGAGGCCGTAGACGGTGTCCGGAGCGGCGCCGACGGAGCCCTTGGCGAAGAGGGTTGGTGCGGAGGAGGTGTTCTTGGGGAGAACCGTGTGTAGGAGCTCAAGGTTGGCTTGATAGGTGCTTTTGGCCGTGTAGTTGCCGCTGGTGCCGCAGAAATAGCCCCAGCGCCACAAGGGATCGTCGGCGGCGGCGAGCGGCATTAAGCCTAGAAGGAGCAGGACGATGATGATCATGGCTGCCTAACCAACGGTAATTCACCATGCCCTGAGCCTCAGGCCTCAGCTTTGCCTTAGGAGCGGCTCGTTGTCACGTTGCTCCACCATGAACACCGATCAACACCAAAGTCGAGAGCTAAGTTACCAATCCAACACAAGGTATAAGTATTTGAGGATACAAATTGAGAAGAATAGGAAGCAAGGACTGGGAGGAGCAAGTCTAGACTAGGAATTGAAAGAAGGGGGCTGGGAATCAGAGAAAGGGAATTTGTTCTTCGATGGTTCCTTCGTGCTGCTGCAGCAGCTTGCTTCCTATGTACTTATGTAGCTAGCTTGTCCAGCCCAAGAGCCCAGCTTCAACGGTCCAGGTCTGTGACACCCGTGTGGAAGGTTCCTCTTTCAAGTCACTCTTATCGGCATCGTTTGGAAAAATTGTCGTCCTGCATGGTTTGACTAATTAGTACTTCCAGGGATAAAAAAATCATTGTAAAAAGAAATCTCGTAATTTGACGGTTAAAATGGTTTCTTTGTCAAAAAAAAATCGAATCAGAAATGATTTGCGTGGTCAATTTGGGTGGTAACGTGTTTGAAGGGTTTTTTTGGGTTATGGCTTATGGTTTTTAGCTGAAATTTTTAAATTTTAGCTGTTTGCGACAAAGATTACGAAGAGAGAGATACTCGCTTGCAATTTTGGATGGTACAGATGTTAGGCTTGTAATGTGTACTATAATTAACTTGTAGACCCCGTCTTAAAAAAATATTTCGTTTGAAAGTTAGGTACTGTAGCAAAAGCTAAAAGTTGTTTTGAGAAACTGAAAAAATAAGCCTATAATATGGCCCACTCCCTTGCTATTCCCCTAGCCCAGCAGCCCAACCACTCCCCTTGGCTCGGCCTGCCCCAGCCCAGCGTTGCCCGGCACGCCTAGCCCACGTCTGGCGCTTGCGCCGACCGCGCTGTGCGCGCCCGCTGCCTTCCCCTATGTCGGCCCTGCCCCAGCACCTACTGCCTCCTCCCTTGGTCTAGTTCTCCCCCTCCTCCTCTTCTCCTCCCTCCGCCGCGCATCGCCTCCGTGCGTCGATCCGCACTCGCCGCTCCCATGCCCCAACGCTTGTGCGCCTCCCGGCCGTCCGTGCCACCAAGCCGCTCGCCATCTCCCCCTCTCTTCCTAGCCCAGCGCTCCAGCTTCTCCCCCTCCTGTGTCACGCCGTGCGCTACTCTGCCTCGCCAGTTCCATCATGGCGCCACAACTCCTAAGTCTTTCCTTGGCTATAAAAGCCTCGCACTAGCCACGCCTCCTCGGCAAGTGCACCTTCAAGCACCCATTTCCCCCCGAGCACCTCTCCTCCTCCCTTCTCACTCCCTTCTGGCAGGACCACCGAGCCATCTCCAGCTCCATTGCACCCCGGCCTAATTCTTCAGCGTAGAGCTCTACCCGAAGGTCCTGAGGGCACTTCGACCGCCGCCAAGCTTCCCTGTCCTCTCAGGCGAGCCCTCCACAGTGCCACCTTACCACTGCTCTAGCCTCCTGCCACTAGTCTAGCTCTGTCGACCCCAGTGGCGGACTCAGGAATTTCAAGATAGGTATTCGAAGTTACAAAAATATTATTCAATAGAAAACATTAAGGTCCACAATAGTGAAAATTAAAGTACAATTGTTTATACTAGAGACAATATCTCAAATAATATAAAGAAATTAAAAATAATTAAAAATTGACACGATGATACTTCATGCCTCAGAAGTAAGATAGAATGTTATGCACACAAGCATACAAAATGAAGTAACTTCAGCAATGAGTGAAGAACAGAACTGAAAGTCTAATAGTTTTAATCATAATGGTTGGAATTAGAAATGAATTGTTTCCTTAGAACTACTAACCTAAGTCAAAGTTCAAATCTAAATAATTCTGCAATAGAGTTGTACAATCACAACAAGATGCTCTAATCAAGTGAAAACACAATTCTCTTTGTCAGATTTTTGTGTTCTATAAGCAAAAGTTCAAAAGTACTTTTATCATGAGCATGCTTTGTTGAATGGTTTCTAACTAAGCAACTTAAGTAATATTACCTAAACTGCTAAACAAAATATGGATCGAACAACCAAACACCAAGGGGATCAAATTATCCAAGTGACCAGCGCATCAAACTATAAGAAAGACTTACAACACTTGTATAGTTTCTAAATAATTGATATATTAGTCATCACAATAAAATCAACTACTATACAAAAACTTTAGAATCATTATAGATGCCTCACTTCTTTAAGCAAAATATAACCAACATCTTTATTTAGACACATAATTTTGCTTCAAATCAGATATCACCAGGAGAGAAGGAGATGGAGGGATTACTGGATTAGGAATATAGGGTCATGCCGCCATGGAGGTCGCTGGGTCAGGGAGGACGAACCTACGTAGCTGTGCCGCGCCGACAAGCGACAACGGTGAGACTTGTGACTTGCGAGATGGCCGCTCCAGCACTCCTACGGAGCCTCCTGAGTCTTGCCTCTAGAAGTCTAGAGTCCAAAAGACCAGAAGCCTCCTGCGCCGCCAGACGGAGAGAGGCAGAGAGTAAGAGGAGAGACTGGGCGAGACTTAAATTTCTACCACGTGTTGTGTGAATCACGATAGTAGGCCTGGACTAGTGTCTAGTGCCAATTTGGGCCTGAGAGAGAAATGAGTCAAAAGAATACAATACCAATTTAAGCTGACTGGGTATGAATAGGATAAATTTAGCTCAACTACTAGTATATATATATGTATTATACCTTGTATATAATGGATATTTTGCTAAAAATATTGGGTATTTAACTGAATACCCATGAATTGTGCTAGGACCGTCCCTGGTCGGCCCCAAGCTCGGCCTTCCCTCGGGTGCCACGCTTCACCGTGGTGCCATGGCTGCTACTCTTCCTCCATCGAGCATCGTCGTTGTCCAAGCGAGGGTATGACTTTGCCTGAACCTAAACATCCGGCATATTTCCACACAAGGGTAATAAAGGAAGAGGCGTCAACAGTTGCTGAGCCATCTAGTGTTAATGATGTGACAATATCTGTCCTAAGTGGTAGATAGTTTTTATTATTCCAGATCTTGTTTTTTTTGTACTATTGCTTTGTTTGAAGGCCTTTTTGTGTTAACTATGAAAAATTCCGAGTTAATAGCGACAAGATAATGTATTTTGAATGGCATTAGTTGGAGCTGGATAGCTGAAATCCAGAGGGCAAATCTGTTAAATAAGATCTGAAATTTAGAGCGTAAATCTACTAAAGGAGAACTATGCTAATTGCTAAGTGCTTGCTTCAGGAGCGTATGGTCAATCAACGTGAGAGATCAGAATATCGGTGGATTTCTGTAGCTTCATTTATCACTTCATTCGAGCAGTGTTTTGTCAATATTGCCTACGAGTGAGATAATGAAGTACTAAACATTTGCAGTATTTTACATCACATCGTAAGAGCTCACACATATATTTCATTAAATCGTATACAATGTTGAAGGTGACAAGGCAAAGACATTTCATAATCATAGTTCAAGAGCAAGATTAATTATGTTTGTTATCTGTTACCGCAATGACAAACCTCGGAAAACTCACATGCAAGAATATTGACGCGCATGTATTAGTTTGCTGTACTGCATGTTCTTCTATAAAGAAAATATAACAAGAAATCGCCTGATCAAATTGAAAAGGTTTGTCCTCCAAGTCTAATTCATTCTCAAGTGGAAGCATCCTTTCAAACCCCTATCTGGTCACCTTCAAGATTGATTTCAAGATAAGAGATATTGACGTTATAATAGACTGTATAATAGAAATGCAGACTTATTTTGACTGGCATCTCCTTCGCCATCCCAATTCAGCAGGAGCTCACATGGTACCGTAATCTAGACCAGCAGCTGCCTGTTCGTAGTTGAAACCTGCGAGGCTGTGACTGCTCATCCAGGGGGCGGAGCCACCTCACTGCCCAGGTTCGTCGGCAGCAAGTGGTTGGGGCTCTGTCAACACCATGGCTCTGTCAAAGTTGTCGGCTCGCGTTCACGTGCGAGAGACCGTGGCCGGCTCGGAAGCAGACTGCACGCACATAAATGTGCGCATGTGGGCGAAGCAGCCCTTCATTCCAACATCGCGCAAAAAATGTGCGCAGAGCACGCTTATCTTGACATTGATCTTTCTCAGCACATAAATACAAGGGTGAGCTAGCTCCTGGCTCTTGCGTCCGCTACCGTTCGGTTCCAAATTAAGTGGCGCACCTCAAGTTAGGCAGGCTTAATGCCGTTCGCCACCGTCGCCAAAATAGGCCATGCCAGCTAGCCTAAAGACGTGTGCTCGGTCGTGGAGTTTGTTTTGGCCATCATCGCCAGCAGCCGCACCCTCCTTTGCCATCGCCGAGCCTCACCATTCCACGGCCGGGAAGACGCGTTGTAGCACCATACTTAAGGATTAAACCACATTTAATTAGCCATTAATGATAGTGGTTTGTGCTGAGATCTTCGGCTAACCCATGCGCCCCCTCTCTTAATGTCCAGCTGATAGTGAGCCCCATTCTGTTTTGAAATTTCTTTTAAACTAGCTTTTAAAAAAGAAGAGTCACTGACATACAAGCCCCAACTACTATTTATGCAATGCCAGCCCTATATGTCAGCTTCTGCCCTTTTTTCTTTAAGAAATAAAATCAAATTTAAATAAAAGGCCACTAGCCCCAGCTATCAGCCCCTGTAAGAGTTTTTCGAACAAAAAATTAATTCAAAATTCAATTAAAAGGTGGGTCCCACATGTCAAATATAGATATACACTTTGAAGAGCCCGTTCTCTCTGTCTTAGCTCTAAATTTGATGAAACTTATTTCTATTTTTTCTAAAATCAACATCAATCTAATGGTGCTAGTTTTATTCAATTTAGAGTTTGTTTGAATTTTCTTTGGTATTTATTTGTTGTTTATTTCTCGATGTAACCATCCGAATAGAGTACAAGGACATAGACAAGCCCTAGATCGAGCAAACTTAGGAGTTTCAAGACCAACTAGCATTTGACCGAGGCGAGTCAATATTTTGATTATATTGACCCTGTATTTTATGCAAATTTATGTTCAATTAAAATTAATAACTTGCATGCTTTATTTATTAAGCAAAAAAGTGTGTCAACTTTAAAGTAGATACATGCCCACTTGATATCATATTATTATCATACCATCCTTGACACTTGAATCACATGCGCCTTATCACCCTAGATAATTATTTGGTAACTTGACTAGCTATAAGTCATACATAAATGCCATGCTAATCTTGCTCAAGTACCAGGGCATTAAATGCCCTAATCATCAATTTTTAAATATAAAACTTGCTTTGGATAGTCATTGGATGTAAATAACTAGTATTTTAGGATAACTTAGTTTATACTTCACAAAACTCTAAAACTTTTTATTACCATATCTGGGCGGATCGTATGATGATTGGTGCGGATGTAGCACGAGAAATGGTGGTTTGTGGCATGTACCGCCCAAATAAATTAATGACTTAATCATGTAATGACCTCCCAATGTAAAACTGTGCAATCATAAGTCTATAATGATGTTAACCTAACTAAATAATTTGTATCCACCAGTGCAAATTACATTATTAGAGTGACTCATGAATGGTTTTAAGCCATCGTAGACATGGATCGTGATGCTGGATTTAAGTCATCGTGTGGTGCAAGAAGGGGCTTAGGTGTGGTGGACATAATCACCCTCACATAAAATCTTAGTGGGTATAGTTAATACTGAGGGGTGCATTGTAAAGGCCCTATGATGATCTCCTAGATTCACATGTCTACAAAAATTTGTGAAACATACTACATTGATTATCTTTTATGGGTAAAGTGTACAGTCTCTGTAGAGCTTAAACTATTCGAATAGTCATGCCCATGGCCAAGGGCGGGCATAGAAACTTACTTGAGTTAATTCTATTTCAAAAACCTTTGGAGGTAGGATGAAAACTCATTGGGTGGATGTAACCCTGATTTTGATTTTCTCTGGGTGGATGTAACCTAGTATTGTTAATTGGATGCATATAACCCTAGTAACAGGTGGATGGAACTAGCACTGGTATAAATATTGCACACTCTCACTATCTTTAATAAAACATGATTTTGTTAAAATGTTAAGTCATAGAAATTTCTAATTATTGTGCTCACCCTTGCTCTCAAAACCCCTCAGAGCCCATGGATCAAGGTCTTACGTCTACTACGAGGATCAAGAAGCTAAAGGTGATAAAGACGGTGGAGAATAGATTAGGCTTTAGTAATCTAGATCTCGCCCTAGTCTGGCTGACCAAGCTGACATAGGTGTGCACCAATATTGTCCAAGTTTTTGGTTAATATCGGTCATATACAGGTCTTTCCAATCGCTTGCCTGTGGTGAGATGTGCCTTCCTCCTTTTTCTTCTACTACCGCTTTCGCTTTTGTGTAATATAATCATTTGGCCTGCTGACCCTACTGTAAACTTGACTCAACATAGTCTATTTAAACTCTGATGACTTGTAATATTAATGTTTGGTATGGTGTATATTATGTATGAAATAATTTAGTAATGTATCTATGAGCACTATCTACTGATTTAGGAAATAGTATGGTGGTTTCATAAAGAATTCTGGATTGGCTAAATCCAGATCTGACTGGGCTAGTATAAAAGCATATGTATGTAGAAACCTTAGTTAGACTGGTTGTGCCTAAGGACTTGAGTCCTACTTTCAAAAACTAAGAAAAGCTTTGATAAAAGATAGCATAATATTTACTATTACTCCTCACTATTAGTTCCTTACTTGCCTTTACTTCCTTTATGTTTTATCCTATTCTAACCCTCTCTCTTTCAAAATTGTACATGGCCAGATTATCTTTCAAGGGACCATGGGACTTCTCTCATGGCGAGGATGATGGAGAGTTTGTTAGCATCCTCCGCCAGCTCATGCAGTACTAGGGTATCGCCACTAGCCCATCTTCAGGGGCCAAAAGACCCAGATCATGGACCGAGATTCTTGATCGATGGAGGTATTCCTGTATGCATGGGAATGCGAATTAGGCTCCTGTACATTCCAGATCGAGCACCCTGGACCCACCGCTCAAAGTTGTCTAGGATGCGGTGTGTTTTGCCTCAGCTACTTTGTGACAAATTCACGAGGACACCTTGATGCGATCACCTTTGCTTCTTCCCATCCACCCGGCAGAGAGCGCTACCGGAGGTCTTTGAGATCATAGAAGATGACCCCTGGCTGACACTAGGTTCAGCTTACTCAGGCAATGGCAACTACCTATATTAGCACCTTGCAAGAGATTGGTTAGCTTTGGATGCTCCTTACCTCGAGCTACTAGCACTCAGACACCCTTCACGCCCACTCATCCGGTGTGATCAGCTCTCAGTTGTGGAGTGAGATAGGATCACCGCTAAGGCTGAGCTTGCGCGTATCAGGACCACAGCTACCTACACTCCATCTTCGCCCACACCCACTGTTATCCCTAGCAACCCAGCACTGACTTGGCCTTTGGGACCCCTCCTTAGGACCATGGCTCATACGAGCATGCGACACCCAGTCCGCCACCTGTCATTGACATCGGAGATTCTAGCAGAGGACACAGTCTCTCCCGTTCCTGCTCCTGCTCCTATTCCCAGTCACCTAATTTCAGTCACAACTATTCCCGTTCTCGCTCCCTGGGCAATTACACCACATGTGGTGGTCAGCACCCTATGGAATAGTTAATTTAGGTTAGTTAGCTATGCTTGATAGGGTAGTCTTTTGGTTTGCATGCACTTTTCTCCCTTGTCCCTTTTGTACCCAAGACTAGTAAACATTGTGGTATGTACACGATGTTATGGCTTAGCAGGGCCTATATGATGTGCCTATAAGTCATGTAACATCTAACCCTTAATGTAATGTAGCCATCTTAGGCTTTGTATTATATTTTATCATTTCACTTATTTTGGTTGGTTTTTCTATTGTGCTCTTAGAGGGTTAGTGAACCCTCATATATATACCTTCCTTGTCCTAGACCTTAGTTGTTCTCTCATATGGCCCCTAGAGAGCCGCTATTCAAGAACGAGGTCAAGCTATAAGTGTTGTAGGCCATGGAAGAGGTTGTGTCCATGGACCCAATCTACCTCCCCCACCGCTAGTGCATCCAACCATGGCCCAAGTCATGGCACAACAGACCTAGATTTTTTCAAGCAATGTTTGCCAGCCAGCAAGCAGGAATAGCCAACCGTAACTTCAAGCTAGCAAATTTTCTGAGGACCAGGCCTTTGACATTCTCATCCACCAATGAACTACTGAAAGCAGAAGACTGCTTCAAGATACAGAGAAGAAACTCAAGCTTGCATGATGTGTAGAAGAAGACAAAGTGGACTTTGCCACCCACCAGCTCAAGGGGTCCTTAGCCGCTTGGTAGGAGAACTACCTCACCGCTCGTTTAGGGAAGAGTTTGGTAGCTGAAGAATCCGAGGAAGAAGAGGGAGCCCCTGCAGTTGAAGGTCAACAGGTGCAACCAGAAGGACAAGAAGGCCAACAAGAGGAAAAAATAGAACAGAATGTCCAAGAAGAAGAATAAACAGAACCCGCTAGGCATGCAATCTCATGGGCTGAATTTAAGGACGCGTTCAGAACAAATTTTAGACCTGGCGACATTATGAGAATTAAAAGAATGAGTTCTGAGATTTAAAGCAAAGAAACATGACTATCAATGAGTATCTTACCAGATTCAATCAATTAGCCTACTACGCCCTAGGAGACGTAACTAATAAAGAGGAGAAGACTGACCACTTTTTGGAAGGCATGGATGAAGAAACGAGAATGCAGCTGGTCATCCAAAACCATCCTAGTTTCCACCACCTGGTTAACAAGGCCCTCATTCTAGAAAATGAGAGGAGGAGGATAGAGGCCAACAGTCAGAGAAACATGGTAGCTCGGATGCCTTAAGGAGCTTTTCTCGGTGTCAATATACCATGGCAGCCATCCTTTAGACAAGTTACAGTTCCACCACCAAAGGCTCCAGCTCCATCCTTACATCCCAACAAGAATGTACTCCACATCCCCCATCCCGCAGGGTAGAATGCTTCAACCAACCCATAGCTTACCTTCATTGCTTCAGCTGTAGAGAAAAATGGCACTTCACCAACAGATACTTAAACCTCTAAGTCACCCCAGTGAAGTTCAGTCTAGGAGCCAATCTGGCTCGTAGTCAAGCATCAATTCCCAGCAAGAGCCATCAGATTTTGCAAGCATCCAAGACTACCTCGACACTAAACCAAGGTCGTGTAAATCACTTCACTTTAGAAGAAGCTTAGGAAGCTTCTAGAGTTCTCATGGATATATTTTTTGTTAAGTCAGTACTTGCACAATTTTTGTTTTATTCTGGAGCCTTGCATTATTTTATATCGGTGAAGTTTGTTAAAAAAACTTAAATTGCCAACCTTTAGATTGAAGAGACATGTGGTACTTAGCTCACCTGGAGGACCCTTAACTGCCACTTTAGTGAGCCCCAAAGTAGAGATTTCTATGGAAGACATTGGATTCTTGGCAAACATTATGGTGCTGCAATCCCAAACATTAGATATCATCCTAGAGATAGATTGGTTGGCTAGATACCAAGGAATGATATATTGTGCCAATAGAAAGATGGTACTCACCAAGTATCTTGGGCCAGCTATAAAAGTTAGCATGGATAGTCCCTCTTTAGGTCATGCAATCCATCACCTTGAAGAAATGCCACTAAAAGAAATGCTTGTGGTTTAGGACTACCTAGAAGTTTATCTAGAGGAATTGCCTACAGAGACATAGAGTTTGTGATTAACTTAAAGCCAAGGACCATCCCAATTGCCAAGAGACTCTACAGATTGGTTGTAAATGAACTTGAAGATCTCAAAATACAGATTGAAGACTTGCAAGAGAAATGATTCAGCAGACCTAGTTCATCCCTGGGCTTCGCCACTACTCTTCATGAAGAAAAAGGACAGCATCACTAGATTGTATGTGGATTACAAAGCCCTCAATGATGTGACCATCAAAAACAAATATACCTTGCCTCAAATTGATGATCTGTTTGACTAGCTTTTAGGAATCTTAGTATTCTCTAAGATAGACCTAAGTTCAGGATAACATCAACTCAAGATTAGGGCTAAAGACATCCTCAAAATGTCTTTTACCACCCGGTATGGCCTAGATGAGTTCACAATCATATCGTTTAATTTGACAAATGCCCTAGTCTATTTCATGGACCTTATGAATAAAGTATTCATGGAATACTTGGACAAACTTGTGGTTGTATTAATGACATCCTAGTTTACTCCAAGATCATTGAGGAGCATGCGAACACCTCAGACTAGTCCTTGAAAAGCTTAGAGAGCACTAGCTGTATGCCAAGTATAGCAAGTGTGACTTCTAGCTCCATGAGATCAGTTTTCTCAAGCACATTGTATCCTCTGGAGGAGTAGCAGTTGACCCATCCAAAGTCAAAGCTATTTTAGAATAAAAGCAACCTACCTCAGTAACTGAAGTGCGTAGTTTTCTCAGATTGGACAGATACTATAGATGCTTCATAAAAAGGATTCTCAAAGCTATCTAGACCAATGACCCATCTGCTCAAGAAAGAAAAGAAGTATGGTTGGACACATGCTTATGAGAAGAGTTTGCAAGAGTTGAAGAAAAGTTAACCACGCCCATATGTTAGTTTTGCCAAACATACACAAGGATTTTGAAGTTTATTGTGATGCCTCAGGCAAGGTCTTGGCTATGTGCTTATGAAAGGAGGAAAAGTCATGGCATATGCATTCAGATAGCTCCATCCCCATGAAAGTAATTATCCAACCCATGACCTAGAGTTAGCATCGGTGAGTGTGCGCTTTGAAAATTTGGCGGTATTACTCCGATTGGAAATCATTATGATATCTATATGGACCACAAGAGTCTTAAGTATATATTTGCTCAGATAGACCTCAACCTCCGCAAAGAAGATGGTTAGAGCTAATCTTATAATCTAGATGTCCATTACTATCCTGAGAAAGCTAATGCAGTGGTCAATGCACTAAGATGTAAGCCCTACTACAACAATATCATGGTTCGAGAACTTCAACCTAAGCTCTACAATGAATTGAAAGCACTTAACCTTGAGTTAGTAGAACAAGGCACTCTAGCCGCTATGGAAGTACACCCAATCCTAGAAGAGCATATCAAGGTTGCTCAAGAAGGATATCCTAGTGTCCAGAAGTTTAAGCACCTCATAGCTAAGGGAAAATCCCTCAAGATGGTCGAAGATCAATAAGGAATCCTATGGTATTGGAAATGTCTCTTTGTTCACCACCAAAAGGAGCTCAAGGAATTGATACTTGAAGAATCTCATAGCTTAGTATATACCTGCACTGGAAGCACCAAGATGTATCAGATATAAAGGCCCTATATTGGGGCCTCACATGAAGAGAGACATCGCTGAGTTTATAGCATGTTGTGATGTTTGTCAATAGATCAAGGCCAAGCACCAAAAGCTGGTAGGACTACTTCAACCCTTGCAAATTCCCCAATGGAAGTGGAAAGAAGTTGGAATGGATTTTATTATTAGCCTGCCATGGACCAAGTCAGATATGATTCCATATGGATCATAGTTGATAGATTGACCAAACTTGCTCATTTTATCAGTAAGATCACCTACAAGAGAGACAAATTGGTCGAGTTGTATATGGCCCTCATCATGTGTTTACATGGAGTACCCAAGATAATAGTCTCTAATCGAGGTTCCCAATTCACCTCACATTTCTGGGCTAGTCTGCATGATGCTCTTGGAACCAACCTAGCCTTCAGCACAGCATGTCACCCCCATACTGACAAACAAATAGAAAGAGTGAATCAGATTCTTGAAGACATGCTTCAAGCTTGTGTCCTAGAGTTTACCGCAAATTGAGAAAGGTGTTTACCCTATGCACTTCTCATATAACAACAATTATCAATCCAATCAAGATGTCCCCATTTGAAGCACTCTATGGCAAGAAGTGCAGAACTCCTTTGCATTGGTCAGAAACCAAAGAAGGTTATATCTTTGAACTGGATACCCTTACACAGGCAGAAGAGAAAGTTCGACTGATCAAAGATCACCTACAAGCTACCTAATCTAGACAAAAGAGATACACCAACAATTGTCATATATATAGGCCCATTCACAATCACCCCCAAGTGTGAAAAGGTCACCTACTGACTGGAGTTACTAGTAAGTCTGGCAGATGTGCACAACATGTTCCATATCTCTCAATTTAAGAAGTGCCTTAGAATGCCTAAAGAGCAAACCCCAGTAGAGACCATCAAGCTCCAGAAAGACCTGACATATAAAGAATGACCGATCAAGATCCTTGACACCATGGAGAAGCGGACAAGATGCCAGGTCATCTGCCTCTACAAAGTCTAGTGGAGCAACCACTTGGAAAGCGAAGCAACTTGGGAGTGTGAGAATCAGCTTAGATTAGAGAACACGTTCATGTTCTCACATTAGATCAAATCTTAGGGTTGAGATTCATTTTAAGAGGGATAAGATCTATAACACTCCATTTTAGGGCTTGTGAATTTTATGGCTAAATTCAAAATTTTGAATTTAATTTTCAAATTTTGCTTCTTAGAATTTATTTGAATTTCAATTTTTTATTTCAAATTTCCTACTAGGCTAGCCTAGCCCACTCCCTTGCTATTTCCCCAGCTTAGTAGCTTAGCCTGGCCTAGCCAGCCCCCCTTGGCTTGGCCTACCCTAACCCAGTGTTGCCAGGCACGCCTTGCCAAAGCCCGACATGTGCGCTGACCACACCATGCATGCCTGCGACGTTGCCTGTTGCCTTCCACTCTACCCGCCCTGTTCCACCACGCTTGTGCTCGCCCGCCCAACACCCATCGCCTTCTCCCTCGATCTAGCTATCTCCCCCCTCTTCCTCTTCTCCTCCCTCCATTGTGCATCGCCTCTGTGCACCAACCCATGCCCGCCACTCTCGTGCCCCCGCACGCTTGTGCCTCCCACCCATCCATGCCATCGAGCCACCCGCTAGTTCCCCCCTCTCTTCCTAGCACCGTGCTTCTCCCCTCCTATGTCACGCCGTGCTACTCTGCCTCCGCCTCGGCTGTCGCTAGTGCCATCATGGTGCCACAGCTCTCACCGCCTTTCCTTGGCTATAAAAGCCTTGTGCTGGCCTTGCCTCTGCTAAAATTGCGCCTTAGAGCACCCATTTCCCCCAAACAACTCTCCTCCTCCTCCTTCGGTAGGACAACCACCGTCGAGCCATCCATGGCACCTCGGCCCAATTCTTCGTACGTGGAGCTTCGCCTAAAGGTCCTAAGGCTACTTTGACAACCGCCAAGCATCCTCATCCTCTCCGGCGAGCCCTCCATGGCACTTAATTATCCTTTAATGATGGTGGTTAGCGCCGGTTTAATCTTCAGCTAACTAGTGGGCCCCTCCCTTAATATCTGGTTGATAGTGGGCCCTATTCCCTTTTTAAATTTCTTTTAGAATAGCTTTTAAAAAAGAAGAGTCACTAGTATATGGGCCTCAACTACTGTTTGCACAGTGCTAGGCCCCACATGTCAGCCTCTGCCCTTTTTCCTTTAAGAAATAAAATAAAATTTAAATAAAAGGCTATGGGCCCTAGTTGTCACCTCGAAGAAACTTTTTGAATAAAATATTAATTCAAAATTTAATTAAAAGGTAGGGCCCACCTGTCGGAGAGAGAATTCTCTCTCCTCTATTAATTTTTAGATTAAATCCAGATACAATATTTGGAGAGCCCATTCTCTCTCATCTTAACTCTAAATTTAATAAAACTTGTTTCTAATTTTTTAAAATCAAGATCTATCTCGTGGTGCTAGTTTTATTCAATTTGAAGTTTATTTTAATTTTCTTTGGTATTTATTTGTTCTTGTTTGTGTGTTGTTTGTTTCTCGATGCGACCATCCAAATAGAGTATGAGGATGCAGATGAGCCCCAAATCGAGCAAACTTAGGAGTTTCAAGACCAACCTACATTTGACCTGGGTGAGTCAATATTTTGATCATATTGACTCTATATTTTATGCAAATTTATGTTTAATTAAAATTAATAACTTGCGTGCTTTATTTATTATGCAAAAAGTATGTCAACTTTAAGGTAGATACATGCCCACTTGATATCATAGTATTATCATGCCATCCTTGACACTTGAATCACGTGCTCCTTGTCACCCTAGATAATTATTTGGTAACTTCAGTAGCTATTAGTTGTACTTAAATGTCATGTTAATCTTGCTCAAGTAGCGTAGCGTTAAATGCTCTAATTATCATTTTTAAACATGAAATTTGCTTTGGATAGTCATTGGATGTAAATGATTGGTATTTTGAGATAACGTAGTATATACTTCTAAAAACTCTAAAACTTTTTGTTACTATATCCAAGGATGGTATGATCGTTGGTGCAAATGTAGCATGAGAAATGATGATTTGTGGTATATACCACTCAAATAAATTAAGAACTTAATCTTGTGATAACCTTTCAATGTAAAACAAAGTGCAACCACAAGTCTATAATGGTGTCAACCTGGTTAAATAATTTGTATTTACCACCTTTCAATGTAAAACAGTGCAACCACAAGTCTATAATGGTGTCAACCTGGTTAAATAATTTGTATTTACCAGTGTAAGTAGCACCATTGGAGTGACTCATGAATCATGTCGCTGGATTTAAGCCATTGTGGACACGAATCGTGATACTAGATTTAAACCGTCGTGTGGTGCAAGGAGTCTGAGTGTGGTGGACGTAAACACCCTCAGATGAAACCTCAGTAGGTGTAACTTACACTGAAGGATGCATTGTAAAGGCCCTATGATAATCTCTTTGATTCACATGTCTCAGAAATATATGTGAAATATAGTAAGTTGATTATCTCTTGTGGGTAAAGTGTACAGTCTCTGCAGAGTTTAAATTGTTCGAACGACCATGCCTATGGTCAAGAGCAGGCATTAGAACTTACTCATGTTAGTTCTATATCAAAATCTTTGTGGGTGGAATGAAAAATCGCCGGGTGGATATAACCCTGATTTCCCTTACCCTCGCTCTCAAAACCCCTTAGAGCCCATGAATCAAGGTTATTACGCCTACTACGAAGATCAAGGAGCTAAAGGTGATGACCAAGCTGAATAAAGGTGCAGAATAAATTAGGCTCTAATAATCTAGATCTCGTCCTAGTCTAGCCGACCAAGCTGACATGTGTGTGCACCAATATTATCTAAGTCTTTGGTTAATATCGGCCGCATTGTCTTCCTAGTCGCTTGCCTATGGCGAGATGTACTTTCCTCCTTTTGCTTCCACTATCGCTTCTACTTTAATGTAATGTAATCATTTGGCCTACTAGCCATACTGTAAATTTGACCCGATGCTATCTATTTAAACTCTGATGACTTGTAATATTAATATTTGGTATGGTGTATATTATGTATGAAATAATTTGGTAATATATCTGTGAACACTATCTACTGATCCAGGGAACAGTGCAGTGGTTTCAATGAGGATTTTGAATTGGTTAAATCTGGGTCGGACATAATTTTACTGATCTCTCTACTCCCTAAGCTAACTCCCATTTTTTTAGGACAAACCCATGCTGCACATGCCAGAACATGCTAGTTATGTATTTCCAGCAACCTAGTTCATGCCACACCCATGATGCACTTGGACAGAAGGAAAAGCAATTATATATACATATTTATCTGTCTGTCTGATCACATTGAACATGTAGCACAGACAGTGATTCATTCCCAAGGAGCTGCAAGGGAGCTCATAAAGAAAGGAAATTTGCATCAATTTCTTTGAGAATCTGTTGTTTTTATGCAACTCAAAAATGAGTTTGAAAGAGTTTTTAGAGTTTCCTTAGACCATTGGCAAACCAGAGACGAGTGAGGGTGGAAACTGAAATGGACAAGCCATCCAGCAACCTGAAATTTTGGCATGTTCATTGCTCTTGCTCGTGATACTGCCTCAAGTTTTTCTGTTGTTACTGCTAACAACGGCGAGAAAAAAAGAATATGCGGGTGCTATTAAGCAGACATGGGATTATGGAGTCTGTGGGGTGCGGGGAAACTCTGTAGCCCAATGAGGTCTGCTACCAAGCTCTGAGATATGCACATTCATGAGTGAAGGAGCGATCCTGTGTTCCATGGCAGCCACCGACTGACGGATTGCAGAAGATAAATACTGATGGGGCTCTCTCTGAAGAAACACGAACGGGAGGCTAGCTGGGGCTTCGTTGCAAGGGACACTGAGGGTTGGATCAGTGATATTGCCGATGTTTTTGCCAGCTATGGCGCAAATAGGGAACCGGGTTCAGTGATGTTTTAGCCGGACTCGGTATCAACTTGTGTAATTTCTCAACTGGCTAGCGCTTGTGCAGTCTTGGTTTAATGTATTAACATGATTACAGAAAGGAATAAAGGGCATGGGATTATGGAAGATGGCACTGTTACGAGTATATGTGACGACATATGGAAAGATCGTGCAAGAGGTTTGAAACAAAACCGAATTTGAAAAATTCGATTTCTTGCTTCTTTTGATTCCTTGTTTGCTCCTATCCCTTCCCAGCCCAATCCCGCGTCCAGTGGAGCCCAGCCCAGCCCGTCTCCGCTGCCAGCCAGCTCCCAGCGATGATATTTCGCGCGGCACTGTTCATCGTCCGAAAAACGGTTGCCGCCCAATCTTTTCTCGCTTGCTCGCTCCCGCACCTTCTCGCGACCGCCCGACCCTGCCAGCACCCCTCCCCCACCTGTCAGCAATAGTACAAAGCTCTTAATTAGCCTCTCCCCCGCTGTCCGTCCTTTCCCGTTGAGAGAACCGCCGCCGCGCCCCTTTTCTTCCCTCTCGGCCAGCTCCCCTCTCTCAGCCGTCCCGTCCCTCTCTGACATGCTTGACCGCCGCCACACTACTCCCGACACCCGCCATAACTCCCCTCTACCAACCACGCCACCTACCCGCGCCACCGAGCTTCTCCGCAGCTCCTCCCACCGCCGTAACTGGGCATGCCCGCACCGCCTCTCCCGCCTATTTAAGGACCCCGAGCCCCCTCCATCAGGTAGCACGCACTCACGGCAGCCCCCAACCGCGCCCAATTGCCGCCAAAGCCCCTCTGCTGCCCGGAGTCCCGAAAGTCCCGAGGTGATGTTGAATTTGCAATTGATCAATTCGTTTGATTATAATGCAATTCCGTTCTGCTGATGCCTCCTCAGGATCCCAGAAGCACACCCCAAGCTTCCCCGAGGCTCCCGTGACCTCTCCTGCCCTAGCCATGAACGCCGCCGCCCAGCTTGAACCGGCCACCGTGGACACCTCAAGCCGAGCATCCCCTGGCCAAGCCACCGGCACCATTAGCCTCCCAGCGTTCCCCTAGTGCTTAAAAGTGGTTAAGCCCGTCCCGGAGAACCCTAGACAGCATGTTTTTGTTCAGAGAACCGTCTCGGTTCTCGGAGCCACCGCCGGCGATCGCCGAAACCCTAGTCGCCGCTAGAACCAAAAATGGGAACCCTAGAGCCCCCTGAGTCCAACCCTAAACCCCAAAGCTGTCGCGAGAAACCCTAGTGCCCTCCCCACGCGTGGCCTCCTCCTCTGCCTTCGGCCCGAGCTAACCGGCTGGAGGTAGACGACGACGCGATGCGGCACGATCCCACCCCTCCGTTCCCAAGCCATCCAACAGTCGTTAAGAACCGCGCACTCAGTCGTTCGATTGAGGATCCGACGGTCGTCGTTCACGCGGGCGTAAGTCAAACGGCCCATTAGCGCGCCCGGTCTTGCCGAGATACGCTAAGCGCGTTGATTCCAAACAGCCGAGCGATCATGGCGCCCACCGAATCTAACGGTGGTCGCCGCGCCGCGAGATCCGCACTGCTTCCGATGCGGCCGATCGATCGGCTCGGCTCGACCAAGTCATTCGCGCGCCCGTTGAATGCGATGACCCGAGCCCGATGAATAGTAACCGACCGAGTCCAATGAACGAGAAACCCTAGAAGTGAGTTTATACTGCTTGAACCTGGTTCGATCCACGAGTCCATTTCCGAGGCCCGCTTTCCCATACCAAGCTTTAAACCGTAACCATTTGATTTATGTTTCCTTTTGAATTTTTATTTGTTTTTCCGGTCCGATTTCAATCCTTAGAAAGTGGACCTAATTTATTTGCTTAATTGTTTGCGATAGCCTACGAAGCCGCTGATCCATCACCGCAGGAGGAGGAAGCTTCGGTTCCAGTGCAAGATTCGTCGGAGTACGAGTTAATTGAAGTAGCCGATCCGCAAGGCAAGTCACGTATATCTTTGAACATATTGGTCCTACGCTCCGAATTAATTATCTCAGATACGTAATTTCATTAGGTTACTTTCGCTCTATTATTTCATGTACTTTAAATATTTTAGAATGACATGTTAATAGCTATGTCCTACCACCCGAAAAGCCCGATTTAACTTGACAACCACATTCACCTTGACAAGACGTAAGTCTCATAAAATATTATATTACTAGTAAGTCATTGTAGTGTAGGAATCACATATATATGTATATATTGTTTAGATTTTTGGTTTGGTCTAGCATTTGGAAAAGATAAATCGGGAGTCGGCAAGGATCAGTTTCAGATCCGACGACCATACCCGATGGTGGAGGCTGGTGTTGGAAAGGTGGCAGTACAGTGAGTACTGAAATTGGGATTGTGCTTGTTGCCTCGGATAAAATGTAAGGACTAGACCCTTGTGCTAAATGAATGACACAAGTCACCGCCCAACCGCAAGCGTTGAATTTATCAAACCAGGTTAAGTAGCTGCTCAACTTCAATTGAACCTCTGCACTTGGAAAGGGGGAGTCGGAGGGTGAGTCTGTATAGGAGGTGGTTAACTATACAACGGTGGGACCGCGGCGAGTCGGATGCGGCCCGCGGGGTCATCCGAGCTCGTCGGGATGGATCTCCTACCGGGCAGAGTCTATATAACGAATTGAGCAGTGAACATCCCTGTTTTCCTAACTCTGTCGCGGGAGTTACGAAATCTTGCGGGTAAAGCAGGGCAGCTTTGCAAAGCGATAATAATTAATGTTCGAACATACCGTGCTTCCGGTTAATGAAGCTGTGTCTAATGGGTGAATCCAATATTGAGGCATAAGTAGTTTTGATGAGAGTTCAGTATTATAAAAGTTGAGAAAATTCAGTTTGAGAAACCCCCATTAAGTTTTAAAGGAAGTCTTTTAAAGTTCCATCGTTTGCTTTCAAACTAAGCTTGCATCCACTTAAAATAGCAACCCTGTTTCCCTTCCATTTGTTGTACCATGCATATAGCTATTGATAAGCTCCGTGTGACTTGTTGAGTACGGTTGTGGTACTCATACTTGCTAAAAACATAAACAGAAACCGCAACTTTTGAAGAAGCAGGTGAAGACGACGAGATGGTACTCTGAGTTGATGAAGCGTGGAATTAGGTCGTTTCTCCGCCAGCGCGTGCTCAGTGACTTCTTTTGTGTAATGTATTTAAAGGCCGTAGGCCTCGTAGTGGTACTTGGCTTCGAGCCCCTATATTTCAATAAAGTCTGCTTTTGCCTGTAAGCATGTGTTGGCAATGTATACGCTCGTTGAAGGTACCCGCAGTTGAACAGTCCTAGGCAGCTGCGGGGATTTCATGATGCTCCCGGAAACGGGGGTGTTACAAGGTTAGTAAGGAGGAAGTACAGTTCCCAAGATTTGTTGCAGGAGGGAGAAAGCCTGATATACTGAAGCCTTGAGGGAAGCATAAGTTCAAAGATCAGTAAACTACTGATGATTTTGCATGAGTAACGGGAGCTGGAAATATGCAGATCCTGTAAGATGTTTCGCTTGCTGAACATGCGTTTTGACTAGGAGGCCTTAAGTTCTGGCCGTATGTGATGTGTCTGAGTAGTAAACCATGCCTCAGCAAGTCATTACTAACTTATTAGCACTCAATGTTGGCACTTAATTTTCTCAGTAGAAACTTGTTTTCCAAAGCTTTAATGTCGCACGAAATGGCGCAAATGATGGATACTAAGGCCTCATGTCGGCTGCTACTTGCTACAGTCTGTAACTTGCATGTAGGCCTCATAATCTGTGATTTCCTGTAATCAAAGTGCAGCGCAAAGATTGTTGGAACAAATAAGTCACCATTTCTCATGGTCTAAGAAGAAGGTGCAGTAGTGATCTCAATTAACAGGCACAAGGAATGCCTTGTTGCAACATGTAAAATGCCTAAAACAGTAGTGACCTATTCTATTAATTTAGAAATTCAGTTGTAAACCTGCTTGCAAAATTGCTCTTTGTGCTGCGTGTTGTACACTGCAGTACTGCATGCACGCTTCTGCTATGCATGAGTTTGGCTGGCATCTGCAGCCGTCCTTTCCGGGTGTAATATCTGCGGTTTTAGCAAAATATTCAGATTAAGAACCCATTCAATTATCCAAATTTCAGTATGACAAGACAGTAGCTCCAGCATGTACACAAGCATAAGTAAATGCTAGGACGTACAAATTTCAATCCATTAATACAAAGAGGCACACTTCTCATACTTTCCATGATTTAGAGCTAATAAACGCGGGACTTCCTGGTGATGTGACAGAAACTAAGCAGCACATGCCTAACCCATGAACATGTACTGGAACGAATGGAGAGGCTATATAATAGTAGTACACATATTAATAAAATATACGAGAGACTAATAAACGCGGGACTTCCTGGTGATGTGACAGAAACTATAGATCTGAGTATCTGACCACACTAGCATGTAGCATAGAGAATTACACATACTAAAGGGGTGATCGAAATAGCGATGGTTTTTGGTTTTTACTGAAAAAATACTGTAGTTGGCTGAAAAAATATTGTAGATGAGTGGCATGTTAGGCATAATTAAATTTAAAAAATATAAAAATAAAACGACTCGCTAGTCTAGTGCGGATAATGCAAAGGAATATGAGAAAAACAAAACACAAAAATACCAAAAACAAAAAATTTCACTACGTGACAAAAGTGCTACAGTTGCCATCTATCACTACTACAGAGAAAAATCATTAAACAGTAAAATAATAGCCAAGTTGAACGGGCCTAATCCGAAAGGGACTATACGAGAGGAGCCACATATCTCGTTTTGTTCATAAACAACTCAAACCGAAATTTTTGAATTAATTACTTTTATAGTTCTTTTTTTTGGTTGAGTATGAGCTTGAAATAATGGCAGAGAGTACTGAAAAAAGGGGAAACGAGTGAGATGTTGGCGGAAGATGAAATGACCAATGGATCCAGCAGGCTGAAACAAGTACTCCAATAGCAGCGTATATACCCATTTACAACAATTCAAATAAAATATATAACTTTGAAAAACATATACTCGAACTCCAAGTTTTTCAACGATTATTTATCGCATGCTTTGTTAATTTATATATATAATTAGTACATGTCATCAAAAAAAGGCAACTCTAGTTTGAATTGTGCATATCACCTTAAAAAAGTATATGTACCACCTAGATAGTTTTATATACTAACATACTACACGCATACATACCCTTCGTTACATAAGATACTACTTACTTTGTGAGATAGTGCAGTCAAATTATCGACTCTATCTTTCTCTAGTGCAGTCAAATTATCAATTCTATCTTTCCTACACAAATATTTAGATTGGTCAAATGTAGTGATATAAGTTAGATTTCCCAAAAATACTTTCATAATTTTATATGTTTATTATGCTTTATAAAATATATTGCAGAAGAAATTGATGGCCAATAGTATGTTTTTGAGACCATGTAAATGTCCAAACTGATGCTTATTTATAACATCCCAAAAATTCCTAAAAATAATTTCATCTAAGTTATAAAACGTTTTCATTTTCCAGTATTTTCAAATTTTTATATTTAAAAGGCTTATCATTTTTTTCATCCAAAAATGTATTTAGAAAATATTTTGATCAGGGAAACCCAAAAAATTTTATTTAAATCCAGCATATTTCAAAGTGCATCTCCAAAACTTTTCAAAATTTTTGGAGCATGTTTACTATTTTTCCTAAGCTACAACCAGTTTTCTGGAATTATTTAATTCATAAATGATATGAAAATTCAAAAAGCGATCGTTGGCCAAAACATTTCCCTGTTTCGGCCCAGTTACGGCCCATTGCCATCACCCTCCTAAACTACTTTCTATCTTCTGCTTCTCCCACGTGGAAGCACCTTTTCACCTTCTCGCCTTCTCTTCTCCTCGCTCACCGCCATCGACAAGTCGAGTTCACTGTCAGCCCTTCTTCCACCTAAGTGTAATATCAAGGAGGTCACCGTATGGGGTGAATAGACCGTCTTAAAATTTTTTGACTAAAATTATGCTTTTTATTTGACTAAAACTAAGTATATAATACGGAAGCTTAACTCAAATCGGTTTAGCACAAATATTGTCTAAAAACTAGGTTCATCTAAGTGCACCAACAACCTAGCTCTATGTCAAAAATTTGCAATCCTAGAATGACAAGCAATCAATTTAATTCTATGAATGTAAATTAAGCACGTAAAAACAAACCACAAATGACATGGTTGCTTTTACCATGGTGTTCAGAGATTTGTCGGTCTCCCTAGTCCACGTTGAGGTAAGCCCAAATTAATTAGATCGGCTCCATAAATTAAGCCTTCCACCTCAAATTCACTAGTGGTACCTCTTTCCTCTCCGGTAGGTAAACTTCAACCTTCACACTTTGATAGGTCTTCTCATAACCTTCTTTGAGAAGATCACCGCACATGACGTATCCAACGCCATCTAGAAATCAACAAACTCCAAGATTAATAAGTCAAGCCTTTGTTTGACTCTCACCACGCAATGAATGCACAAGCTCAAGTGGATACTAAATCCACCTCTAGATACAACACATGCAATCTAGAGCCCTTCTCCTTGCTCACAAGGTGCAGACATGCATAATTGAGAGGAGAATCTCACACTAGCTTAAGAGAGTGAAATGAAGTGCCTAGCCTACTTCTCCAACCAGCCACAAATGAGTATTTATACCCCCACACACCTAGGGGTGCAATCGGGTCGAATTCGGACGAATATTGTTTATACCATATCCTAACCTGTATTTTTTTTTCCGGGATTCGATAAAGTATACGGTCATCCCGGATACAAATACGAATTCGAATATGGATTTTCAAAATAGTAACATCGGGCTAATACTTGATGATTCGATCGACAATAGATAATATAAATGGATAGCACGTTCATACAAAACGATACAATCAACATAAGTTCTCTGACAATACAAGTTCAACATAAATGGTAAATTGATATATAATTCATTAACCAATAGTCTAACACGACACAAATTCAACATAATGATTAATGGACCAAATTATTAGATGATGCATTGTTGAAAAAAGTAGGTGATTAAAATGGTGCATTAGGAATTTTCCCTTGTAACAAATTTCACTTTTTTCATATTTCCTCCAATAAGGCATTGAAGTTACTATACACTTCCTCATCTGTGAACTCGTAGTAAATACAATAATATTATTAAAAAGCATTTACCAATATCAATAAATAGAACATGAGAAACTACAATGCCATCACCTTCAACAAGCACATTGTAGGAAAGAAAACCTATGCAAAACAATCGTTACACTAAATAATATTTGACATGAGTGCCTCCATGCAAAATAATCATATCCGAATATCTAACCGAATAATTATCCGATATCCGGATCCGACATCCGACCAATAATTATCCGATATCCGAATCAATATCTCGATCGGATAATTATCCGATATCCGAATACCGACACTATTCTCGCCGATAGCAGCTCTCCCAATTTCATTACCAACCGACATGAATTATCCGGCATCGAATTTGAATCCGACCGATACCAAATTCCTTTCGAATCCGGCATCGACCGGATTCGACACCGATCGGCCGAGATTAACCCAACCCATTTGCACCCTACACACACCGAAACTAGCTGTTGGGAACTTTTCTAGGAAATCGTAGTTTCACTTATAAAATCTGAACTACCGCTCCTCTCACAATGGTTAGAAAACTAGTCATATCAAGAAAACTGTAGTAATCTTGTATTCTTTTCTCGGTACTACTATAAACGGGTAGTACCGCCCGTAAAGTGGAACTACCGATCCATCGGGAGGAGAACACCTTCCAACAAGTGTCTCTCCGAAAACGTGACGCTACACAAGCCGACACTTCCGCTGGTCGTATCGCCACACAGAGCCGGTATTTCAGACTGGTCGTACCACTCACGTAGTCGGATACCGCAAGTCATTCGGATCGCCACACAAAGTCGTAGTTCCGACAATCAATCGTACCATGCAATACATACCGTACTTCCGATTTTCAATAGTACCGTATCACACAAGCCAAGAGTTTTGATTTTCCGACAAGTGCATATATTTCAATAAATCTTGCAAAACACATTTGCAAGTTATAGTATCAAGCACACAATGATCAACCATAATTCCTAATAAGTTGCAAAACACATTTGCACACTTTTAGAATCATGATACAAGGTATAGGTACAGGGACTCTTCGTGTTTGTAAAATATATTTGTAAACCTAAGTCACATGATTTTTAACCATTTGCAAAACATATTTGCAAATATAAGCCTCACACCACAAGGAGTAAGAGACATGGACTTCAAATACTTGTGAAACACATTTGCAATGTATAGTCCCATGTTACAAGAATTCAACACATGAGTTTCAACTATTTGCAAAACACATTAGCAAACATAAGCATCATACTACCGAGAGCTAGAGCAAGTGAGGTTGAGCTATCAATACATAATGAGACTCAAGCTACTAGACATGACTACTCTTAATAGTACGTCAACCTATACTAATAATTCGGTCTTCCAACCAAATACCAAGACCGCTAAAAGACTAAGAACACATTCTTAGCTCTAACTAGTTATACCTTTGCCTTGAGCAATCTCTTGAAGCTTGATGACGTACATCTTTACTTCAAGTCCTGGTCATTGTATTGATATGCATCAACTCATGATACATTCTTCACTTAACCTCCATCAACACATGACGGATCTTCACTTAACTTTGATTATCAACTCATAATCATCTCCTCTTGACATACATTAACTCATGATGCATTCTCCACTTGAACTCCATCAATATATAATGAGTCTTGACTTGACTTGATGATCAACTCATGATCATCTCCTATTGGATATGCACCAACTCATGATGCATCCTTTTTATGGCCTTCAACTCATGAAGTCATCTTTCATCCCACATCTTAACTTAATGATCTTCAACACATGAAATCATCTTGAGGCATTCTCATTTGTGAAACCTAACATATTCATCCAACTCATGAAAAATGTTAGTCCACAAATCAATTGCCATCGCACAAAACTTCACCATTAACTCATAATGGAAGGACTAAATTCTCAATCCTTATCTTTTGGTAATTCTTAACAATCACAATAAATAATGAGATAAAAGATTGATTTACTTAGTATACAATATGTACACAACAATTGTATACTCCACAATAAGCTTTCTACGCAATTAACTCATTTAAATGGAAGTGTTATATCTTTGAGATAAATTGTTAGTAAATTTTTCATATCTGGTTGTCATTAATCATCCACCATTAACACGTAATGGAGGAACTAGATGACAACCCGATATGAGTATATATGAACTACACAAGCTATATATATATATAGGAATATGTTTTGAAATAAAGATCCTTAATATGTGGATAAGGAACATGGATCAATTCTAATGAAACCACAAAACATAGAGTGAACTTTCTCTAAATGTGTGCATACAAGAATATATGATAAAGACATATATACAAATTAAAGTTTAACTACTTATGGAGTTTAATCTATATTTTGGATCCGAGGAGTACACTAAGATATAAGAATTGCAATGTCGAGTGCATATATTTATGATTTCAACTTTTCATCCACATGAGACTTAAGTAATATCACAATTAACAAACGAGTTAGTCTTAAGATTGCGTTTGTCATTTATCATATCCAAATGAGACTAGACAATATCATAACTAACGAACATATTAGTCTCACAATTGTATTTATCATTATCACCAAAATCAATTTAATAGAGCTTAAACTTACTAGTATATACTCAACCACCACTCTACCACCACCAAAGAAGCTAGGACACTATGGCTCATTGTCACCACAAATCCCGCCATGACATGACCTCTCAAAGGGAATAGTGCACTTCCTCGCCCTATAAAGCCTCACCAAGGCTCTTGTCTCTATCATCGCCTCAGACAGCCCATTTTAGCTATTGAAGCACTTCTTCTCCACCAGAGCACTCAAAATGCATCATCTTCTCTAGCTCGTGTGCACGCGCCACTATGCTCTACCAAGCTCACTCCCTTCTCCAATAAGCTCCTCGCTTATTCATGCCATCTTGAGCCGATGATTCCTTCTCTTAATCCTGCCTTCCAATTTGATGAACGCAGTAGAGGATAGTAGGAATCACACCGTCTTCTTCCACTCCGACCAACCTTGTCATCATTCCAATTCTTCTTCTCCGATGAGCCCCTCGTTGATTCTTTACATATGGACCATCCTAGCTCTCTACACTAGCTCATGCGCTCTTCCTTTCCAGGTGAGCATCACCAGAGAGAGTTGTCGCCGCCACTATGGTTCATCATTGACCCGCCGATCCGAACCTCCTCTATTGTCACTGACTGCACCATCATGACTGTGGTGAGTTCATGTTGCTTGAGAGCTACTTGCCATAGCTTCTTATTGTTGTTTTTGCTATTGACATCGTAGCCATGCCTAGCACCGCCGCTCATCATCATTGTTTTACCTGTACTGATGACCATTGGTCGCAGTGCCACCACTGCTAGCTTCGCGTTGAACCTAGGAAGCAAACAAAGTAACTTGTGTTCTCAATCTGTAATGTTTCCACTATCGTCGTCGCTTGCTATAGTTTGTCGCTACCTCTCGCTATCATTTAGCCCTTTTTCGACCACCTCACGCATCGCCATTTGCACCAATGCATTCGCCATGAGCTCCTCCACCCATTATCGACCTCGAGAGACCTCTCCATCGTTCCTCATCATCCGCAAGCTTGCCGACAAGCTCGCCAAGCAGCACCGTCGCTTCCTATTCATGTCATCGCGCCATGTTAGCAACTGAGCCCACGGTGTCCAATGTTGGCTTGCATGGCATCTGTTGATCAACCATGAGATTGATCCACCATGGATGGGCATCGCCCGTGGACCCTCCATATACTTGGTCCCACATATCGGTGAAACAATGTCGATGATGCATTCAATCCCAATTTTCCTTTAGGAAGAAAAAATAAAATTTTAATTAAAAATCAAACCCTAGTACGTTGTTTTCTCTTCTTTTTTAGATTTTCCCTTTGGCAAAATTTTGAAATGCTCATTCTCCTCATACGAACTCGATTGAGATAGAATTTATCTTTAAATTTTTCTAAAATCTCAAATGTTCATTATGCACAAAATAATGAATTTTGGAGTCTATTTGGATTTATTTGAAATTTATTTGTGTTTTGTGGCTTTTCCTGCTGAGATACAAGTGTCGTAAACGCGATTTCGATCCCGAGCAATACCAAGGCTTCAACAAGAAAGACAAGCATCCTCCTTTGATTATATTGATCCCATATTTAAATTTTATGTACTGCTTGCTCAAACTATTACGCATGCTTTAATTTAATAAAATGGCTATGTTGTCATTTAGCAAGTAGTTATCACCTAATTGTTGCATCGACCCTACCTTGAAAAGTTCATATCCCTCACTATTTAACCCTAGGAATATTATCCACTATGGCTAGAAATATTTGTGGAATCCTAAGTAACATCCCAAATTCCGGAGAATACAAAAAATAATGAAAATTTAAAACCTTTGCATGCATATTATTTTCTAGGCTTTTATTGGAGTTTCTTTGGAAAAGTACTCTACAAAACAAATTTTTAAATAAATGTACATTGGGGTAGAATTCAATTTGAATTCAAAATCAAATTTGAAAAGATGATCCTAAAGTGGCCTAGGAGAATTTACAGTGGAAAGCAATTCAAAAAGTCACAAATATGTTCATGGCACTAGAAATAAAGTTTTGAACACATTTGAACTTGTTCTTGAATTTATTTAAATCAAAATAATGTATAATACAAATAATGGTGGCCTTCCAAGATTTTTCAAGAAAAATCCAAAGAAGATTAAACTTTATAAAAAATAAAAAATAAATTACACTGTGTCAGGTGCCTCCACAAAAAGTTTGTAATTTTTGGAGCTCATCTGATATATCTAAAAATTTCCCAAACCCTCAGCTCACCTTAACTCTCTCTCTCTCTCTACTAGGTGCGGCCCACGTGTTAGTGGTCATTTTTCACCA